>BLSF01000031.1:0-518625 GCA_012862575.1 Parietichytrium sp. I65-24A
GCTGACGGGATCGCGGCTGACGGCAACCCGCTGAACCTCCACTGGCTCCAGTGGCGCGTGGAGGAGGGCGGCTGTCAGGAGGTGTGGCTAGGCTCCGGTTCCGGGGAGCAGGAACTGGAAGGCTTCAAGGTCTATTCGATATCGCTCCGGCTCCTGGACCGCGAGGCGCAGAGAGGCGACCTGGTGGCCTCATCTCCCGGTCAAAGCAGCGGCAGCGGTGGCGAAGACCTCAGCGGTGGCGAAGACCCCGAGCCGCACCCCATGCAGGGTTCGGGCCTGCTGGGCTCGTACGGAACGCGCGCCAAGGTGGTCCAGTTCATGATGCCAGCGGGGTCGTGCTGGCACAGGATGCCGACAGCAAGACCAACGGGGACGTAAGGTCGCCGGAGTCCACTCGGGTCCACACTCGGGTCCGCGCAGGTACTAGTCTTGTAGGCGCTCCCGGACGACACGCAAGTAGACCTCCTCCTGCTCCACAGGACCCCGGTCGAGAGCTGCAAGGATCGCCAGCCCTGAGCGCACGGCAGGCTCTCCGAGAATGGCGGCTGCGGGACGCTGTTCCGCTCGTTTCCTCGCACCTGCCAGGGCTTCCAGCAGGTCTCGCTTGACAAGCGCGAACACGAGCGACTGGGATCATCCCTTGCCGCCGTTCCCGCCAGCGAGGCATCGTGATTGAGCGCGGCGGAGCTGCGCCTGGGTTCTGGAGGCCCTGGAGGCGGCTCCTCCGTCCGAGCGTGGGACGACATCCGCGTGGATGACGACGGGGACGACGGCTCCGGGGCCGGCGGAAGGCAGCTGCGGCACGATATGTTCGTGGACGGCGCGGCGGGTGCTCGGTCCGCGCTGATGCTGGCGGCCCTCTTGGGCGCAGTGGCGTTCGGCTGGAAGTCCGGCGGCGCAGCGCAAACGGCCGCCGCCATACCCCTCGCGGCGTTCGGGGCCGTGCTGCTCGAGCACATGAACTCGCTGCCCGCCCGGCTGAGGCCCTACGAACCGCTTCTGTTCGTTGGTGTGTGCCCCTCGCTTGAGCTCGCGAGAGCCACGGACCTCCTGGCCACCCAACTCGTGCCCGGCTCCGCTACGATGGATGCCTGCGTCGCGCCCGCGGCCGTTGGAGTGCTGGCCCTGGAGTCCAGTGAAAGCCCCGTGCCGCTCTCCCCCACAACGCTGGCATTCAAGCTCGGCCCTCCTCCTGCTCGCGCCGGAGACGCGCAGATGGCAAAGAAGGCTCAGATCGCTCAGAACGCCCTTGATTCGTGGAACAGCCACGCGGGAACCCAAGCGGTGACACGGTGACACACCTCCCGAATCTGGCGGCACTGGTGACCTGCTGGGCGATCTTCACCACGGTTGCGGCCGTCGGCTTCCTCGACCGCGTGCGAGACCACGCGGGCCAGGGCCGCAGCGACACTGGAAGCGACACTGGAAGCGGAACAGTAGAGCCAAAATGAGGGAGAAGGGGTGGATGGCATGTCACGCATCGAGCGCGCCGAGCGCCTTGAGTAGGAGCTGGCGCTGCATTGGGAGGAGGCAGGGGCCTGCGAGAACTCCCGATCGTGGCTGTTTCAAATAAAGCACGGCATGACCTATGTGTCAGGAACAATTTCGTTCACAATTAGGTCCAATCACTCAACTGTGAGTCCAGGAGATCTCCTCTCACCGTTGCCTACTCCGGAATAATGAGATCACAACATCATCAAATCGAAATCTGGACTCTGAATTCTTTCGAAACTCTGTTCATGAAAACTGTTTCAACAAGTTGATTGAAAAACAAAACACAAGAACCCACCGAGAACCCGCTGGGAAGCAACCTAAGTAAAGAGGGGCATCAAGGGCGTGAACGAAAAGACCAAGCTAGTCGAGGAAGAAATCACTGCTGTCGGAGAAGAGAGGTCTGCGCTGGCGAAGCGCACGTGGAAAAGCTTGGACGAGGACGAGAAGGCCGAGTACGGAAACGACCCAGCTGAGTTTCGCAAATTTCGAGAAGGGGAGGTAACGTTTTTGCAAGACAAGGAAAGCAAGTTGCGAGACGAGAAAAGCAAGTTGCGAGACGAGAAAAGCAAGTTGCTAGACAAGGAAATCATTTTGTTACAAAAGGAAAAATAAAGCGCCACATCTCCCACTGAGATACTGGGGATCCTGGAGACGCTCTTTCCCAAGTATCCTGAGCTGAGGACGAGCACGGCTTTCTGTGCATCGATTGATACCGAGAGGCACGCCATCTTTGGCCGCGACGAGCAATTGAAAGCCCTGTACAAGCTATGGAGTACGAGAATGTCAGACCCCAAGGCACACCCGATTGTGGCGCTTTCTTGCTTGCCAGGGGCGGAAGACGACATTTCTCTCTCACGCGCTAAAGGACTCGACGTACGTGGACAAGTTTACGAGTGAAGACATAGCGCAAGAAGCTGAGGTCTGGGAGAGGTTTGCAAAGCGATATAAAAGCAGCATTCGGCTCTTTGTGACGTTTAATAGTGGTGCGGACCTGCTAGGGCAGGAGGCCAGTCTCCGAGGAGTACAGCGATTGACACTTTGGGTGCTGCATTCCTACTGGTTCGGGACAGAGGACCTCACTTTCACAGAATCTGCAGCCCGCTGGCTAGAGAATGCGGACGCACCACTATTTCATCGAGTGTTGGACCTCATCAAGCACGTGAGCGGCGATGTGGGCGTGTTCTTGACAGTCGATGAGCTCATCAAGTCAAACAAGTACTCTGCAACGCTTCCACATAACCTAACGGCGCGGACTTGCATATGGAGTTCCTGTCGGCGGCAGGCTCTTATTGTTGCCCTTGAGACGCCGTTGTGCCTTCGTGCTCAGGGTGATGTGCGCGTGACAACTATGCGGGGCAGCAGGACGACAAACTTTCTTTTCCAAACTTGGGTCGCCGTAAATGGCGCTCCGCCGATCCCACGAGTTGAGCTTACACGCCACGCCATTTTAAGCAGCGAACAGGGGCTCGTGTAGCCAGCAAATGCTGGCTCATCTCCTTGAGCCTCGTTGCCTTCGTCACGACATCTCAGAAAAAGCACTCGGAACCCGGCCGCGCCAGAGTTGCTCTGTAAATCCCTCGATAGCCCACGTTCTTCACTGCATCTTCAATCAGTCCGCGCGTTTCTGAGAACTGATGCTGACATGTTCCGAAAGGCCGCGCAGTGATGCTTGCCCAACGTTTCAACAGAGGTCTTCTGTGACCGACGACGGTGACCGGCGATTCTGTTTTAGAGAGTATTGCAGACATCCAGCTACAACTCCAGAGTGTGAAAGTGATGGTATAATTCACACTGCGAAAGAAACAGAACTCGGCTCCCAGTCACTGGGGGCAGGTTCCATCATTCACAATTGGCACAGGGACACAGCAGACCGTGTCCTCTCAATTGGGCAGTGAAACAGGCGCACGCCGAGTCCACTCAGGCACGAACAACTGAAGTCCAGGTTTGTTTTTGTCAGTCCAGGCAGCTTTTGGTGCCAAGCAACGCTTGCCTGCGGTGTGTAACACCCTTTCGCATCGTGCGAAGCAATATCGGCCTCACCGGCCCATGCCGCAATCCACAAGCAATTCGAGAACCCCCAAAACCAACTGACATGCCATCGAATTCGTTTCCCTCCCTCTCCCCTCTTCACCACATCTTTACCAATAACCAACACATATCCACCCTGCCAGTGGAGAGGATTGTGAGAACAGTTTTCACATACCTTTACAGTTGTTTTTCGTATACTTTCATTTACTTGTTCAAATCAAAATCGGCTGCTGCGCCCACTCGCTTGCTCAAGGACCCAAAGGACCTCAAGGATGATGATGATGATCCTCAAGGTGCGGCAACGCTGGATGGTCGTGTGCCGCATTTTAATTTAAAGTGCGCCCCCGCATTCTCTCCCTTGACTAGTCATTTAATTAAAGGAGGGTATAACAGAGTGAGCGATGCCTTAATAATTTGGACCCAAGCGTCATGCCAATGCCCTTTGGAGCGAAGGGCAAGGCGCAACTGCCCATTGCAAGAATATTTATTTGTTGATAAGCGGCTCCAGCTTTGCTTACTGGCACTGAAAGAGTCAATCAGTCTTCTTGTTGTGTTTTCCGAACCCGCATTTCATCCATCTCACTCTCGGCACCCTCACGCGTCCCTCTGTCCACAGCAGGGACATGCCGGCGTTTACTGCACAACGACCACAGCGATCGCTTGTCAGGCTGGTTAGGCTGGTCATGAAAGAGATTCAAGTGAGATCTGGTGGGCGTGTGTTGCTTTGTCAACATCGTCAACCTCCTAAGGCATCTCTCTCTCTCACTCTCTCTCTGTGTGTGGAGCATCTCTGCTCACAAACAATCTAACAAAATCGAGACCACTTAGACGAATACGTTGGCTGGTGCGGATGGAAATTGGACATGCTGCTAGAATTCGAACGCGCCATTCTCGAGCTAGATGTTAGAACCAAAGCTCAACGAGGCGATCAATCGATCAAGCAATCAATCACCCACTCCCCATGTCCTTGACTGGCATTCCAATTCGCGAGTTTGTTGGCAGACAGAGAGCCTACATACATCAGTTGTCGCTTTTATTTGCTTCCCTCCCCTTCAGGCTCCTGAGAGTGTGCCTGAGCGAGTGCTTTCCCTCCCTCATCCCACTGACTGACTATTCGCGAAAGATAACGATCTCTAGAACGTTTCGACGTGCAAGAGCAGCGGTAAGTTAGCTTCTTTTCCTCGCTGTCAATCATACGTTAGGGTGCTCTTGCATTCTACAGAATGAATGGAAAGAATACTGTTTTGCTGAGTGATTGTTTGAACTATAAAAGAAAACTCACAAACTCGTGAGTTCATTGTTTTTATTCTACAGTGCAAACTCCCACCGCGCCCCTTGACTGTTAAAAATCAGTACTGGCCTCCAGCGAAAACGTTGATGTTATTAAAATAAAGTTTCCCTGTCAGTCACGATTTGCTGAACGAAGAAATCCTCGCTGGTCCCTTCTTCTCACTCTGCTTTTGGTAGTACTCTGAGGATCTCTGAGAGCAAACTCAGATTCAGAGTTTCTCCATTTATCACTCACCAGTCTTCTTCTTGTTTGTTAAATTTTGATTTGTTTATGCATTTGCTTTCTTCTCTCGTTGAACAACGCTGCTGAGCGGCACATGTCACATGTCAAGCACATACTTGCACCTCTGGAGCAGCCAACGTGCACCAAGTTATTGCTAAACTCTATGGATTTTACAAGCTAGAAGAAGTTCGAGATGACCTGAGAGACGAGGCTCAAAGTGGGATATCCTGCTACTTGTGACTCAGAAGGTCTCACTCAATCCACAACCCTCCCTTTCTCCCTTGCTCCTTTTCTCCCGTCTGCCGTACCAGTATCAAGTGCCACATGGAGTGGATCGATCTCGCCTTTGGAAAGATGGGAAAGATGTGAAAGATGTGAACGATGTCAATGAATGAAAGATAAGAAACTCAACTTTTAAAAAATCTTAGAATTATTGGGTGGAAAAAATGTGCCACCAGATCAAGGCACACGCCTCTTCGGAACGCCTCTAGCCGTTTAGGGTAGCCGCGTTATTATACGAGTCCACTGCGGTCTGGTAACAAAGGCGATGCCGCTGACGTGTGTCTTAGAGTATGGTGATAGCATGACGTCATGTGTGTGTGCGTGCACACGTTTGTTTGGAAATTGGCACGGGCCAAGTTTAGGTCCGTGGCCAAAGTAATAAAAGCAATGCGAAAAATAGAAAAATAGAAAAATAGTAAAATGAGTTGGTCTTCTGAGTCGTGATGGAAAAGAGCAGAGCGCAGCGCATTCGACGACAGTGGTGAACGCGATGCACGACTCGGGAGCCGAGCTGGGAGCGTACGAGTCGGCTAAGACGGCTGGAGATCTGAGTCGGCCAAGGAGCGTTTTTGGGCGTGCGTGCCGAGAAGCTGAATTGGATGGATGGATGGATGGATGAATGAACGAGTGAATGAATGAATGAATGAATGAATGAATGCTTTCCACAGCCACCTCAGGCTCCCCGACAGGCTAACGGGCCATGGGACCTTTCTAACTGGGATTTCAATTCGTGTCTGTGCTCCAGAATTCCAGATCTCCACTCGAGTTCAAGCAACAACGCTGCACACGCTCACACTCACACAGCCTTCTAGAGCGGCGCGACTGACTCTAGTGCCGACAACGGTGTGCGTTGACCTGAATCAGAGTTGAGATCACCTCGATACAGTGAGCCCGTGGCTGACGCTATGAAGGGCTGTATTGGACCATGTATTTGCCAATTCTTCCTTTCGTAAATTGGGTTCGCCTCGCTGCAAGTAAACGGTCGTTGTATGAAACAAGTGATCAGTCAGAGCGACCTCACGGCATGACTGCCGTCCCTCTTTCACTGTCGTGATTTTGCGAAATGTGAACAGATTCATTCCCCCGTCTCCTCACAAGGTTCATCCCTGTCTTTTCCACACGAGGCGCACCTTGACGTTTAGTAATTCACTCTTCACCCACTCACTCTCAGTTGACATTGCTACATTGATTTGACATTGTCATTGGCATCGCCGTGGAGGCGAAAGGCTAATGCTTACGCAGATTTCTGCCTCGCCTCTCACCCACGTGGTCTACCTGGTATTGAATCACACTCGCTTCTGTGGTGAGCGAGTGTGGGAGTGCCACTGTTTCCACTGAGCTGGATCAGAGGTGACTGTTGGTAGCTTAGTCTTTCTCTCACAAGATACTGGTCGAACAATGCAGGCAGGATGAGCACGGCAGGCATCAAAAGACTGCAAACACCAAACTTGAGTTGAAGCGAACAGCAAGCGCAAAGAAGCTGCAAAAGAGATTGACCAGTTGTGCCTATTTACATTCACAGGATGAAGTTCGAATTGCTTGGAGCCTTCGCTGCTGGCTTGCTCGTCAGCAGCGCGGAAGCAAAGACCGTGGGAACCCTGACTTGCGACACCACTGGAGGAGATGACTCCGGAGACGATCTCAGCTTCTACGTCGATTTCTCGGTGGCAGACGATGTTGTGGACATGCACTTCAGAATGCCGGTGGGAATGCAGTGGGTTGGAATCGGCCTGGGCACAAACACCAAGGAGACCGGATCATATGCCATCGTGTGGGTGAACGAAGCTCCAGATGAAAACAACCCAGCCGCAGAGACCAGCTATGTCACTGTGAGACAAGAGCTCATCAAGAGCACCACTTCAGAGACTTCCAACTATGGAACTGTGATTGAGGATTCAGGAGTGACAATTAGCAGCCCTGCTTCCACCACTGACGGGTGGAGATATGTCTCAGTGTCCCGGCCAGTGACTGCTACTGGGTTCACTTTCCCAACCACAGCCACCACCATCAGCTCCTTCTGCGCATACGGCCTTGACGCTGGAAACGTCAGTGGCGCAACTGGCCCAACAGACAAGCACACTGGCCAAAAGGCAGGAGTGCCACTTGTGATGGAAACCCAGACTGGCATTACACCTACTGCCCCAACAAAAGCACCACCAGCGCCAACCGTTCCAGCTTCAAGCGGCACTGAGGCTGGGTTGAGCACTGTCAGTACATTCCTTGCATCAGTTGCTATGGTGGTCTATACCATGCTGTGAACTATTTCCCCCTGAGCAAGGCTCGAGTTTCGTTGAACTTTCGGAGGATGTTAACACCACCTGAGATCTTCGAACTGAGTTGTAACTGTTATATTGTTTCGCTTTTACTTTTCCTCCCGTATTCTGTCGAGATGCAGCCGTCGTTGCAGTAACAGCCTTGGCAACCTGAATCTCTCTGGCTTGTGCAGCAAACGTAGGTTGAGCAACTTGGCTTGTGGTTTGAACAATTACGAAGTATCATTTTCTCTTCTCTCAAATTTAAAAAAAATAAAAATTATACGTCAAGACTCTCATGCACCAATTTTCATCTCAGCAGAATATATTTGGGTGTTCGAGAATCATAGAATTCGGAGGACAGCAGTGCGGGTATAATTATAGGCGCGCCTCAGTTACAACCCCCATGATGGTGAAGAGATTCGTACGCATGTCGCGAAAACCCGTAAGCACTCGTCGAATGCAGTTGTGCAGTTGAACATGCATGAAGCGTATGAGAGACTCGCTTGCAATGATCGTACTTGTATGAATAAAACTGAAATGATAGAACTCGGCGCCAGGGAGCGGATCCTTGCGGCGACAACGCACTCTAGGCAACGCGGAGAACCATCTTGCCCATGTGCGTGGAACTCTCCATAGCTCGAAACGCCTCTTCAAACGACTCCAGCCCATTAAAAACTTTGTCTACGAATGGAAGCTTGAGGACACCGCTCTCTAGGTGGGGCCAAACATGTTTCTCCACTTGGGCGCAGAGAGTTGCCTTGACGTCGTCAGAATTTGATCGCAAAACTGACCCCGTAATTTGCAAAGACTTTAGCATAACTCTAGTCATGTTGACCTTCTCGGATATAGGACTCCCAAGAAAGCCGATGATAACCAGACGGCCATTTGTGTTCAGCACGTTAATATTCTTCTGCAAGTAAGTTCCGCCAACCATGTCCAAAATCACGTCACATCGTTCGCACTCCTTTTCCCATTGCTGAGTTTTGTAATTGATGGCTAGGTCCGCCCCAGCGCGGCGACAAAAGTTTAGCTTTTCTTCGTTACCAGCAGTGGTCTGAACCAATCCGGCGCCCATGAGTTTGCAGAGAGCGATGGCCGTGGACCCAATTCCACTGCTGCCGCCGTGAATGAGGACGCTTTTTCCGCGCACGGCATCGGGGTTGCCTGCAAAGACATTCTTCCACACTGTGAATACCGTCTCCGGAAGGGCAGCAGATCGCTCAAACATGTCCGCCTTTGAATCCGCGCAGCGGCCGGTCAGAATTGGCAAACAATGCCGGGCATCAGCAGCCACATACTCCGCAAAAGCGCCTCCACTAACAAGCGCGCAAACTTTGTCCCCTTCGCGATATTTCGAGTCTGCTCCAGCATCCACCACTTCCCCGGAAGCCTCTAGTCCGAGTGCATCTGTCGGCCCTGGATACAACCCTTTGTGTTGAAGCAGGTCTGGCCGATTAATCCCGGCAGCAGCGACGCGGATGACCAGTCCTTGGGGGCCGGATACGCGAGGAGTCGCGCACGTGAGAATCCCGCGCCCAGCCGAAACATACTTCATGGTCGCTCTTTGCATATCTGTCAATCAATTTCTTGGGTCTGAATGCAGCGCACGCGCATAATCAACGTTCCGTACACTGTCAGTCTTTCCACCACAACAGCCCAAGATCCCGACAGCATTTCAAAGTCTGCACCGAGGAAAGCGCCTATACTATCACAACTCTACCATCTTTGCTCAACTATCCAAGTCTCAGCTGCGTTCACACGTCGAATCCACACAATCATCAAAACTCACAGTCAACCTCTGATCCACAAGAGCTCTCTAAATCTCCAAATCTCCAAATCTCCAAATCTCCAAACAGCCAATGTTCGATTTCCACTTTCCACTTTCCACTATTTTAAAACTGTGCGATAGCCTCGAAAGAGCCAAACTCCAAACAACTCTTGACAACAACAACAACAACGACAACAACACAAAGACGTCCTAAGTACTTATTGCTATCTCTGCCTGTACACATACGCGTACATACGCGTAAACAAGCGTACTCTTAGCTCGCCGCTTATCTAAGCCTTAGCCTAATGGAGACGGACTGACTGTGAGACGACTCTTGCAGCAAGGGTCCTCGCTGTATAGTCCTCTGCTAACAGAACGTAGGACCCGCTGTTCTATCTCTGACGTATAGTATATCATTACTGGAACTTGTAGGATTGAGTAGAGTAGTGGAAAGATCCTCGGTAGGGTATGCTAGTCGGCTAATTAAGGCAGCGGAACCAAGATTCCGGTTCTTCGGTTCTCCATAGTTCCCGGTTCTCCACAACCTCCGAGCGTAAGCGTTCTACCGCGTATCACTATACCGAGCCTACCAAGTCATCTACAACTCTTCGCTAGGAACCCCGGTTTCTCCGCGAGTTTTCGTTTTCCGAAGAATTGTTTCTTGTGTTGGAACGCCACCTCCGCGCGTGTGCTTGCGCGCTTTCCCTTCCCTGCGTGCGTCCAAAACCATAATGGGTGTCAAAGAGCCCCTCGCCTCCGGCGCGAAGCGCACGCCGCGTACGTATCGAGCGTCCCATAAGCTGTCGCTACTAGCGCTAGGACTCTTTGCCGCCGGGCTTTATTCTCTCTGGTCGTGGGCTTCCCTGGGCACGTCACGAGGGACCCTGCGTGACGTGCAGAACCGGAACCCGAACGTGAACTCGGACTACCTGCAGAACCTGCTGCGCGGGAGAGGAGAAGATGGAAAAGATGGAGAAGATGGAGAAAATGGAGGTGGTTTTATGAAGCGCAGAGAGATGAGTTTGCGGCAGATTTCGCTGGCGGCGATGGGACCGTCGGAGGAGAATGGGCTTTGGACGTATGAGATTAGGTACGTGTCGAATGGGTCAATGCCGGCGCTGGAAACTAAATGCTGGGCCTGGAAAGAAGAATCTCGAGGGCATAGAGGGCTGGCTGGCTTGGAAAGTGTGAACGATGCGAAAAGCCATGCTGTCATTGAGGGATCTGGTCCTGCGGCGAGGACGTACTCGAATTTGCAGGTGAATGGGGTGTACACAAATCCGGATGACTTTTACACGTCCCCGTACTTGCATCGATGCTATGTGCATGGCTTGGAGCCCGGCGCGAGATACAGTTACGCTGTGGCGAATCGAAGGGACCAGGGCGACAAGGGCCATGTGTTCTCCTTTGTGACACCGCCGCTGCCTGGCGATCGTGCTCCTTTCACGTTCGCGGTCATGGCGGATGTCGGACAGACGAGCTTCTCCAACGCCACGTTTACTAGCGCCAAGAGCTTGTGGAAGAAACATCCTTTCAGCACCGTTCTCATTCCAGGGGATCTATCATATAGTGACGGCGACCAGTACCGCTGGGACACGTTCGGAGAGTTGGCTACAACATTTCTCGCGAATGTGGAGCTCATTTCCACCCCGGGTAACCACGAGGTTGAGCACCAGGAGGCGTTCTCGGCGTATCTGGCTCGGTATGGCCCACCTGACGGCAGCCTATGGCACGTCGAGAAGCGCGGTCCGGTCACTTTTATCTCCCTTAACACTTACTCGAGATTTGAAGAAGGCAGCGCACAATACCGTTGGTTTGAGGAAACCTTGAAACGAGTGGATCGCAAAGTAACTCCATGGCTCGTGCTCGAATTCCACGCTCCCTTTTACAGCTCCAACAAAGCTCACAAAGGCGAGGCGAAGAAGTTTCGCCACTCTCTCGAGCCGCTCATCAACAAGTACAGGGTTGACCTAATGTTCTGTGGGCATGTGCATGCGTACGAGCGCACCTTGCCGATGTTCGACAAGCAGATCGACGATTGCGGAGCAATTACAATCGTGATAGGCGACGGCGGCAACCGAGAGGGGCCGTCTTCCGACTGGGTGGCCGACCAGCCAGAATGGTCGTCATTTCGAGAGGCGACTTTTGGGTTTGGCTATTTGACTGTAGATTCCCCGACAAAGGCCAGGTGGACATGGGTCCGCAATCCCTATCCAGAGTTCGATTTCGAGTCCGTCGAGCACATTCACGACCACCCTTCCCACGACACAGTGGAAATTGATCGATCTTCCTGCAAGTCTAGACTAGCCTAAACTTTAAATAGATATACACACATACTCACGAGTGCACAGTCAATCAACAGATTCAACAGATCATTGAAAAAAAATGAGAAGAAAGAAAGAAAGGAAAGTGCATTCGATGTATTCGATGAAAGGGAGGTGCATCAATCCAATCAATCCACTCACAGTCAAGTCGCATCAAATGTAAATGTAAACACTATGCCTTTCTTCGTAGCCTACAACTACTTTACCACCCACGCTACAGCAACACATGTTTCCTGGAAACGTTCCGACGAGGTGTTAAGGCCCCCAATGTCTGCGGAAGTCCAGCGATGTTTATCTTGTTTATACAGATTTCACTAACAGTTTCCAACAGTATCTTAGCGCAGCGCAGACCACCCTGACCACCCCGATATATCAATCAGGTGCAAGCCGCGTCTCGCAAGCCTGCCGCAAGCGTGGTGTCAGCGTCCTCTTGAGCAAGACAAAGAGTGAGCTTCGGAGGCAAGGCACAGGGAGCGTTAGTGCTGGTTCATTCCTTTTCTTTTCCTTCCATTTGGGGGCTGCCGCAGCTGTGCGGGAAGACGGTCGCGGAGACAGCCGTTTCCTGAGAGGCGTTTGGGTGGTGGTGCCCAGCGGTGCAAAATGGCAGAGTATTGGAATTTGGAATTCCAAGACCAAGCGGAAAACGAGGCAGAGAAGGAGAAGCGCAGGCGAGACTCCGCTAAAGCTGGCGCGGAGCTGTTCAATTTGGCACTGGAAACGTTGACCTTGCACAGGAAGAAAAGCTTTGACGAAGCCAATGAGGGCGAGTCTGGCTCCTTGCCGGAGCCTATTATAGTGCTTGGCCAGACCATGGAGCATCGCCAAGCATCCCTGAACTGGAGAAAAGTTGCCGCAAACGCTAAAAAGCTTGCCAAGGATCCTTGGGCAGATCTCACGGATACCACCCATGTCGAGCGCGCGAAAGAGTATGTCTACGATGTGCTGCGCGGCGTCTGGGCAAGCAGGGATGTTTTGTTGCGCGTCGACACCGAAAAGCCCGTCGCAAAGGGCCGGATGCGGGAGTGCTACCGACTAAAAATGATTCCCATACCGATCGAAGAAGTCCTGGACGGCGCAGAAACTGACGAAGAAGACTGTGCTGCTAAAATTAGTGCAGGGAGCGGAGGGGAGGCGCCAGTTGGTACGGTCGGCAGCGAGACAATGCGTCCTAGCGAAACGGAAGCCGGGCTGCCTCCGCTCCCCCCTGCGCCTCCGGGGTCGCCGACACGCGAAACCTTTGATTCGCCATTGACATCGAGAATGAAGCGAGCTGTGCGCCGACTTAACAATAGCGACCTTCCACTCGGATCAAAGCTGACTGCCAAAGACATGGAGGAGTGGTTTGCCCTTGGGTCGGAATCTATCTTGAATATTTTCTCGGGAATCGGACGTCGTACAGCGACACGGCTTCGGACAAAGCTTGGCTATGGTGCTTGCAACTTTCACCACCCGACGATCCTCACTGTCAACGAACTTTTAGAATCGTCGGAGAGAATGGGGCCGAAAGCCGTGGAGATCGCATTCTCGGAAGAGTGCCATGGGTTTCAGACTGAAGATTTTCTCGCGCTACACCGCCTTTTTGAACGGTCAGATAAATTCATGAACGCTTGGAAGCGTCCATCGATCAACTTTATGGCGAAGCGGTACATGAAATCAGAAGACGACACCTTAAAAGTGTACCAGGACGATGTGATTATGCAGGAAATCTGCAAGCGGATCACAATCCAATACAACGCCCTGCAGCCCACTCCGCCCAAGAAGATCGACATGCTCCACGTCGGACTTGTCCAGCTCACGGAGCGCCCGGACCAACCTTATTTGGGCTATGAGTCTTTTGTGCAAGGCGAGTATCGAAAGTGGAATACGAACTCTGGGTGGAAGGATGAAACAAACTTTCGCCACACGCCTCACGCGTTTTCGTTCGCATCTTTTCGCCAAACCAAGGGCGAGCTGATGGTGGTGGACATTCAAGGCGTTGGAGACCTGTACACTGACCCGCAAGTGCATTCTCGCGAAGGGCAAGACTTTGGCGAGGGCAACCTTGGTGCACGCGGTATGGCCCTGTTTCTGCGCAATTTCCACTTTGACTTGAACCCCGTCGTACAGTACCTTGGATTTCGCGAGTTTGCACTCCTTCCGGGCGAACTCCCCCCGCCTTCAATCGAAGAAATCAAGCGATTTCAAGCCGGCAAGAGCTACTTGCACAGCCAAGCTTGGAGACGAAGGGCCATGCGCTCGCCGACAAGTGCATCTGGAGAAAATGCAGGGCCAATTGCGCGCTCCCTTTCGATTGGGTCCTACACATCCTCAATGTCTAATTTCTCTGCCGGCAACTGTTCTCGTCCTTCAACACCATCCATCTCTTTCTCGGCGGCCACGCCAGATTTCGATGCGTTCTCTGGCGAGCCTGTTGATGATTTTTACGATGCCCCTTGGTACCTGGAGTCGCGGCCGCCCCCCATGAATGAAATGAATGCTGTTCCGGACTTTCTCTTTCTGTGTGCTCAAGAGCTCGAGGTATTGGAATGTCCGGTCCATGTGCGCAACCAAATCCCACAAGGCGAAACCGCCGAAGGGGTTGTGCATGCAGCCCTTTCTCAGCTCTACAAAGAGCGCGACGAAAGGGTTGTATCACCTGATGTTGACCCTGAAAAGGCCCGGATGTTTCATTTGTGGATGGCTGCGTTAGGTGGCTACGTCTCTGCTCAAGTTGAGTGCTCACAGAGCCCAGCCGCCTCAAAGGAGAGTCAGCTGAACTGGTCCCACTGTGCGGCGCTGAGAGGCTCCAGAGACTGCTGCATGCGCGCCCTTTCTCTAGTGGACCCAAAAGACATTTTGCTTTGCGTATTCTATCTACAGCGCGCACTATTATGCGAAGATAACAAGACAGAAAAGCAGCGTCGCGCAGATATGGACGTATGCCAGCACGATATTCACTTTCAGCTCGCGAATGCGTTCATAGCATTAGGCGAAACCGCGAATGCCAGTGAGCACATGCAATTTGCTGCCGAGTTTGCCATGGAGGCTGGGGACTTTCATGCCAACGAGAAGTACACGTTGGCAATTGAACAGCTCACCAACCCGTCATGTGAGATGTAACACATCTTGCGGCTCCACGCAGCCGTTCTCGTTTTTTCAAAGCTAAACCTCTCGGCACTGACACATCCGACGCTCCAAGAGCAGCAGCGGATGCTTGCCGGTTGAGGAATACGACCCACATCGACAGCCGGCTCTCCTCCCCCTCTGTAACAAAATTTGAAAGCCTCGATGCCAATCAAATACGGTGGGAGCACAACAGTACTATAAAGTAGCCGAATTCATTCTTCAATGCTTGTGAAGTATGAAAGAAGAGCTGCATTTCCATGATCTCCCCAACAACCTTGAACCAAAGTCAACTTTTTGTTTTTTCAAAGCCTCGATGGTTCTTGCGCAAGTGCTCTTGAAAAGTAGGTTTGGACGCGAATTATTGCAGGTTCGCGTGGGATTTGCGACACGTCAATGTGCTCCGCTGCTGTCTGAACCCAAGGGACTCCTTCCTTGCAAACTTGTCCTTCATTGCTAGCAAATAAAGCAACAGCAATCTCGGTGCTTCGAAGACCTTCAACTGCACCACGTGCTAAAACATAAGCGATCGAGACTCGCACGATCGCATGATGAGTATTCATGACGTGGGCGTTGGAACTAACCCCTACTTGCTGGCGAAGTGGAGAATACAGAGTGAAGACCTCTTCTTCTGAGTTCGATCCAAGAAGCCTTCCGATGGCATTGTATTCCACGCTTTTTGTTTTTTAGAGCTACAAATTGACAAAACTGACAAAACCAAAAACAAAAGTAATTTGATTGTGTAAAAGAAAAATGAAAAGGTGAGCCCCGCGAGAACCCGCACACACTACTACAGAACTAGACTTTCAAGAACCCGAGAACCGGAGAACCCGAGAACCTGAGAACCTGAGAACCCGCGGTCCCTGCGACGGTTACACATCTTCGAGACTCCTACCCATCCTATAGATAACATTACCCAGCGGCTGCCCTCACATGCCGGAAAAAACGCGCCCGCCCCTCACAACGCAGCGCATTCCCTTGAGAGGGGGAACTGAAAAAACGTTCAGAAATNCAAAGCCTCGATGGTTCTTGCGCAAGTGCTCTTGAAAAGTAGGTTTGGACGCGAATTATTGCAGGTTCGCGTGGGATTTACGACACGTCAATGTGCTCCGCTGCTGTCTGAGCCCAAGGGACTCCTTCCTTGCAAACTTGTCCTTCATTGCTAGCAAATAAAGCAACAGCAATCTCGGCGCTTCGAAGACCTTCAACTGCACCTTTTGCCAAACATAAGCGATCGAGACTCGCACGATCGCATGATGAGTATTCATGACGTGGGCGTTGGAACTCACCCCTACTTGCTGGCGAAGTGGAGAATACAGAGTGAAGACCTCTTCTTCTGAGTTCGATCCAAGAAGCCTTCCGATGGCATTGTATTTCACACTTTTTGTTTTAAAGCTACAAATGACAAAACTGACAAAGTCAAAAACAAAAGTAATTTGATTGTGAAAAAGAAAAATGAAATGGTGAGCCCCGCGAGAACCCGCACACACTACTACAGAACTAGACTTTCAAGAACCCGAGAACCGGAGAACCCGAGAACCCGCGGTCCCTGCGACGGTTACACATCTTCGAGACTCCTAACCATCCTATAGATAACATTACCCAGCGGCTGCCCTCACATGCCGGAAAAAACGCCCCCGCCCCTCACAACGCAGCGCATTCCCTTGAGAGAGGGAATTGAAAAAACGTTCAGAAATAGCAAACTTTTGAGGAAGAGCGTACTCTTGTGAGGGAGCAGGAGGACAGCGCAGGCGTCCTCGCGCACGCCGCCTCACAACGTCGGCAGGAGGAGGAAGAATAGAGAGAGAGAGAGAGAGAGAGAGAGAGAGAAGAGGGAACTTGTAAGTGCTTTGGTGTGCGGAGCTGGTGTGGATTGTGTGGATTGTTGCATACATTGTATTGTATTATTGTATTGTATTGCGCCGTTGAGCGGAAAAGTTATTAATAGATGAGGAATGAGTTGTCGCAGCTGGGACATTGGCAGGGCTCTGCGAGGACGGACGCATTGATTTGGTGGAGACGTGGCTGGAGTTGTCTGTCCATCTTTCAATCTATCAATTCATCTAGCTATCTATCTGTCATCTATCTGTTTATCTGTCTGCGGGTGGGAATTTCACTTTCGACTGTCGTGGATTTGCATCGCGACTGTTTGTCTCTTAATCCGTTTGCGTGGAGGAGGACTTGGCTGGAAACACCGTGGAGTTATCTGCCTATCTATCGTCTGTCTGTCTGTTTGTCTGTCGACTGTCGTGGATTGCATCGGCTTGGTGGCGAGATTGTCGGAGACTGTTTGTCTCTTGATCCGTTTGCGTGGGGAGCTTCGATTCTCTTGAATTGAATCGGCTTGGTGCGGCGATTGCTTGGGAATTGAATTGTCTGTCAGTCTGCGTGTGCGGCTTTGATCTTGTTGAGCAGTGTGTAGCATTCGTTTGCTGCGTTTGATTGATCGGGTGCGGGTTGACTGGGGACTGGGAAAATGGAAAGGCCGCCTCTCACGCCGGTGACCAAGATTCCGAGAACCAACTCGCGAGGGTCGATCAGCTCAGTGTCCTCCGGAGGACGCGCTTCACAGAAAAAATTTCACACATGGAACCCGAAGATGCAAGGGTCCGCGCTGAAGAACATGATGAGCAGAGGCGGGAGCACCTTGAAACTTGAGAGGACCAGCTCAATGCGAGGTAGCTTCAGCTCGGCTGGTTCAGTACAAGGCAGCAACCCCATGTCCGGACCGAGCGTGTGTGTGATGGTGCGCGTGAGACCGTTCTTGGGGGCGGAAGCGTCGCGTAGTGCGCAGTCATGTGTGGACGTGCTCGAAAACACCGACGACCTGGTGGAAGAGGACGCCGAGAGCGCGGCACAGGTACTGAAGCGAGCTTCTCTCCGCCTTGGTGGCTCGGGAGGGCAGGTATTCACCTTTGACCGCATTTTTGGAGTCTCGGAGGGCCAGGATGTTGTGTTCAGGGACGCGGGAAAACCAATCGCCGAATGTGCGTTGCAAGGGTTCAATGCATCGATCTTTGCGTACGGTCAGACGGGTAGCGGTAAAACGCACACAATGCAAGGAGACACAGACGATGAGTCGTCTAGGGGCCTCATCCCGCGCGTCCTGGAGTTTTGCTTTGCTGGCCTGGAGAATCTGAAACGCGAGGGCGTTCAGGTGATTGCACATTGCTCGTTCCTTGAAATATACAACGAGCAAGTTTACGATCTGCTCGACAAGGTGTCAAAGGAGGAAGCTGCAATGCCAGGATATACGCAAGCTGCGAAGACTGTCCGCGAGGATATGAAGAGAGGCGTCTTTGTCGAAAACGCAGTGGAGGAGTGTGTCACGACCGTTGAGGAGGCATTTGAAAATATCCGCAAAGGCGCATCACAGAGGCACGTCTCGGCTACCAATATGAATCGCGAATCGAGCCGCTCCCACTCCATTTTCACACTATCGTTGGAGCTACGGATTCCTGGGGACGAGGCCGCGGGGACTTTGGAACTAACGAAGACTTCAAAGATAAATCTGGTGGACCTGGCGGGCTCAGAGCGCCAGAGGGCAACCAAAACGACTGGCGAGCGCCTGACCGAGGCCAAACACATCAACAAGAGCTTGTCTGCTCTAGGCAATGTCATTTCGGCGTTGGTGGAGCGAAGCAGGGGCCGCCTGCAGCACGTTCCCCACCGTGACAGTGTGCTGACGTATCTTTTGAGGGATTCACTCGGAGGGAACACCAAGACTTCCATAATTGCCACAGTGAGCCCTGACTCGGCTAATTTTCAAGATACACTCTCGACCTTGCAATTTGGGCAACGCGCAAAAAGGATTAAAAATGTAGTAAAGGCAAATACCACCATGTGCTCCGACCCGGCATTGCTTCGGAAGGAAATCCGACGGCTGCAAAGCGAGCTCGACGAGCAGAAGAAAGTGGTTGCACAATACGTCATTGAGAGTCCAGCGAACGCGGCAACGCCAGGCCGCGGTCTGTCTGTTGATGTTCCCACCATTGACCACTATAGCGGCCCCAGCTCGCACTCAACTGTCGTGACTCGCCAGCTCCAGCACGAGAGTGGCGACGTGCATACCGATTTGAGCAAGAACGCCGACTTTGCGCGCATCGACACAAAAGTGAGCGCGCTGTCAAGGCAAGCGGATAAGCGTAGATCCAGTTTGACGAGCGCCAGTCGTTCAATTGGCCCAGTCACCGAGGAGGGACAGGAGATACTGAGAAAACGCATCTCTCATCTGGAGCGGGTTTTAATGGAACTTTTGCAGGAGCTTTCTGAAAACCGCAAGCAGGGAAAAACGATGCGGGAGGAGCTTCAGCATCGAAAAGAGCTCGAGGAGGTTCTTCGCGACACGGTCGCTGCAAAGGAGCTCGCCAATCATCTACACGAGCAACGGATCAAAGATTTGGAAAGTAAAAACTATGCCGAGCTTCGAGAGCATAACGCGCTGTTACTCGAGACAACGAGGACTGTCGATGAGCTTGATCTTCGCGCAGAAATTTCACAGTTAAAGGCCGAAAATGCTTCACTTGCGCAACTCTACCGCGAAAACGATAGCCGCGTTGGCGACAACAGCACGCTATCGCAGCGATTGAACGTCATCCAGGCCCAGTTGGAGGCTGTACAGGAAGACAAGGTAGAGCTGGAGCAGCTTGTGAAGGAGCTGGACGAGGAGAATGCCAAGCTTTTGGAGATGCAGGACCGCGCACTTTCAAGCGAGGAAGGCTCCGGTATCGACAAAGAGAAAAAGAACCTTGCCGAGAAAGAGGAAGGCTCAGGGGATTTGGCTACGACTGTCGCAGCACTGCAATGCGAACTTCGTGCTGCAAATCTCCGAGCAGACACTCTCGAGCAAGAGCTCTTTCTGCAGATGGAGAAGCATGCAGAGTCGGTAGCAGAACATGAAGAGTTTACTTCCACCGTGCAACACCTGCAGACCAGCGACGAAGCAGCGAAGGGCGAGCGCTCAATGGAGGACACTCGGCTTGTCAAGCAAGCAGCCGCGAATTTGCAAAAAGCAGCTCTGCAAATGGTACATGAGCAACGTTCGGAAACGGAATCTCTGGACGGTAGTTCAGTGACGCATGACGAGGCGGAGATGTTGGTGAGGCGCAAGCTCTTGAACCAGCTTGCGGACACTCGCAAACAACTTCGAGAGGTTGAAAAGAATAATCGTCGTTTGAGTGTGCAACTCGACCGAAAGACTGTTGCAGCTCGAAAGCAGAGCTTGAAGCTCCGTAAATCGCTGACCGCAAAAGATACGAACATCGACAACGAACAATTGAAAGCTGTCCGTCTCGAGCTGGAGCTCTCCAACATGCGCGAAAAGTACGAGCGTTTACTTTGCACCAACAAGGAACTCCAGGATGCCGTCGAAGCAGCCAATTCTTTCGCGGAGTACAAGACTCGCGAACACATGAGCACGATGTCCGAGTTGACGGAGGTTAAAGGTCGCTTGAGTACGCTTAGCCTGAAAACTGTTCTTAACTCCTCCGAAGAGGACGGCGAGAACACCAGGTCTTCGATGAACCGCTTCTCGGGGGTTTTGGACACCCCGCAAAAGCAACAGGACCCAAGTCGGTCATCAACTCAAACAGTTCAGATGCCAACGTTTCAATCGCGCAGCGGCAGAGAGAGTGACATGACAATGCTTAGCAGTCCCCGGAACAGTATTCTCTCGACATCCAGACCATCCAACGGATCGGATACCTCTGCGCGGTCGTCAGCGACACCGCACAGCGCTATCAAGAAAGCACCTTCTGTTGCGGAGTACTTTCCAGCCACTCACGACTCGGACCTAACCGCCCTAGCAAAGAAGAAAGCAGAGCTCTTGCTGGAAACTCAAGAAGCAGCCTCGAATGCAGGTGGGTCTTCGATTGGAGACGATAGCGCTTACCAAGACCTGGATTCATCGTTTGCGTCAGGCTATGATTCCTCCGGCAAGACGGCAAGCGGCAAGAAGAGCAAAAAGTCTGGATTGGGTTCCAAGAAAGGATCGTTTCGCATCTCTAATTTCATGAGATTCACCTCCCGCTAAAAAATAAATACGCGACCAGATACGCGGCTCGTATCGCATCTCCGATTTCAATAGCTTCACCTGCCAGTTAACCCTTGGCCGGAGTAAAAAGTAGCGGCGCGATGCCAAGATAGACATTGATATGACAAGGAACAAGTT
Source organism: Parietichytrium sp. I65-24A (assembly GCA_012862575.1). Classification (NCBI taxonomy): domain Eukaryota; class Bigyra; order Thraustochytrida; family Thraustochytriidae; genus Parietichytrium; species Parietichytrium sp. I65-24A. The sequence continues at coordinate 20,936 of BLSF01000031.1, forward strand.
CTCATGGCGGAAGCGAAAAGTGTGGGCGGAGGTGAAATAGGAAAGGAAGACTATAGTAGAGTAAATCAAATGAATTTTGGCTAAGCATTTTTTTGGGGGGGGGGGGCGAGTTGAATGATCATTTTGTGGCTCTTCCTTCGGTCGAGAGTGTTAAATGTTTGCGTTGTAAGTTGCCAGCTGTGTGAGACGTGCTTCGCAAAACGTTCGATGGGCTTGCAAGATCCCCTGGCGCACCGAGTTGTACGTGATAATAATGTCGTTGATCTGTGGCAAGGTACTCGGGTCAACGCTCTCAGCAACCTCTGCTTGATCGTCCCCTTCAGTGAGGTCGAAGGAGTTGGTATTTTCAGTCCGCGTCTGCAAAGCAGAGTCTACATCATCAATAATTTTCAAATATGCCCGCACTGCGGCTCCTTCGTTTTCAACCGATATGGGTTCGTCTCCGCTCTCTCTAAGCCACTGAATCTCTTGGATAGATTGTGCTTTAGCGACTCTGCAGAGCCACAGCAGCGTTTTGGCAGGCGCGACGCCTTTGAAAATTCTACAAACATGCGAGTCTTCGTCATCGTACATGCTCAAAATAGTGCGCTTCTCTTGCTCAACCTTCTTGTCGCCAGAAATGTCGCTCATGGCAGAGCTCGACTGTGGCAAACTAACGCGGAGTGAGTCCCAGGGGTTGTTGGGCAGCGCAAACCCATACGTCAGGAGAAGGTCCCTGTTCGTTCTTCTTCCGTAGGAATTTAGTACCGGTTGGCCAGGCTCGATATCCCTATCCGCGATCATACGGAAGCCTTCTCTCGAAAACTCTGTGGAGTCTGCATTCCCAGGGCTGTGGTTGAGCATATCTGCAAATGGCACCATGACAGGCAGCATCGCGGACGCCGACACGTCACTCACGTCCAGAAAGGCTCTCGATCGTACGCAAAGTGCGGCCCAGCGATACGACTCGAAGGAAATCTGTGTTGCCCATTCTTTCAATGCTGGCGCACACTCCGCAGACCTGCACTCTTTCTCAAGCGCGTCAAGCAACTTAGCATGTGCTGCGCGCATCTGGGCTCGCATTCCGCGGACGATCGTGAGGATCCCGGGGTCTGTCAGCTTGAGTAGGTATTTGGTGGGCCAATAATCCAAAAAGTGTCGCATGTCCTGCGGAAGGACACGCACATATGGATGCCAGAAAGAGTTTTCTCCATGCCAGGCTTCGAAGCAAAGCCGCATGGCGAGAAGTTCCGTGGCCTCATCCGGGGTGCAGTCGACTTGCACATCCAGACCTCTGTTTTCCCACGATGTCTGAGGATCTCTTACGAACCCCAATCTGCGCACCAGTCCGCCAAGAACGGCATGCCTTGCCGTAGCATCCACGCTGAGCATCAGCTCGCGCGGCACCGAAAATACCACGTCTCCGCGCATCACGGGGACCTTCAGCCCAACACCGCGAACCCATCCTGGTTCTCCATTCTGCAGACTCGCGTCCTCAGTGTTGACATGTGCATTGGGCTGCCGCAAAGCAGTACGCGGATAGTCTGCTTCGTCATCAGACGACTCTTCCTCGGAGGAGCTCCAGCTCAAAGACTTTTTAATGCGAGGGCCTTTCTTTGCAATCGAGGAAACATCTCCAGCGCCACCGAGGGCAGACCCGGAGATGCTCTCAACTGCTAACGAGCCAACAGACATCCGGGGTTCCTGGTTTCCCCCTTGCAAGCCAGCATTCTCTGTGGCGATGGCATTTCTGCCCAAAGGAGCGTCAACAGGAGACATATGCGGCCAAATAGTCTGAGATGCATCGCCGCCGTTTCCATTCAGCCACGCCAGAAAATCTATCACCTCGCGTTCCGCTGCCATGTGCGACCTCCTCTCCTCCTCTGCTCTCCTTCCCCTCCTCTTTCGATCGCTGACAATGTTTCCAACCCAGGAAGACCGTGCCTGAGAAGCTTAGTAACAAATTGAACGCGAAAAGCACCTCTGGATTCCACCACAAATGGAGCGTCTTCCTGTTCGATCCCGGACAATGGTTCCAACTCAGGAAGACCACGCCTGAGTAGCTTAGTAACAAATTGAACGCGAAAAGCACCTCTGAAATTCACCGTGGAGTTCCACAAATGGAGCGTCTTCCTGTTCGATCGCCGACAATGTTTCTAACTCAGGATTTCGCCCACAATCTCACCACCGAGTGAGCTTGTGAACATGCACAATGACAATGACAATCACAAAAACGCTCAACCGAATGAAACAAACAATCTATCTATGCGTGCTGCTCGCTTGTCTCTTCCCGTCTCCACAGTCTCCACCAAAGTTTCCACCACAATTTCCAGCTTTGTCCAATGAATAAGTGCATAAAAGTGAATGAATTAGTCAACGCACCGATCAATCAATCTCTCAATCTCTCAATCTCCATCAATCCATCAATCATCAACGAACGAATTAAACGCACCAAAGTTTCCACCACAATTTCCAGCTGTTTTGTTCAATGAATAAGTGCATGAAAGTGAATGAATCAGTCAACGCACCGATCAATCAATCCATCAATCCAAATCCATCAATCCATCCATCAATCCATCAATCATCAACGAACGAATTGAACGAATTAAACGAATAAACAAATAAATGGACGAATGGACGAAAGAAGGCAAGCACTTCATCCACAATTGTTTTTCAATAAAACAAATTTTGTTTCCCACCGCTCAAACTCTTTCTCTCCTTCACACTTCTCCAACAACGCACCTCCTTTCTCCTTTCTCCTTTCTCTCCTTTCTCTCACAATTCAAAACGACTCATACAAACCACCTTCGTACACCACCCCTAGCGCGTGCTATTCGGACCTTAGAAGGTGTCCCCGCGTACTGAGTACCCTTTTCACCACGTTTCCCTCCTGTCTCCTCCTGTTTCTCCCTTCGGCGGAGCAATGCGTTCCGCAAGCCCTCCGCCGCCCAGGGGCTACAGAATTGATAGATGATGATTAACAAAGTTAATGCCGAGAGTCGTGCATAGCGTTCCTCAAATGCGTTCCTGAACATGGGAATTGTTCATGAGCGATTCATGAATGCTTCGTGAATTTTCGCTTAGTGTATGACCTTCCTACTATAATGCCTATCTGCTGGAGGCAAGGAACGCGCGCGGAACGCATCCTCACGTCGCAGAGCACAGTAGTACTATTTATCTGCACCCCTAAAAGTCTCCTCTGGCTCGATTTTTGGGGACTTTCGTTGAGTCCTATGCAAAGAACTAGATAGATAGTAGTCGAAGAACTAGCCCAGATCTTCTCCCTCAACAAAACAAAAGTTGTTGTTTTGCAAAACCGACTGAAGTCCTATCGTTTTCGGTAGCTATGAGCTCACTTCCCAACAGAGTCGACAGAGAAAGAAACTTCTTCGATCAATGTTCAAAACAAGATAGATTTGGAAGAAATTTCGCAGTGACTCATCACGGCAATCACTGATCTTTGTTTTCATAATCATGATGAAAAACTGTCAAACCGATTGCTTCCAAGAACAATTGGCGACTACAAAAGAGAAATACGTTATTCTTTGTTTCTGCCAGTGCAAATGTTCTTTGTGACTTTCACCACTTGCACGTTCTGCGTTCCACGCCCAGCCAATCAATACTAACAAAAGTGACAAACAAACATCAACATCTTCGCTTCTTCTAAATTAGAATAACAACAAGAAGAAAGTGCAGAATTCAGAAAGAGGCAGTGCAAGTAACGCAAGTAATGCAAGTAACGCGATTGTCTTACCATAACTACCAGTAAAAAGCAACTTCGTTTCACTGTTAAAAAATCAATCTAACAAAAGAGATCGATGATGGAAAGAGAGATATTTTGCTCAGAGAGTGAAGCAAACAATCGAATGAAGAGCTTTTCAATCGACAAAACCTCTTTCATCCGTGTCGAGCAACTTCTGATGATCCGCCGAAACTTCCAAGTACAGTAACAACAATTCGTGCCCCATCGATCAATCATTCGACAAGACAATAAGCAGCTCATCACAGATTAAAATCGACCGTTCCACTCTCTAGATTATATAATCTAGAGCACGTGCACATATATACATATATATATACCGGTACATACATCCCCATCCACTGACACTGTTTGTCCTCAGTAAACTTACCTTTCGTGCGTTCAAGTTGCAGTCGCGTAGTCACTGGAAAAGGTTGCATGCATACAATCTCTATCAATCACATATACATCCCACATATTCCACAGGCGGCTGTCGCGGGGACGTCCAACGTGGCGCGGAATACAGTATACAATCTCAGTTGCAGTTGCAGTCGCAGTCGTAATTGGAGCCGAGAGTGCGGCGTTGGTTTGGACGCTGGGTACTGACAGCACTGACAGCACTGACAGAAGTGACTGTGAGAAAACGTTGAGGTTGATCCATATTGATTCGAGTCCTGCTCTTTGTTTGGGCGCCGAAGAGTGGCGGAGATGAATGTGCTTCGCAGCATGGGTCTCGGGCGGTCTCGCGGGAGATGCCAAGTGTGGCGAGATGAAAGCACGCGGTCGAACAAGCGGCAGCTGGTGAACGAGACGGGCAAGGGGCTGTGCATTATGATCGGGCAGAGCGTGGTCATGTACGTGGATCCTTTCGGCACGGAGACGTTGTTGATGAACCAGGTCAATCAGCCCGTTGCGGTGGCCCTCCAAGGCGATGGCATGGCCGTTTCCACCAAGGTCTTCACGCCGCAGGAGGTGTTTGCGTCCCCGAGGCTGTACGTGAAGGAGTCGGATCTCGTGCTAAGAACGTGCGTGGCGAGTTTTGTGCTGCTGCAGCAGAGGTTCAGAGCGAAGAGGACGGCGAGACGGCTGAATGCGGCGGTGTGTATACAGGCGGTGGTGCGGAGTTTCATACAGCGCCTCCCGGTAGAATGCCGGGAATGCAGCCATGTGGTCCCGCGAGCACAGTGCATCGCAATGAAGCATGTCTACTCCATCAAGTCCTACCAAGCGCCTCCGAGCGCCGACAGCAGCAGCACATCTAACGGGCTCGTCCGCGAGTTCTGCGTCGATGTGGTTTTCAGGGAATTCGTCACACCCAGCTCCGGCCGTGCTGCGAGGGGCCCTTCTGGAAAGCTGGTGGAGCACGTGTGCGTTCCATGCTTTAGGAGCCACGTCGGCAAGATGGTTTTTGAGGGCCACAGCGCGGAGGTGCAATGCTTTGGCAACTGCAAAGCAACCATTCCTACTCCAATGGTCGAGCGATTCTGCCCTCGCGAAACCCGTGAGAGGCACCTCGAGTTGTTGGCGCTGCGGACCAAGCTTGTCACCTCACTCCAGAGCATATATCGAGGAAGCAAGATGCGACAGAACTTTTCATGCCCGATCTGTCTGGAAGACATGCCGTGTGCATTCGCGTACCGAGTGCAAGGGCACACAGAATGCGTGGCATGCCGCAAGTGCGTCAGGTCAATGACTGATATTGCTGTCGAGGACGGAAAGATCATTATCCAGTGCTTTGGAAAGTGTAAAACTGCTTTTGACCTCAAGCTCATGACCGACTTGATCAGTAACGAGACCTCCGTCAAATTCAATGCCAACCGGTTCCGAAACCACCAAAACTACTTGAACCAGCTTAATGCCGGCGCTGCCGAGAAGGAATTCACAGAGTGGTGCTACCAAAATGTGCGAGTTTGCCCGGAGTGCCGGGTTCTCATTCATCGCTATGCCGGATGCAACAGCATGATGTGCTCGTGCGGTGCCCCCTTCGACTGGAGCATGGCCGAAATAGTTGGTGCCCCGTCCTCGAACAAAAAGGAAAGGCCGGCTGACAAGCATGTCCCGTTTGACTATCCTGAAGAGCGGCTCAAGAAAACGGGCTCTATTCGCTTTGCTCGCTTTCCGTTTCGTTCGTGTCTAGGAAAAACGAATTGACTATGAATGGAATTCAGCAAAGAAATTTGCTTCCAAGACTCATAAGCGTAACATAATGAAGGAAACACATGTGCATGAACGAGGCAAGTCGGATGTCGCTCCGATCTCTCGATTTCACCCAAATCTAACCTTTTCTCTCTCAGATTGTCTCGCTTTCTTTCCTTTGGCCATGGTCGGGTTTGTAGTCGGTGTTTTTTTTTTAAACTTCCAGAAGCGTACAGGCGTAGCAAATTGAATGAATCTAAGACTGTACCATGTCCAAAGATTGTGATTGTGATTGTTTATTTTTTCCCGTAGTGTACTACCTCGAATCAAGAAAAGGCCCCCGAGGGTTCTCCTTCTTCTCTCCACTAGAATTGGCCCTCTGCCTATTCGTGAGTGTTTTTGACCGCTCAGCACTGACAGTCGCAACTGGCTAGGCTCTCGAAGTGACTGTGGTGTGGCCATTGGATGTTCTGGGATTCTCGAACCCAGACTCCATTGGCCTCGAGAGCGGAGCGCTTTCGTCATCGGTGAAGGGTTGGTCGTCCACGCCCTCCTCAAGCCCTTCGTATTCTGCTCTTCGAGAAGGATGGTAGAGCACATAGTGCTGCACCAAAAAGATGATATCGAATACCAGAGAAAGAATTGAGAGGCCAACCTTGACTGGATCACCAAAGATTCCTTCCCAGTTAGAGTCTGCCCAAGCGTTGATGAACATTTGCACCAGGGAAAGCAGGCCGCCTGAAAAGTCCAACAGGACATTGTGCAAGGACCAACCCCGAGTTGACTTTAGCTTGTAGTTGAGATGTACCTGCGGAAGATACTTGACGAAGGAGATGACCAGTTTGACGTAAGACACAAAGTACAGCCAAGACAATACTGTCCAAAAGTTATTACCATCTGGAGTGGTTTGCTTGTTTCCTAGCGCTAAAACAATGATGAGGTACAGTGCGGCCAAGCCCGACGCTCCGACGATAAAGACCTTCACACTGCGCCACACCAAGAGTCCCTTAGATTGGCGGTAACCGAGGCAATACATCTGGAAAAGAGTCGCTGCCGTTGCTGCGCTCGCATGTACACCAAACGCAACATCGTTGAACTGCACCAAATTCGGCTTTCCATGGTGCACGATCTTGTAGCTCTCCTTCACAAAATCCGAGGCGTAGAATGCCACGTTAAAAATGCTGTAGCAAATGAACCCGAGCAAGTTCAGCCACACAAAATTATAAGACAAACCTTCCGTGCTCTTCCTGTGGTAATTAAGCACCAGCTGTGGGTAAAAGCTCAAGCTCCACACCAGCGTGTACGCCCATCCGATGACCTTTGCGACCGCGTCCCATTTGCTTTTGCTATCAGCCTCATCGCCGCCAATGTACAGCACAAAAGGTAGCACTGCGCACAACCCGATCACGCTCACACCAAGGCGCGCCTCGTATGGCAGCCGTACCTCATTTGCATCCCCCATCTAGTCCCCGCCGGTTTCCGCTCAAAACGAGCTCGCTCAGCTACCTTTCGAACCTTTAATTAAAAGCAATGATTTCGCAATTTCTATCTCTCCGGCTCTCCTTTGAGTAGTTCAAATTGAAGTCAAATCTATCAAACGCAAATGATGCAGTTCCTTTCGCAACACTTCTCAAAGTGCTTGCTTCAAACTTTCATCAATTTTTGAGCTATTCTTCCAACTTTTCCAACTTCACAAACACAATGTCTTCGCGTAAGTTGTGCTCGTACAGATCTCAAAGTTGCTCCGATCAGCGTTAGATTAATACCTAACCACCTCCTACAGCTTGCGCGTACATCTGTATCGTTTGATACGTACGTTACGCTAGGCGCGCGACTATACACGACTTAGTCGCGTACACTTCTTCTTTCTAAGTTGTACTAAGTACTTCTTTCGAACGAATGACAATTGGCTACCGTATTCTTTATTTACATCTTACACATTTTGCTTATATCTCTCATTAGCGCGCATAGGACTACTTTTGTGATGTGTGAGCATTAGTAATCAAAACACTATATTATTATAAATCGCTATATGCGCAGTAGTGCCTCGCCCGGCCAGAGAACAAAAGAACAGCTCTCCTTAGAGGTCCTAATGTAAAGCATATTGACTGTTAAGATAATACATGTATATAGAAAATGTTAAAGTTAGCCTTGGTAAAAACCAAGGGAGGGACATCCAGGTGCGAAATCCAAAGATGCGTTCCCCATCAGGAGTAGCGGACTGAGAAATCTACTACCTGTATTGGTACCGATACCAAGATACCTAGATACCAAGTTACTAAGATAGAGAGATAGAAAGATAGAAGATACAAGTCACATTCATTCGTTGGAATTTTTTGGAACGTGACTCGAAACTTGAAGAGTTGAAACACGTGAATGGAGAACACAAGCCCTTCCAAAGTCACCCGATTGCGAAACTTCAATCTAAACTCACTCACAATCCATCCATCCATCCATCCATCCATCGATCATTCAATCAACAATCAACAATCCACAATCCACAATCAATCAAGCAAAGGATTCTCAACGAAAGAAAGAAGTAAAGTAAGAAAGACAACTTGATTTCATTCAATGAACATTGAACATTCTCCTCAATCAATAGAAAGTTAGAAAGAGATCTTGATTGATTGACACTGTAAAAGCAGTCAATCAATCTCAATCAATCAATCAAAAGGTTTGTTCACAGAAGTTGGCACGTCTTTCGCGGCGACCCTGACAGCGCACAGATAACTACAAGCAAGCAAGCAAGTACGCTCGCGATCTCTTGGGTCCACAAGAAGGAAGGAAGGAAGGAAGGAAGGAAAGAAAGCAGTTCAGGAAAAGCAGGACAGAAGGAGGCGGGAAAGAGAGATGTTGGCGACGGACGGGAAGGTAGACGTGGCTTCGTCGCTGGAGCTGCCTTGCGGAATCACGCTTTCCAATCGGCTGATGAAAGCCGCGATGACGGAAGGGCTGGCGGACGAGTACAACAGAGCCACGCCGGAGCTGTGTAGGCTGTATAAGGAATGGGGCAACGGCGGCTGTGGGCTCCTGATCTCTGGGAACATTTTGATGGACAGGAGGTATTTGGAGCAGCCCGGAAATGTCGCCATCGACGGCAAGCAGTCGGATGAGCAGCTGGAGCGCCTTCGTTCCATGGTGGCTGCTGGAAAAAGCGGGGGGGCAAAGTTTTTCGCGCAGCTGAGCCATCCCGGAAGGCAGGCGAATGTGTACGTCAACCTGTCTGTGGTCGGGCCAAGTGCAAAGCCAATCAAATTTCCTGCTCCGGGCATCCCCGTCGCCACTTGTCGCGCCCTGACCTTAGAGGAGATCTCAGAGATTCAGCAGAGGTTCAAACATGGCGCAGAGGTCTGCAAGGAGGTGGGGTTTGACGGAGTTCAAATTCACGCGGCCCATGGCTACCTGGTGTCGAGCTTTATGAACCCAAACGCGAACGAGAGGACGGATCAGTATGGAGGGTCGCTGGAGAATCGCGCTAGGTTTCTATTGGAGATCATCAAGTTGGTGAAGCCGCTTCAGGACTCAAAATTTGCAATTGCGGTCAAGATCAATAGTAGCGACGTCCAAGCCGGCGGCTTCACGAACCAAGAGTGCGAGCAAGTGATGACGTGGTTGGATGAAGCTGGTGTTGATCTCGTGGAAATATCCGGGGGAAACTATGAAAGTCCAACAATGTTTTCCAAGCCAGGCGTCAGCCTGGTCGACACAGAGAGGAAGAAGGAGTCCACCCTGAAACGAGAGGCGTTCTTCCTTGAATTCGCAGCCCAAGCTCGAAAGAACCCTAAAACCTTCAAGCTCTGCGTGACTGGGGGGTTCCGAACGAAGAAGGGCATGAGCGAGGCACTTGCGAGGAACGAATGTGACCTCATCGGCCTTGGGCGTCCACTATGCATGCAGCTGGACGCTTGTAAGCTCATGCTCGAGGGAAAGGTCCACGAGTTGCCTCGAAACGAGGACAGAAGGCTCGGCTACATGCTCAAGCTCCTCTATTATGGTGACATTGGCAAAACCATCGAATTTCTCGCCCAGCAATCACAATGTTATAACAATCTCCGCAACGCCGCGTGCGGGCAGCCGCTGATCGAGTACACAACTCTTGGGAATTTGGTACGGGCGCACATGTGGGATCGCTCCAAAGCGCTGGCTCTTATTGGCGTGGACGCCGAGGGCGCGTACACCACGAGGAACAAGCAACCTTAATCGCTATTTTTTTCTCTGCACGAGTTCCCATTGTGGTTGAAAAAGTGGAAGAAGATAATGAAGATCAATCAACCAACCTCTTTCAGAAATTTGACAATTCAATTTGCTGCGCAACCGCAGCTACTGTACACAGCGCAAGACGAGCTCAATACAATCAACAGGTCCAACTTTTGTACGTACACCAACAATAACTATAGCCTGTCAGAACAGAAAAAAAATAACCGTTAAAAATAAACTAGGCCCGGGATTATTTACAGACAGTAGTTAATACCGCCAATTGCCAATTAGTGTCCGGTAGAGATGTGGAAGTTCGAAAAGTTCAAGTCCGAGTTGACAGTCAAGGTTGCATTTGCGAAAAGAGCGAAAGATGTTGTGTTCAACTACGGAAGTCAGGCGCATGTAGGCAGAGTAGTGTCCACTCACTCAATCACTCACTCACTCACTCAATCAGTCAATCAATCAATCAATCAATCGATCGATCAATATTCTCCCAACTATGGGGTTTTGGACCCTTGTATCTCCTCACTGCTCTCGTTGACTTGCTTTTGAGCCTTTCAGTTCATGTGTTCTTGCGCACAAAAGTGAAAAGTGAAAGTGAAAGTGAAGCGGCGGGCGGCTGGAGGCTGGAGTCTTGAAGCAGAATGGCACGGCTGAGCCGTCTTGTCCTGCTGTTTGCGGCTTGTGCGTTGCAGAGCGCGCGCGGGGAAGAGTCGACTTGCGTCGCCGGAAACACTCGACACGACGAATGGGTGGAGGACTACAAGGAGGAGACGGACACGATGGAGGCGGCTTGCGAAGCAGACGTGGTGAGCTTGCACACGAATTTGATCGGCAAGCATGGGCCTCCGCTGGAGATCGAGATGAAAAACGCCATGTGTTATAGCTCGTGCCAGCAGTATGTGCAAAACATTGATTTCTTGCTCGAAGTCAGCGGGTGCAGTTGCTCGGAGCTGGACGAGGTCTTTCCCCTCTCAGACCTTGGCCACTCATTCTCGTCTTGGTGCATGAGGAGGCCATCCTACTACTTGGGAGTTGAAACTGGCATACACCACACATGGAGCGCATTCAACAGCAGGTATTGCCTTTGTACGACTGACATTGCTTGCGAGAGCACCGCGGCAAAGCTGACTTCCAATGGCGCATTGTTTAGTGTGTTGACTGCGACCTTGACAGCGATGTTCATTGCAGACGTATGATTGGCGGAATTGGAGGGGATCTGATTGACGTCTTGCTCTGTGTACGCTGTGCTCGTTTTTGTAGATTATGAATCACAGAGACTCGCCCTGTCCCCAACGTTGATGAGCCGGCTAGCTGTCGATATACTGGCCATGCTTGTCCACGTTTTAGAAGGGCGTGTTTGAGACGCACAGCAAGATGCAAAATTTGATATAAGAAGGACGAATTCATCCGGGGTTGAGCATCTCAGGCTCTTGTGTGATGGAGTGGTAGTGCGTAGTTGATGGGCTTCCCTTTCTCCTTTTCACAAGTCAACATTTTTTTATTTTCTTCAACTCTTTCTTAATATTCTTTTAAAAATTTTAATCTTCTCAAGCCGCTTTTAACGTACAACACAATGCGAGGGTGTCAAGAGTAGCTCTGTTGGCTGGCACTTGTTCTTCATCCTTATTCTTCTTTTCTGCAGTGAGCTTGATTCTTCTGCAGCTCTTCCTTCCGAAAGGTCCACATGATATATCCTTCACTCATCTTTGACAAATCTCACACGTATGCATGGTTTATTCCCAGAGGTAAAAGTTGAGCGGGAAGGAGCCGCCCATCCAGTCGAGAAAGCTTCGCTTTGCAGGGACGCCTTCTCCTGCGGCGTCGGAGACGAAGAATGGGATGAGATGCTCTTCGCGGGGATGAGCCATGCGCGAAGAAGGTGCTTTCTTCTCCCAGTTCAACGCCGCATCGCGGGCCTCGGAATGGTCCGGGCCGGTGAAGACATCATCGAGCCACTGCTGGAAGATCTTGGCCCAGGACTTGTCGCGAGCGTGGAGGCCGCCCATGTTGTGCACGGTCATGCCGGAGCCAATGATGAGAACCCCTTCGTCGCGCAGCGGAGCGAGAGCTTCGCCCAATTTAACGTGCTGTTCAGGGTCCAAGGAGGGATCGAGGGAGACTTGCACCACGGGGATGTCTGCCTGAGGGTACATCACCAGGAGAGGAATGAAGACGCCGTGGTCGAAGCCGCCGCGCTTGGCGTGGTTCGCGATGCCGGCTTTGAGTCCAGCCGCACGCAAGCTCTCCACGACCTTGTTGTTGAGCCCCTCGTCCATGGGGCAGTTGTATTCATACGAGTACGACTCGCGCGGGAAGCCGTAATAGTCGAAGAGCAGCTTGGGCTTTTCCTGGTGGCCCAGCACCTCGAACGTCCCGGCTTTGTTGCTCTCCCAGTGCGCGGACACCACGAGGATCGCGCTGGGCTTCTCGTACTTGCCAGACTTGTACACCTTATCGAATACCTTTTCCAGCTGCTTGACCGCATTCGAGTTCTTGTCGCCTTCCCTGAACGGGGACCCCGACCCGTCCAGCAGGAACATCGGACCGCCGCCGTGGCCAACGAACATTACCGGCTGTCTCATGATTGAACAAGCTGCTGCGGCCTTCAATATACTGCTCCCTCGCATTCAAATGATCCCTCGCCTCTGAGAGACTTCTGAGATCGAGATCAGAGACCTGCGACCTGAGTTCTCAACTGCAACTCTTGCGTTACTGAGTACTGAGCACCCTTCTTCTGCACGCACGACCGCTGCTGCCTTATGCCTTATGCCTTATTTCCGATGACTTGTGTCTTTCGCGTCTCTTGAATCTCTTGTATCTCTTATGTTTTGGAGTTGGTTTCTGACCTTGGCATTTGGGTTTTGCAGGCTCGAAAGCTTGCTGCGGAAACGTTTGCCCGTCTTTTCATCAGTGTCTCTGTGCACTCTGTGCACTCTGTGATAATAATCTGTGATAAGTTACTCTGTGATAAGTTACTCTGTGCGGTGTTTGTTGTTTGTTGTTTGGTGGAAAAACGTGGTAACTTAAATGGTTGATAGAAAAAGCTATCAATGGAGCATAAGCGAGAAAGCTAGATGAGCGTAGCTTTTGCTTTGCTTTTCTGAATCTGAATTCTGAATTGTGCTTTTTGATTGAAAGTTTTTGAGCTTGGAATTTTGGAAGAATGTTTTCATTTTTCGCAGCTTTCTAGTTGCCTTTCTTTTTCTCTGCTTCCTCTTCCGCACTGTCGGAACGCGGAAATTTGTACTAACTATCGCATAGTTCTCTCGACTTTTAAAATTCGCAGTCAACAAATCAAACTTATGAAACAACAAATACAGCTTGTTAACATTTTGTCCATCGGGTATAGGACTATATACCGATTTATTAGCCCTCCCCCAGCTGCGGTTCTAATGTAAAGGGTAGGTGGTGGTAACTTAGGGGTGTGTATGACCCTTTCTCTCGGATAAATGTCATCGACTTGCGGCGTTAGTCGCTAGGTAGATGGAGTCTAGAAAAGTGTATCTCTGGCTAGTAGCGTATGTGGGCCACTGCAGGCAGAGACGACGCGAGGTCCGGTACGATTGTTCTTACCGATAAATAAGTAATAAGGTAGACTACAAGATACAAGAATCAGAATTGATCCTCAACGAAACGACCTAGGAGGGATAATTTACAGCTAATGCCTACCGATGATCTATACGAAACAAATAGAGTCAACTAATAAGTGTTCGCCAGAAAATATGGAGAAAGAAGAGGTACTATCACCTCACATAGCGCAACTTCTAGCACTACGGAAGGGAGAAGGAAGGATGAGAGGCCGGGAGATCTGCTCTGGACCCGAGAGGGTGCCGTTCACTTACCGTAATACAGTACACAGCTTCTACAATCACTGGTGAGACTACACTCTGCGCTAATTCTTTTCACGGTGAAATTGACTGCGGATCCGCTAATACTCATCTAAAGAGCGGTAACCCCTCTCGCGCCCCACAGGAATTGCTCTGATCCTGCAAGGGCGAGGGCCGAGTAGGGTTATTTATGACCCAAGTATGGGTAGTTGAGTATTAATGAACAGTTAGATGTATCAATAGAAGTACAGGATTGCCATTCACCGAGCCGTTGTTGCACACTAGCGCCGTGAATAGATACGCTAGTAGCACCCTTCTCGGATTCGGAAACTGAAGACATTTGAGCGAAGGAAACATAATTCAAAATCAAGAACAAAAGTGGAAAGAAATTCCGAATTAATTCCACGAAGTGTAATTATCATGGCGATTATTGTCGAAAGAAAAAGTATTTCCAGTATCATACATGAGTAGGTTGTGGAACGAGGGAAGTCATATCCGAAGTGGAACCTCTGGGCTGAAGAACGGAGTTACGCAGTGACACGGAACAGGAAACAGGAAACAGGGAACACTGAGTCGGAACTTGGAGTCGAGAACCCTTCCTTCTATCATGCGCAACTCACAGCTCGCTCGCGGCAGCTCACAATCATCATCACAGTCATTCATAATCATAATCATCATCCTCTTCTTCTTCTTCTTCAGAATTCAGAAAATTATGACTAATTTACAAATTCACAAGTTCAGGATAATCAATTATTCACAGTCAGATAAACTATTTCAGATTTGGAAAGGCAAGTATCGGTACTCATTCGTTAGTTCGTTCAAGTGTAGATTTCACGGTCAATCTCAGTTGAAAGATGATGAGTAGCACCATTGCAATGTTTTGCTTTCACAGTCAATCAAAATAATTAATTGAAAAAGATATGATGAGGAGCTCTTCGCTTTGGTTGGGTTTCGTTGATTGACAGTGAAGCAACTTATTCGACTTATACTTTCAAAGCACACGTCAATCATTGTGGGAGCGTTGAAGAAAGATACAACCCCTTTCTTGATAGAAATGAGTGCAAACGATGGAAACTTGTCTCGCCGCAAAAGCTCATGTTGGCGAGGAAAAGAATGGACTTTCGACGAAGGCTCCGGGAGTTCCGGGAGAGAGCTTCAGCTCGTTTCAGCTTGGGCTTTGGAGAAGGAAGGAGTGAACTTCAGAGTGAATGTTCACTGAAAGCAAGCTTTGCAATGCAAATTGCATTGAATCGATGTGTAATAATGCTGCTATACGTCATATGTTGCTTGGCCGGAGTTGCAGAGGGAGTGCGGCAAATATCTCTACACGGTCGGCCTGCGCCCGGGGAACATGGCGGATAAAGCGGTGCTGCCTCGTGCCTATGCTATCGTCGGTTCCAGTGTGACGATCGTCACTCCGTTCGTCAAGACGGAGTAAAAAATAGCGAGATCGGTGACGATTCTTGCGCCGCTCACCTTAGACGTGAGCGTTTTGCTTTTGGAAGGAAACAATGTCAGAGACAACACAACTCGATCGCCTCCGAGGTTCGCGTTCAAGAAGAGGGCAAAAGTTGATTGTATATTGTTCAGTTTGAAAGTGCGAGTTTAGAAAATGTCAGTGACCATTGTCCATGAAAGCGCCACTCGAGTAACAGCGGTGGGCGCTTTATCGGCGACGTGTGGTTCCGTAGCCCCGACTGGAGTGAGTTGTGGAGCTACTGCTCGGCGATGATGTGGTATGGTGATGATGCACGCGTCTGACCCTGGGGGTGCTATATGACCAATTGCGACCGCCCCAGTCGTTCCAGCCCCAATCTTCCCATCCTGTGCCCCAGTTTCCCCATCCTGTGCCCCAATTTCCCCAACCTGTGCCCCAGTCGTCATAGTACCTTCTTCTCCGAGGCTGGGACCACCATGTGGCGGCCACATTCCCGAGCCCGAACCCTGTCCAAAAGCTGCTGCCGCGCCTCCGTCTGGAAGAGCTTCTCGGGGCAGAGTGCCTCGGAGATGCGTACTCTGCGGCGAATTCGCCGTCGTCAAACTCCCACGAAACCCTGCGCGAAACGGCACAGCAGCAACGGATGAAATTTATAATTACAATGAGCGTGATGATCCACGAGATCACCCAGCTCGCCAAGCGAATCGGGTTGAAGATTGAAGGAGTGTAAGTGTACGACCCGTGGTACTGCCCTCCAGCGTTGAAGTAAGGATCGCGGTGGTACGGCGAGGACATGGAGGCAGTGTGCTTGATCGTGTACTCCAGACCGCAGCTCCCCGCGAGAATGTACACATCATCCCTGG
Source organism: Parietichytrium sp. I65-24A (assembly GCA_012862575.1). Classification (NCBI taxonomy): domain Eukaryota; class Bigyra; order Thraustochytrida; family Thraustochytriidae; genus Parietichytrium; species Parietichytrium sp. I65-24A. The sequence continues at coordinate 37,118 of BLSF01000031.1, forward strand.
AAGCGTATCCTTCGCAGGAGACGTCTGTCGTGCCAAAGTCTAGCCCGTTTGGCAGCTGCGCGTCGCACGTCCACTGCACGTCGCCGTACGAGTCGACGCCAACGTTGCGGCACTGCACGACGTCCGGCATGTAAGAGCAGTCTCCACCGACACATCTGATCTGCGGCACAGGAGCCGAGCGCCGGGCGGTGGTCATGTACCCGGCACGAAAGGTTAACGCTCCCACGGCCTCCAACAAAACGCGCTCTGCAGAGCACATATCGGCCACACAAGCGGCTGCCAGCAAAAGGCAGCCGGTCGTCGATGTTGTTCTCGACTTCATTCTGGCCCCGCACCCAACCACGTGTCCAACCCGTGCCAGCCCTTTCACAATTGCTTTCCTTTCTTTTCTCTTCTCCTCAAGCCAGTTTTTCTTGCACCTTCTGCGCCTTTCAATCAAAGTCTGCTCAACCGCCAGCCGGCAGTTCAGCCTTTGCAGCTCCCACCGGGAGGGCCAGCCTCGACCTTTCAAAGATACAAGTGCCAAGAGTACCAAGTGTCAAAAGTGTGTGCCAGCGCTACTAGTATGAACTCAACTGCTCAGCAAACAACTTGGCCTGTTGGACACTGCCTGCCGCGCCTGCCACGCCGCAGCTGTCTTGCTTTACTCTCTAGACTAGCAACAGCGAGCCTTGTTGTTTGCTGTTTGCTGTTGTTTAAGTTGTTGTTGATGTTGGCCGGTGTGCGCAATAAGTCCTTTCGTAGTATGTGAGTGAACTAGACTGTGCGATCGTATGGGCCAGTAGATTGGGCGAGTGACTGCTTGCGTTCTGGACCTCCGTCTCTGCAATCTCTGCAAGCTTGTTGAATAAGATCGGTACTCACATGTCAGTATGTTCGTTTGGTTTTGGATGCACTTGAATTTAATGGGGCCTGGGTGGGGTCTTGGCCATCTCCGACCTTCAAGTTTGTCGCTGTCTCTGTCTTGTCTTTCAGAATTTGATACTGTGATCGATTGGATTGATGTTAGGATTTATTTACACAACTTTATACGACGCGTGAATGTTTGAAACAAGCGAAAACAAGTTCAGAATGAACAGATAGAGTTTGCGCTTGATAAAAGCTTCCTGAGCTTCTCCTGTTGCTGTTGCTTTAGAATTGTGAAATGGTGACAATCGTGATATGAAAACTTGCGTTCAAGTTCTCTTTTCGCATTGTCAATCTCGATCAATCAACCAAAGAGCGTCAACAACAGTTGCTCAAGTCGCACAGCGTCTTTCGAGCATAAAATATTTCCAACTCTGCCGTCGAGCACCTCTCTTTTGAGTCAAACGAGAACACAAGCCAGCTTACCAAGCACAGCTACACACCACCTACTCCATACACTAATCCTCTCTCGCACACTCCAACTACTCCATCTCTACCAAAGAACAGTACCCTCCACACAGACTAGACCCATCTACACAAACCAATAATACCACGCCCAAAGCGCTAATTCCACATAACAGATTCTTAGCGACATTCCCGTACTGGTAGAGTATAATGTAGTCGCGGCGTAAGGAGAGGCTGGCGCGTATGTCGTCGTGTACGTCGCGGACACATTAAGTAGCCAATAGTGGAAGGAGTGGTAGCGTGGCTAGGCATTATCGCTATTGTGTGGTAAGAAGAAGAAGAAGAAGGCGGTACTCGAGTACGCAAATACCAATGTTATGTTTTCAAAGAGATCAAAAGGAGCAGTGAGGAGAAGCTCTTAAAATTTGATTGATTTTGATTGATTGAACAAAGAAACAGCGTGGCGAGTTTGGAGAATTTAGCGCTCGGACACAAGGACACACAAGGACACAAAGGTATTTGGATTATCTTTTTGGATTAGCTCGGAACGTTGGACTCTTGGTGTTGATAAAGTGGTATAAAATGGGGCAAAGTCTCGGCGCGGACTCGTTTCGAGGGCAGACGGTGTGGGTGGTAGGCGCTAGTTCGGGGATTGGCGAAGCGATGGCAGAGCATTTTCATAAATGTGGCGCGAACGTGGTGATATCTGCAAGACGCGAAGATGCACTAAAGAGCGTGGCGGAAAAGCTCAATGCGCGAAGGGCTGGGTCCGCGAATGTGCTTGCCTTTGACGCAGCTGGAATGGACTCGAACGCCAAAGGCGCAGCTGAAAAGGCCGTGGCCGCATTTGGTGCCGTGGATATCATCGTGCTCTGCCATGGGATTAGCAATCGCGGCTCTGTGGCCGACACGGACATCTCCGTGGAGCGCAGGCTGTTCGAGGTGAACTTCTTCTCCTACCTGGCGCTCACGAAGGCCATTCTCCCGCACTTTACGGAGCGAAAACGCGGCAAGTTCGTGGTCATGTCCAGTGTGCAAGGCTTCTTTGGACTGCCTCAGCGGGCACCATACTCTGCGAGCAAGCATGCTTTGCACGGGTACTTTGACGCTCTTCGCGCGGAGGTTGCCCACAAGGGAATCGATGTCAACATTGTCTGCCCTGGCTACGTGCGCACCGAGCTCTCCATGCACGCGCTAACTAGCAATGCAGACTCGACCAATAACAAGATGGATGATTCTACCGCATCTGGCTTTGCACCGTCTTATTTTGCTGAGAAGGCGCTCGAGGGCATACTGCGCAACAAGGCGTATGTCGTCGTGGCGCAAAAATCTGCCGTATTCGCCATCTGGCTCAAGAGGTTCTTTCCTACGCTGCTGCGTTCCATTATGAATAAGCGTGGAAGGAAGATGGAACTTCAGAACGGCAAGTAATCTAGTTAGCTAGCCTAGCACAAGTGAGAGTTCAAAATCTGCCCGAGCCCAAGAGAGCGGTAGCATAGTGAAAATCTTCATCCTTTATCTCAGGGATGAGGGTTGATGTCATTAAATTTAGAAACGTTAAATTGCAAATAAACATTCGTGCCTTGTTGCGCACACTCTCACGAAACCTGTATATATTACGAGCTTGAGCTTACAAGACACTGCGTTTCGAGGCGCTTGATGCTGACACAGGCTTGCATGAGAACAAATAGTCCTGGGAGACTTGAAAGCCCCAGCCGTACGATCCAGGTTTGATTAGTAGGTCTAGTTTCCCCTGCTGCAGTCTGAGTGGTGTTTCGTGAATCGCAGAGGAGTGAGCTCCAGACAGTGGTTCACCTTCCGCTGTCGGTACAAATTCGATCTGTCTCAAGCCATCGTCTATACAAGCGAGCTCGACTTTATCCAGCGCTGGGTCGGAAAAGGCACAAGCCAAGTGTAGCGCAAAAACGACGTGCAGGTCACCTTGCGGGGAGTGTGGAATAAATCGCTTCCCGCGGAGTTTGGCACGATGGGCAATGATTGCCGCCATGCTCGGCCCGCCACAGTATCCAATATCTGGCTGCCAAAGGTCGAAACAGTCTTGCTCGTCGCTTAGCCAAAGGTCCATTCTAAATTCCTGCTCGCCCCCGGCAAGAATTGTTTCCGGGAAAGCTTTCTTCAGGTCTCTCACGGCTTGTCTGTCCGTCCAGGGGAAAGGCTCCTCGAAGAAACTGACGTTGGCTTGACTCAGAAGGCTAGCTACCTCCAACACTCGCGCCGTGGCATTCCCCTCGAGCGCACTGTAAGCACCGTTGGCATCCACGGCGAGCCACGTCTCATCTCCCAGCACTGTTCTCATCTCCCGTACTACCTGCTCTGTTCGCTCGGGCCATTCATCGGCCTCAGGAAGACCGGAAGCGATGGCGCCTTGCATTCGCTTTCCGACCTTCACCTTGAAGGCATTCACACCAAAGCACTCGCGCAATTGCAAGCATTTGGCCGCCAGCTTCTTTGGCAGAATTTCTCTGCTTATATTGCTCGCGTACGCGGGGAATGGTTGCATCACTGTGGCAGATGCGCTGCCCTCTGCGCTTTGGCCGCTCGCTCGCGCGGCCACGTTCGATCCATGAAACGCCTCTCGCAAGAGATCACACACCAGCATCTGCGCCTTGGCCCCGCAAGCGTCCCAAATGGCGGAGTCCAGGCCAGCCAACGCCTTGTTCATGGACACCCCCATGCACTTGTAGTTCAACTCAAACGCCAGGACACGGTTCCACAGCTGGAACGGATTCCTCATGGGCATTCCCACAGCGGCCGGGATGACTCTGCTCAGCAACACGTCCACTGTCGCCGCGGCATCTTTATTGCCGCATTGGCCCCAACCGTGAAAGCCGTCGTCCGACACGACCTGCACCAGCACCACGCCATCACCAGACACAAAGCATCGAGCCTCGCCGAGCCTGCCGCTCCATCTCTCCAAAGCCGCAGGGCACTCCGGAATGAACCGCCTTGCAATCATTGCGTGCACTGACCTTCTCCCGCAATACACAATACGCAACACGCAATACAAAATACAAAATACAAAATATGGAATACACTTTGGGAGACTCGAGCCGCCAACGCTGAGCAAGCTACCTATCTTACTCTCTCTCTCTCTCTTTAAGCAAGAGGCAAGGAGTTGGCTCGTCTGCGAAAGTACATGGAGATGGAAACGGAGATGAATCCAGCGCCGCTTGCCTGCTTGTACTGCCTGACTCTGAGAGCTCTGAGAGCTCACGAGGACAGATAGATAGATGGATGGATGGATAGATAGATTGACAGAGAGAACAGAGAGAGGGAGAGACGGATGGGTGACTGACGGGAGCTGGAGAAAATGGCGCAATCCGAGACAAAATCTGTGCTGGGAAGGCTGGGGTGTGAGTACCCTGGCTTGTGGTAAGTGAGCGGCTGGAGGGTAATTGGGTACTGATTGTGAGGGACTTACTGTTAGTCGCTGGTAGTTTTAAGTTTGGTACTCGAGTACCGGTACAGCAAATCCGTTTTGGTATGATTGTAGTATGGTTGTGTACTACGTACGATTTTATGATTGTTTGGTTGTATCATTGTACCAGGTACCATTGTATCGGTATGATCATTGCATCATGTTATCATTGTATCGTTGAATCTCTCCAATTGCTCAGCCCCCACTTGCCAATGAACATGTAAATGCAGTCTTCTAGCTTGCATGGCGTTCCTCGTGTGTGTCGTGGAAAGATGGAGGTCGCATGTAGTACAGGAAGAAACGAATGCTCACATGTTAGTGCGCAGTACTCGAGAACGCGGAGGGTTGCAATCGACGGGTCTTGCTTCATGGAAGTAGAAGCAAACGAAGACGGTCGAGGTTTTCGAGTGCAGGAGAAAGCTCCCTCTGTGAGTTGCGTTTTTTAAGGTTGGGTGGTACTACTATTTTTAAAAAGTTATCTTAATAAACAAAAGATCATAATTCATATGATTGGCAAATGTGAGCGTCTCTAGCTGCAATTGGTGCTGCGAAGGAAGGATGGCATGCGTGGAGAACGTGATTCGCGGCTCAAGAGCAGTGCGGCGAGGCAGCCAGGTGCTCAACATTGCATGAGATTACATGGATTATTTATTGCCTTCCAAGAACGAAGAGAACACCGCCGATTACGCTGACCAAAGCGAGTCCAAGAACGTGAAGCTTGCGAAGGGTGCTTTGCTCTGCGGTGACTTGCTGCTCGTCGTGTGCAGCCCGATCCTCCTCTGTCCCGTAAGACTGGTCAATCTGTGCATAGCCTTCAATGTGACCCATCGTTGATGAGGTGCCGAAGAGGAAGAGCCCTGCCAAAACTAAGAACGCCCCGACATCAAAGACAAAAGTGATCTCAGCTTTGAAGAACATGACATTGATTCCCGTTGCGAAGATGCTCGCAAGAATGATGGCAGCGCAATAATGCAGATTACTTGTAAGCTTCACGGTCAGCGCGAAAAGAAGGGCGAGGACCGCATTCGTGAGAGCGCTGGTCCAGACAATTGCTGAAAGATCGCCAGGCAAAAAGTTTGTCCTCACTGAAGCGAGTAGAAGTCCGACTCGGAGAAGAGAGTCGACGAGGAGCCCCATGACTGCCAATTGCGAGGCCCTGGTGTACACGCCCGCGCCGAAAACAGGGGACTTTAGCAGGCGCTCGAAATAAGCGTTGGCAAATGTAGACATCAACAGCACACAAGAGATCGCTGCGATGCCCGTTTTCCCGTTCTGCTCATTGTCTCCATACTCGCCCTCCAGGCGCTCGTAGTTGGACTCGTTCGCAGCCTCGCAGATAAGCGCTCCTGCGCACAAAAAGACCAATGCGCTGGCTTGCTTCAAGGAGTAACGCGAGCCGAGCACGATAGCGAGCCAAAAGGCACTAGCGACCACTCGGCCTTGCGTGATCATCTGGAATGTGGAGAAGGAGATGTGGTTCAGGCCAAACACCAGTAAATGCTCCTGCAGCACGAGCACGAGAGCAGGCAAGAACAGCCACACTATACCGAGCTGAAATACCTCCCGCACTTGAGCCCCAATCCTGCTTGCCACCGATTTGCGATCGAACGAGGCAGCCTCATGAAACGCGGTGCTCGCCGTTCCTGCGCAAATAGCAATCAAACTGGCAAAGATCTTAGCCAAGAAGAAGCCAGCATCCACGCCGTGAGCAGTATTATCTCTTGTCGCCACCGTCATGAGCCTAAACTGCACCAGAACGCCCACCAACACCAGCACAAGCACAATCCACACGCCCATTTTTATCTTCGTGGCCACAGTCCCCTTTCCAACTACGTGATCCTCGTCCATGTGAAGATGTTGATGAAGATCATGATGATGATGATGATGAAGATCATCATGATGATCATTATGATGAAGATTATGAGTGTGCTGCATGCCATTTGCGAAGAGACCTTCCTCCTGCGAAGATTCCAATGAGCTAAATCTCTGTTGTTGCCTTCCATCGCTAAACTGGGACAGCCTTCCCAGCACAGATTTTGTCTCGGATTGCGCCATTTTCTCCAGCTCCCGAGCCCTGCTTTTCAACACAAACAACTACAACTACAACTACAACTACAACAATGGACCCCTAGTGTCAGCGCACTCTTTTTATAGGGTGTCCCCGCCGCGTACACTTTGTCGCCCCTCTCTGTCTCCCTTCCTCCCCTCTCCTTCCTTCTCCCGGGTCTTTGTTCTGCGATGCAGCGTGTTTTGCGATGCTGGGTGTTTTGCGATGCTGGCTGTGTTGCGAGTTTGCTTTCGAGGGACGCTGGCGCGTACACTTTTCTCTCGAACTGAAAGAGAGAAAGAGAGAAAGAGAGAAAGAGAGAAGAGAGAGAGGGACTGAGGGACTGGTGTCGGAGCGGTAGAAGACATAGCAGCCGTATAATAGTTCCGTGGGAGTAGAGTAGAGTGACACTACGAGGCGCATGTCTGGCTATATCGAGTGGTAATAGAGGTTAGTGGAGAGCCGAGTAGGGGTCGCTATGTATGTTGGTAGAGAGTCCCGGGTTCGTATGCGGGTCTTATGAAGTATTACTTTTAGAGTAGCTTGTATTATGTGGGGAGGAAAGAGCCGGGGTTGGTATTTCTATTTGGTCTCTTTCAAGTCGAAACATGAAGGAAGGAAGGAAGAAATTGGAGACTAATTTTCTCGGTTCCATACATACCAAATATAAGGGGAGGTGGGAAAACGTGAAACACACACACACACACGCGTTCCTCACATCGCTTTCCGCTCCAGTCCCGGTTCCAAACAACACGAAATGACGGGGAACCCAACTTCCTTACGCCGACACTCTTTAGAATAAAATACTGTAACCTGCTACAAAACCCTCTTACGCTATGTCTTGTACCAATTGCACAACCCTTCTTCTCCCTACCAGACCTCGCGCGGGGTCCTCCCTTACCCATTCACATAACAAACCCCTAGCACCTCACCAGCAGTGTAAAAAGAGAGTAAAGTGTCCTCGAGGACACTCGAACATCACACACATACGCGGTCGTAGAGTATCCGCTATCTTCTTATTACTCAATATTGCCGCGCTATACATGCTTCCCACACAAAGGCAAGGTTCCTAAGGAAAGATATATATATATGTGGTTGCTGGGTACATTGGATAGATAGCGTTGGGCTTCGAAACGGCGAAACCAAAAACGAAACGGTGAAACGCGCGAAGAAATCTGGGCGTGAATTTAGGAAGCTGTGTACGCGGGTCACGAAAGTTGGAAAGTTTTGGAGGGGTTTGGAATTTGATTGTGAGTTGTGTTGGGAGTGGTTTGGGGAGCTGGACTGGACATATGTGGACGTGGTTTTTGTAGAGAGTGGATGATGATGGTGGCGCTTTTTGATCTTGAATCTCAGTTTGAGCTGAGCGTAGAGGGCTGAACAGAGATTTTGACATGCGGTTGCTGATGTTTTGTTTTGCTTTGCTTTGCTTTGCTTTGCTTTGCTTTGCTTTGCTTTGCTTTGCTTTGTTTTCCATTGCTTTGTTTTGTTTTGCTTTGTTTTCCATTGTTTTGTTTTGTTTTGCTTTGCTTTGCTTTGCTTTGCTTTGCTTTGCTTTGCTTTGCTTTGCTTTGCTTTGCTTTGCTTTGCTTTGCTTTGCTTTGCTTTGCTTTGTTTTGTTCTCTTAAGGTTGTTTTGCTTGGCTTTTGCATCGCATTTGGTTGATTCTGTACGCAAGTCGGGCAGTTTTAAAGAAGGAGTTCTACAACTGGGGCAATTGATGGTACTGAGAATAGCTGAATCAATCGGCTTTGTATAGATTCCGCGTGAACGTATCAGCTGCCTTTCTCTTGAGCTGGAACGTCGCGTTGTACTGGCGGCGATGGATAGCTGGGCTTCGCCTGATACTGGCGGGTTGGAATCGAGCGTAGTTCAGCTTTTGCTTCGCGGTGTTGCTTCACGTTCAGCTCTCTCGGCGGAGGATGAGTCCACATCACCACACACCCAATGGCGGTACGCGCTTCCGTCGGCTAGTGCCGGCGTATCGAGATGTTTGATGAGCGTGACAGACCCGGACCGACTATGGCCGCTGCTAGAGCCTGGAGTGCAAAAGAGACTCCCCCACGTTCGCTTGGCGTGGGGCGGGTCGCGGACGCTAGTGTCCCCTCGCATTGAGGCTATTCTCGCACCGTTCGGTCCTAACTCATCTGGCGCAGTGGGCTCTCGCGCTGCATTAAATGTGCACGTTTCCTCTGCCTTGGACGGATACCGCGCGCCGTATATGCACGTGTACGTGGTCAAGTGCGCGGACGTGGATGCGTATCGAGCAGCTGTGCGGCAGCGGGTGCGGGCTTGGGCAACCGAGTTGCAGCAGCAAGGCGCGAATGGCCTGGGAAAGGCCGAGTACATTATCCTCTATGCAGCTTTGGCGGCTGCTCGGGACGACGACGGGAATGATGCTAACGATGGCTCGAAGCGACGGTCGACGTCGAGCGCAGCGAAAAGTGCAGCCGCAGAAGACAAAGTGTTCGAAAAGATCTGCGCTGATTTTGGGTCCGACAGGTGCTGCAGGGTGACCCTTTACGCGGACAGCCCTTCTGATCGACCGCAAGGACGCGCTGGGGATGGCGAATGGGCAGCTTTACTGAAGAGGCTCTGCAAAGGCCTCGTTGCAGGCTTTGAGACGCGCTGCCGAAAGTTTGAAGACCAAGTGCTCAAGCTCGAGGAGCAAGCGGATGTACCTGGATGGAACTATTGCACCTACCTCATCTTGAAGGAGAATCTCGCCTTTACCTGGCTCCAGGTGGGTCAGCACTTTGACGCACTTCGAATATTCGACAGCCTCATTCTCCAGTTTGATAAAATAACCGGCGCACTAAGCTCGCAGCAGTCCACAAGTAAACTTGCACACAATCTATCGCAGGTGCAGTGCTTGCGTTATGTCGACCACGGTGCGGAAAAGTCCGATGGAGAGCCGCAGCAGGCTTCACACCAGGCGGATCGCGCTGTGCCAGAAGAGACGGCGCAAGAGACGCCGATACTTGCCCACGGCAAGAAAATTGCCGGCCATCTTTCCAACCAGCTATCTGATTCTCTCTCTTTCGGGCCGAATGGGTCGGTGGACCCCCTTGCATCCTCTGGACGCTCCCGGGCGGACTCCACCTTGAAGCGGCCGAGCTCCAGTGAAGAGACACTGCCAAAGACGCTGCCTGTTTCACTCTCGCGATCTGAGATCCAAGCTCTGCCACCCTTCCTCCAAGTCAATAGCCCCACGATCTCGGTTGCAAAAACCCTAAGTCCAATGTCTTCAAGCTCCTCGGCTGTAGACCCAGGCTCGCCAAACAGCCCTGGCTCCAGAGAACGTGCCCCGGCTATGGTATCGCCTGCACTCCTTGACGTTCGGAGAAAGCCGTTTAGGGAACAAATTTACAAGAGTGCTGCGTCTGTGCTTGAAATCAAGCTCTATTTGTTTGTGCGCTCCACTCTGGTCCTTCTAACGATTGGGCGACAGGACGAGGCGTTACGTCGCGCTGCCCACTTCATCAGCTCATTCTCATCTGACATGATGAAGTGCTACAGCACACCCACGGCCCAGTCTGGCGAAAGTCAGCCCTTGAATGAGAAGGACACGAGGTTGATTGCCTTATCCTGGGCTTTCTGCGCTTGCTTAGAGCTCGTGTGTGCCGGACACGCAGCCAACGCAGCTCACAAGGAAACCGAAGCCGATCCAGCAAAAGAGACTGTGCTATACCAGACTGAGCTTGTGCGGTATGCCAGCTCGTGCTTGCAGCAAATGGTTGCTTTGGTCTACGAGGACGCGCTTGCAGAGCGAGACGCTGGTGCTGAGCTGACTGCGATGGAGAGTTTTGTGTCGAGTAGATTCCCGAGGATGGAAGAAATGCCGTCTATCTTGCTTCCAAGGCGGAGTCATGAAAAAACGCGGCAGTGCGCAGATCTTCTTAAAAGCAAGCAAGCTCTCGCGCAATGGCTGCCCACCGGCCTGCTAGAGTGCCTCTGCGACCCTGCGGAATGCTTGCAGCTGACCACCGCTTTGATGAATTGTGACGCAGAGTACCTTCGACTTGCGGGGGCAAGACGACATGCGCTCGCCATCGATCTTCGCCGTGCTCAGGCGCTGAGCTTCGGTGGGCAGTACCGCGAAGCCTGCAAACTAATCCTTGATGTGGTGTCCGTCAAAACGGTCGGATTGGTTCTCCCGGCCACAGTTGAAGCCGAGCTCAAGGTATTGACCGCGCTCCTTGAAGCTCGTCTTGATGAGGACTACAATGCAGTTGTTGCCTGTCTTCAAGTTTTGAGACTTTCCGGAATTCGACACGATCAGCGGTCCAAGGCTCAGGAGATATTGGAGCTTTGTGTGGACAAAATATCTGCCAAAAAGCTTTCCGCCAAAAAATTTCCTCTCTTCGTCTCCCATCTGCAAGGCACCGTGTCCAAGTCTTTCCCCAGCTCTAATCTCCAGGGAGGCTGCTCAGGGAAGCCGAGCATTCATAGACAGGGCGAGTCGATTCGCCTTCAGCTGAAGGTAGCAAGTACGCTGCCGCGCACATTTGCGATGAAAGGCATGACTGCGAGATTTAAACGACTTGGGACTGGGTCTGCTGCGGTTCGCCAGAGTTCCCCGGGTCAGTCACTGAATGCCTGGCAGCTTCATCAGCAACATTTCTTTTCGAAAGATATCGGAATGACCTCCTTCCAGTCCATTTCCGAAGATAAAGCATTGAAGCTCGTCAAGTTTAAAAACAGCACCGAGAACGATGAGGACAGCGACGCGCTGGATGATGAATCATTTGCGGGAGATCCTGCCGATCAGGGGATGGACTTTTCTGACGAGGATTCTGTCGGGTCGAGCGAGGCGCTCGATTATAGTCGCGCGGAAACGAGTTACAGTCGCGATTCGAGTATCATGGATACCACTCGGATTGCCGAAAACGAGGAGGAAAACGGTGACGCTCAAAGCCAGTCTGCTTCGACCGTAAATGTCAGCGTGAGAAATGTCGCAATGTCTCCCCTGACTATCGACGACCGTGACGATCTAACGGACGGGACTGGCTCGCCAATGCCTGGAAGTCCTTCTCGCATGAGCCGCTGGCCTCGCGGAAATAATCAAGGGCGCGATCTGGCGGGAAGCAGGTATATTGAGTTCTCGGTGGTGAATTATGATCTTCAACCTGGCGTTCAGTGCCTGGAGCTCTTTGCCAGGCCATTGTCCAAGTCCAACGCTCTACATGGGCAAGGCGTGTATGTGTTGGACAAACTCGTGTACCACCTTGGTAGCGAGGCCGACCTCGTGTACGTGGTTCGCGCCCAAGACACGCACCTTTCCTGTTCTTTCGAGATTGTTCGAACCCCTCTGCTCTTCACCCCAGAATACTTTGACGCAGCTGGCTCGTTCGTCCCCGTAGACGAAAAAAGCGGGTCTCGATTCCCATTGGCCATGAGACTGAGGCGCAATGATATCGCAGCTTTTCCAAATGTAAGAGCCCTGTCTGCAACTGTAGAATTTGATCACGAAGACTTTGACCTCTACGAAGGCGGGGGAAGCCAAGGTCTGCAGCTGGTGGACTCGGACGAGGCGTTCAAGTTTGAGTTCCCTTTGTCTTCAGAACAACAAGCTGACGCTGATGATGCTAAGAAGTCCTCTCCGGTACTGACTCTAGAGACCGATACGTCGCACTTGCAGCGATCCTCTGACGTAGACAAGCTTTTGGTCACTAGTCTGGCCGAGACTCGAGTTTTCCGTGCCTCTGGACTGGCGCAATCTGGGGCTGATATGGTGAGATCGTGCAAGGCAGTTGTCAGCATGCGGATTGAGGTGGATGAGAGCGATTCTCTCAGCGGGGAGGAGTGCAAAGTTGTGTTTCAGCAAACACGGCAGCTGGCACTACGTTTTGGCAATCCATTTAATGTCTCGCAAAGCGCCAAACTTGTGGGCGAGTTCATATTCGTGAGCATCACGTTGCAATCAAATTTGGCGAGCCCGGTACGGGTGCACGATATTAGCTTAAGCGATTCCTCGCTCCTTTCTTCGCAGGGCGAGTTCGTGGTCCTTGCGGGTCAGTATCTGGAACTCACGTTCAAGACGAAGCTCGACCAGAGTGCTGGAAGCAAGGACGTGTTTCACGACTTTGCGGCCAAGTATGCTCCGATGTCAGGAAACTATACCGGACTCGTTCGTCGCAGAGTTGGTTACAGACAAGGTTACGTCGCCACGACCGTCGCGGTTACGGCGGATTGTGTTAACGTTGATTCGATCAGGGTGGGGTCAACCGCAGTCATTTTGTACAGTTTGGCGAGAACAAGTGAAAAGTGCTGGGTTGTGGAGCCCATTTTAGAGAAGTCACAGCGGAAAATGCTCAATATATCTTCGAGCCCGGTGTTTGCGAGGTCCAAAATGTTCCGAGGGTTGAAAAGGTCAGACTCATTCGAGCAGTCGAAGACTGAGGCGCTACGCACAAGCGCGCAAGGCAATGAATCTGGTACTCTAAAGGACGCCGGTAGTGTGCGAGTAGTCTATGAGATCTCGTTCGACCCAAGCCAGTGGATGGTGGTGGGTCTGGAGCGAGGGCACACTATCGTGGATAATGCGGAAACGTCCAAAGTGTCGTGCGAGTTTGTCCCGCTCTTAGCAGGCGAGCTTCCTTGTCCAGTCTTGCAACCCGTAAATTTTCCTATGGCCAAGGTAGAGAATCGGATGTTTCTCCAGGTCATTTAAAAAACAGCGAGATAATCCTGAACAAAGCCACAAGTCACACCAAAGCGTTCTTGGTAGTTTTTTTTTTTTCTTGTTGTTAAATAAAGGACGAAGAAAAAACGTTCATAGTGCCTGTTATTTCTAAACGGGACAAGAAAACAATTGTGACTCTAAGTTTCTTTTTTGGGAATCCTTTAATGCCCTTCTTTTGTTAGTGAGGGATAGAAGGGCCCGGTGCAGGGTTTTAGATCTTCAGCGAAGGTATGAAATTCGACTCTTGGTACGCAGTTGTTTATTTTTCTGCGGCGGCAGCAGCCTTCTTGGCAGCTGCAGCAGCTGCGGCCTTCTCCACTAGCCAGGACGAGGACTGGACTCTCGCACCAAGCGGGCAGACCACCTCGATACCGAGCTGCTTGCACTTCTCGCGCTCCTCCTGCATGTACTCTGGGCCCTCGTCAAGACCAATGGCAAAGACATCAGGGGAAATAGACTCGATTCCGCGGCACACCGAGGAGTCTGAGTCAGGAGCTTCCATGGCAGCGTCGACACATCGAAGAGCACGGACCATCTTGACTCTCTCTGCTGCTGGCATGAAGGCCTTGCCTTTCTTCACCGCAGCTTGAGCGTCGTTGTTGACAAGAACCCACAAAGTTCCCTTGCCATCGCCTTCGTTTGCGAGGGCCTTTGCCTTCTTCAAGTAGTCCACATGGCCGTGGTGGAGTGGGTCGAAGAACCCTGAGACGCAAACCACTTTGCCCATTTTCCGCTGGAAATTTGACTAACTCACTGAATAACCCAACCTGCGAAATCCACCATACATTCAAGTCAGCCACACAACTGCAACGTCCATGCCACTAAAACCTCAACTTCACACATCCGTCCGATCCCCATTCACTCCTTCATCCTGCCGATGCAATACATGCAACAAACCGTTCCAAAGTTGCAACAGCTCCGCCCCACCCACATATATACATTTATATATATATATATATGTATACCACAAATGAGCCCAAATACATTCTCTCTTCGCGCACATTTCCATCACCCATCCATTTCCACAATCCGCTATTATATATATATATATATATATATATAATGTATATAAACAACCCCCATTTTTCAATCAATCCCAGCTCCAACGCGCTCCATATATACCGCTCCCACGCAACCAGACGGACCAAATCCCGTGTCCCATGCGCACGTGCGCGCACCCCCACACCTACCCCACACTTACCCCACACGTACTCTCTTGCGCACAAACATCCACACATATCCACATATCTACATATCCACACTCTTTCACCAACACACATCCGCACATTCATATCCTGTACAACTCACTCACACTCACACTCACTCACACACACACACACACACAAACGCGTCCCACCTTAGTTGTTTGAATAGCACCTACCTTAGTGTACGCGAGGACACCTGTGTTCTGCGATGAGTAAATGCTTCTCGTTGCACTCTTTCTTTCGTTTCTTTCCTTTCTTAGTTCGTTGTTTCTCATTGCGAGTCGGATTTCTGTGCCGGCACCGAGCGCTAGTGTTTACGTTACTTGACGCCTACTTCGAGTGGCATAGTAGTGGTTACATGGGAGTAGGAGGTGGTAGGTGGTGTTAGGGTTTAGGGTAGGGGAGGGTGGTGAGTAAGCGGATGGGTAGGAGGGGCTGTGAGGTAGTTAGGCTTGGGCTATCTTTGTCGTTTGGTTGAGAGGAAGGGAAGTTTTATTTGCAGTGGCTTTTTTTTGAAATTGTTAGTTAGGTTTGTGGGTCTGATTTAGATGTGTCAATTGGTCGAGTTTGTTATTGGGTTCTTCTGTCCTGTAAGGACATTGTTTGCAGTCAAGTAGTTTGTTGGTTTTTAGAGAAAAACGAAACAAAACAAAACGACGGAGAGAACCAACCGCCCAAAAGACCCAGTTACTGTCTTGGGTTCTCTGAGTTCTTACTCTACCGCTATTAATCTTCTCAATCATTTGCATAGCAGTTGCGATTTCCCTCCTTACGTCGCCGAGTAGCCAGCGGTAGAGACACCTGGCAGTTCTGGTCAGTTCGTGAACACTATATTGTTCGCGAACAAGTGAAGAGCTCCCTCCCTGCCACTCTCGTTTCTCATTTTTCTTGCCTGCGAGTGCCCCGCGATACTAGTCGGCAAGAATTGGAACGGCTGCGAGGACACTTGCGAGATTCGGACCCGCCGCTCTGAACTTGATCGCGTGCGCCGATCCAAGACCCGCTGAGCTGTGGGAGTTAGAAGGGAGTAGTGCTATCTCTAAGATGGCTGAGGAAGCGCTGAAAGATCTCACCAAAAGAGTGGAGCTGCTCGAACTACTCGGACCAAATATGCATATGCAAGGAGCGCAGACGCAGCCGAGCGAAGAAAGTGTGAGTTGAAATTGTGTTTTGTGTGAGCATTGATGAGGGCACGAAATGGAACGCGCACAATCCATGTCATTTTTCATTTATGCGTTTGTTCATTGAAAAGAAAAATATGAAATTATGATGAACACGAAGAAAAAAAATGGGCTAGGCATGGATGGATACGAATGTGGGTGTGACTCGCGGGAGATGTCAATGGTTGATTTGGTTTTGGGGATTGGATTCATTGAAAAGAAAATATGATGAACACGAAGATGGGCTAGGCACGGATACGGACGTGGGTGTGACTCGCGGGAGATGTCAATGGTTGATTTGGTTTTGGGGATTATTGGATGCTGACTACACTCTTGTGGCGTTTGTTGAATTGCGTTTGGATGACGCGGTGCCAAATGCATGCGTGGTCTGATGATTGTGCCGAACAGAAAGAGCTGCGCGCGGAAAATGCGTTGCTAAAGGAGAAGGTTGCCAAGCTAGAGTACAGAATCAAATTTCTTCTTAACGCGCTTGAGGAAGCTGATCCGCGACCAAAGTAATTACAAAGCGAGGTACCCCACTGGGTCGTCATTCGAAAGATCTTGATTTGAGCAAAATAAAACAAAAGACGCTAATTGCAGAACTGAGAGAGCTTTTTCTACTCGACTGTGTTCTGAAGAAAAGGAAAAGTGAAACTGGCTTTTTGTTACTTTTTGGATTTTGTGGTAAAGAGGAAGAACTTGGCGCCGCTTCCAGAATCGTTAACCTTTTGGGCATCGTTAACGCAAGTTTACACCGCAGTCTTCATCTGCTCAAACTTTTGTTCGATAGCTTGAATGATCTGGTCCGTTTTGCTGTACACTTCTTCCGTTGGAGTCTTTGGATCGATGAACTTCATCTCAGTGACCTGAATGATCTCCTTCTCGAGAGTGTTGCGGATCAGAGACCACCTGCGTATATCATAAACACACAAAAAACTGGTCAGCAATCCGACACCGATTTTGCGAAATTCGACACTCCCAAGGTCAACTTACGTGATTTTGTTTTGTGCTGGCGACCTATAGGCGAAAGAGAGAAAAGCAAGGCAACAACAACAACAACAACAGAGAACAAAGTCGTTAGGAAACGAACACCCAGCGAAAAAGGATACAATCCCTGATCACAACTTACTCCTCGATCGCCTTGACTGCGTTGTCGTAAAAGCTGACGATGGCCTTCATGATAGCCACACTCTTGAACAGCGGGCAGGTGTAATCATAGTCACTGAAGGCGTTCTGCTGCAAAAAGTCCTCGCGAATGATACGGGCAACCTCGAGGGTGAGTTTCTGATCCTCTGAGAGGGAGTCCCGCCCAACGAGCTGGACGATCTCGGCCAGTGATGACTCCTCAGAGAGAATGCGCTTCATGCTGTTCTGCAGACGACCGTACTCTGGTGCCATTTTTTCAAACATGGGTTCCAAAACAGCCATGTATTTGGTGTACGAGATGTTCCAGTTCACAGAAGGGAAATGTTTACGCTGCGCAAGCTTCTTGTCCAAACCCCAAAACACCTGCACAATACCAAGGGTTGCACTAGTCACAGGATCGGAAAAGTCTCCACCAGGAGGGGACACAGCACCCACAACGGTGATAGATCCCTCGCGATTTGGCGAGCCCAGGCAGCTCACGCGGCCTGCGCGCTCGTAGAATCGCGCAAGACGAGCTCCGAGGTAAGCTGGGTAACCTGAATCAGCAGGCATCTCACCGAGACGACCGGAAATCTCACGCAAAGCTTCGGCCCAACGGGAGGTCGAATCTGCCATCATTGCCACATTCATTCCCATGTCGCGATAGTACTCGGCCTAGGGTCCCCCGCGAGTCGACCATACATATTGACAGCCAAATTAGTCAGTAATTCGCGGGCAATAAAGAACTCAGTTAAAGAAGGATTCATGATCGCGCACAAACTTACAAGCGTAATTCCAGTGTAAATCGAAGCTTCACGAGCAGCGACAGGCATGTTGGACGTGTTTGCGACCAAGCAAGTCCGAAGCATGACAGGGTACTCCTTTGACTCGAACTCCATCATGAGCTCTGGGAACTCTGCAAGCACCTCAGCCATTTCATTTCCGCGTTCACCGCACCCGACGTAAATGACAGCCTGGGTGTTGGAGTACTTGGCCAAGGACTGCGAAATCACAGTCTTGCCGCAACCGAAAGCACCTGGGACAGCGCATGTACCACCGAGAACAGAAGGAAACAAAGTGTCAACAACGCGCTGACCAGTGACAAGAGCATCGTTACCAGCGAGCTTCTCAGCGACTGGCCTTGGTTCACGAACAGGCCAAAAGTGGAATGGCTTGAGCTCCATCACCTTGCCAGCGTCTGTCTTGACCTTGAGCACAGTGTCTTCAAGAGTGATCTCCTCGTTTCCGTCGGTGCCGTCGTGGTAAACCTCCACAACAGTTCCGCGCACGTTTGGTGGACACAGGATGGAGTGCGAATGCATGACCTCGTTCTCGAACACGCGGCCAAAGATATCTCCGCCAGAAATAACGTCGCCTTCGGACACGTTCATAGGCTTGTACCTCCACTTCTTCTCGCGATCTAGCGCATTCACGGTGATACCCTTTCCAATGAACACAAGATCGTTTGACACTTCGCGAATGCGTTCGAGCGGACGCTGGATACCGTCAAAAATCTGATTCATGATACCAGGTCCAAGTTCCAAAGACAATGGCGCTTTGGTGCGGAGGATAGGGTCGCCGATGGTGAGACCGGACGTATCCTCGTACACCTGGATCGAAGCGGTGTCGCCTTCGAGCTTGATGATCTC
Source organism: Parietichytrium sp. I65-24A (assembly GCA_012862575.1). NCBI lineage: Eukaryota > Bigyra > Thraustochytrida > Thraustochytriidae > Parietichytrium > Parietichytrium sp. I65-24A. The sequence goes on from BLSF01000031.1 coordinate 55,739, forward strand.
GCCCACCAACTTTTCGGTTCCTACGCGGACGAGCTCGTACATTGCTGCACCCCCCATCCTGTCACCCACTACCAGTGGGCCGGACACGCGGAGCACGTATCCATAGTCACTTTCCTTCTCCTCCATGAACCCCATTTTCTATCCTCACTTTGCCCCGAGTGTCCTGCTCTGCTCGTCACCCACAGTCGCGTGCAACAAACAACAAACACACAAAGATAAACAAACAATCCATTAGCATTAGCAAAACCATTCCAAAACACCAACAGCGCAACTCGACAAATAAATAATGCCAACACATGTATGCATATACACATATACATGTCTGTCCTCATATCCATAATCATACACACACGTGTATATATGTATATATATATATATATATATATATATGCGCCGGATTCGAAGGACCTTATCATCGAGCACACCATTCTCTCCTCGGTCCCATCTCGCGATCCGAAATCCGCGCACAGATTTCTCCTCCCGCGTTCCCGCCGTCCTGGAGTCTCCCAGGCCTCCACACTTGCGCCACTCAGCCCGGACGGACCGCGCACCCGCACCTCCCCAGCGCGCGCACACCTCCCGCGCATCGCGCGTGCATCGCCAAAAAATCGTCCCAAAGCGTCCCACTCGCCCGCACTTACCTCAACAGTCCGCGTGGCCGATGGTCTTCCTGCGCTTCGCAGCTGCTTGTTGCTCACAAAAGGAGAAAATCTTATCCTGCCACAGAAGTGTGGGGAGAGTAGCACCGTGGGGGACGGTGGGCGAGGCGCAGAATGGGCGGATTATTTTGGGATATTTTTTCGGCTGTCTACGGAGAGGTACTAATGTAGGCTTTAGATAGATGGATAAATAGATAGATAGTTAACGCGGAAAGTGCGGCTCTGAGAATCTCTGAGAGGATTGTTTCTTTTTTGACAAACAAGTTTCCATGAGCTGATTTGATGTTTGTTCATTCAAAGATGAAGTGGATGGACTCTCTGCTCGATGATTTGGATACTTTGGATAATTTCCGGACGTCGCGACGGGTATGAAAATGCAAGATGAAAGCTTGAAAGATGATGCTCTAGAGAAACAAGTGCAAGATACAGTTTTTCGCCGAATCTCACAATAATTCAAAAAGGAAAATGATTGGAAAATGATGAGAAAAAGAGTCAGTAAATCGTTCATAGAGTAGTCCATAGCGCGAGAGCCTACCCAGACGCGTAACTAGGGACGGCAGAGGTACTAGTACTGCGCGAACTGCGAGGATGGAAAAATTGTGCCACTGCAATGGCCTAGCGGCCACTAGCAATCACACCTTCAGCGAATGAAGGAACCCTGACGAAAGATAATCCTCCAAGCATAATCGCCCTCTACTCCCCACCTGTCAGTTTGGCGACTCTCTCCGCATACTAGTTACTATCCAACATTAGAATACACTGCCCGACTCAGGGGGCATATTAGGCCTGTCTCGTTGCCGACTCCTGAAGCTCATACTCGCCTATGCTTTAGAGCCACTCACTTCTTCCCTCGACAAACGCTGTAGCAGGGCGGCGGCTGAATGGGCTCCAAGTCCCCGTAGCCGTTACCCTCGATTCGCGCTGTGAGCTCAGCCGCGACCCGCCGTTGACAGAGCGTACATCGAGGGTACCACGGACTTAGTGCCCAGCGCCGAGCAGGATTTTCCACAACCTTCAGTTAGAGTGCTCTCTCTCTCTTTCGGTTTCTGTCGTTGAGTGCAACTGCGAGGGTAACGGCGAACTGTGAGTGTAAGTATCGTGCGCGCAATTTTGCGGTGTGCAAGCGAGTGTCAAGAGTGCGTATGCGGTGCGCTGTAACACTTGTTTGCCCGGGCAAGCAGGTTTTATCGGCGATCTTGAGGTGGTTGGATGTATGGATGTGTGGGTGGATGGATGTATATATGTATGGATGTATGGGCGGGGGAAAATTGGAGTTTGAGTTTGAGTTTGGCGGAAAATATGGCCAAGTGGAAGATGGGATTCTGACATTGTTGATTCATTTGTTGGTAATGCTGTTGGCTGGCGCGCAGATTTGAAGAAAGGTTCGAGCAGAAGGAGGAGTTTGGAAGAAAAAACAACAACGTGCTAGAAAAATGAGTGAAGCTTTGGCAACGCTGGAGAACAGGTAAGTCGCGCGGTGATTTTTTGAAGTCAAGTGGTTGGTGAAATGGAAGAGTTGGTTGCCTGACGGGGAGTGTGCGTGTGGTTGGTGATTGTGTGTAGCCTTACCGGGCCATCGGCCTTCTTCTTCGGATACATGGGTGCAGCCTCTGCACTTGTATTCTCCAACTTGGGCTCTGCTTATGGAACAGCAAAGGCTGGAGTCGGCCTTGTGTAAGTTTCTTTCTGGCCGAATAATTTTTTTGTGTGTGAAACGCGGCTTGCTGACTGGGCGATTTGTCCTTTGTGTCACTTTCTCTTCCCGACTCCAGCTCCATGGGTGTGATGAACCCTAGTATTGTGATGAAGAACGTCATTCCTGTGGTCATGGCTGGTATCTTGGGAATTTACGGCCTTATCGTTGCCATTTTGATCTGTAAGTTGCCCTTGCCTGTCTTTTAACCGCAGTATGACGCGCCTAACCAGATTTGGTCCGTTTAAAAAAATTCGTCGAAAAATATAGCGAACGGAATCTCCGCTCCTTCTATCACCGAGGGCGAGTACCCATCCCTCTGCAGCAAGGCAGAGTGCTACAAATACTCTGACGGCTTCCGCGGTCTTGCATCTGGTTTGTGCTGTGGAATTAGCAGCCTCGGAGCAGGTATGGCCATTGGAATCGTCGGTGATGCTGGTGTCCGCGCAGTGGGACAGCAGGAGCGCCTCTTCGTCGGAATGATTCTCATCCTCATTTTCGCAGAAGCTCTTGGTCTTTACGGACTCATCGTTGCTCTTGTCCTCTCCGAGTCTTAGACAGTGCGGCGTGCAGATGCTCATCAATCTTTTGCATTTTAGTGTGGCCAACTTTTTTCTACAAATTCAATAGTGCCCGTTTCATTTCTCTTCCATTTTGTATCCCTCTTTCTCTCTGTCGGGCATTCGTTGATACGATTCCATTTGCGTCTTCTCTTTCTTTTTTTTTTTGGTTATACCGGTACAGTTGTTTGTTGGAAGAAGCTCTTTTGCTCTCATCAAGTCAGATTAGTCAGATTAGATATTTCTGCATCTATCTATACTTGCACAGTACTAGTGATCTCTCTATTCTGACTCATAGCCATTGATATCTTATCTTTTCCACGTCTACTACTGTAAACAATATTTACTCTTACCACCTCACCCTTACCAGGGACCACCATCCGAGCCTATTCAACCCTCCTATTAAATACGGTATTTACATTACTAATAGCATAATTAGTATCTATCTTAAGTATCCAGTTAACACCATAGTTAAGAATCTACCTACCCAAAACGGTGGACTCCGAGCGGGAACAAAAAGGAGGAGCGAGCGAGTCACAGCGCACAGAAAACCATTTTCGCAAACGATAATCTCGCATAGATTTCCCGCCGCGTACTAGCGTCCTCGCTAACGACTGGATAGCACTCGCTACCCGGTACCCAACGCGTACCCTAAGCAGCTTGCCCCGGTGGGTTAGGTCGTGAGGCACTCGGAGATTTCACTTGGTTGGATCCCTGTGCGCGCGGGTCAATACATACAGGTTGTGTATACATATACATATACACATACAGGAACATATACATATTGTTGGTGGATCAGCAAGATGGCGGATATGCAAAAGCTGAAGAAGGCCGAGGAGGAGGCTGGAAAGCAAGTGGACGCTGCGAGGAAAGGTGCGTTTTGATGTTTGATGGTGTATCTCAGATGTGCGGATGATTATGCCGTCTGTGCTTTTGATTCGAAAGTGTTGTGTTGTGAATGGGCTGACTTTGATTCTGGCATGTGTGATTTCGTTTGTGTTTGTTTGTTTGTTTGTTTGTTTGTTTGTTTGTTTGTTTGTTTGTTTGTTTTGTTTGTTTGTTTGTTTGTTGTTTGTTTGTTTGTTTGTTTTTGTCGGAATGAAGATCGCGCCGCAACGCTGCGCAAGGCCAAGGCGGAGGCAGAAGCAGAAATCAAGGCATACAAGGATGCTCAGATGAAGAAAATTTCAGATTTGAGACAGAGCCAGAGCGGGGAGAATGACAAGTTGTCTGGCCTGGCAAAGCAAAGCGAGCAAGACACCGAAACCCTGAAATCAGATGTGAGCAAGAACAAGGCCGACGTGGTGTCCATGCTGGTAGACGTGGTCACTGCTGTTGACCTCAGCATCCCAGAGGCTCGCAAGGGAATCAAGTCAAAGTAAATGAGTCTATGACTGTAGCTACATCAAACTTCCACAACCAAAAAGAGAAATTGCGGACGCATACTTCCCTTTTTTCATAATTCTTTTTTTTTAATCTACGGAATTCTCCCTTCTTCACAACGTCTTTCTTCATCAAATTTGTCGTCAGAGGAGAAAATAGCTTGCGAGATTCTACTCGATCAGCCCTTACGGATTCACTACGGGGGCGATTCGGCGAATGATTCCCCCTCCAGAAAGTCCATCAAGGAAGAAGAAATTATTGATGGGTTCGTCTTTCCCTGAGATAGCCTTCAGGATCTCTTGACCCATTATACCTCCAGCGACTGCACAAATGGGGGATAACTCTGTTTTCTGCTTGAGTGCCAAAATAACTTCGGCAACCGATGTCACATCCACCAACTCGCCGAGCTCTGCTTCACCGAGACCTCGCGACTTGCACTCGGACACCACCTTTGTCGCCAGCCCTTCCTTATCTTCAGGAGAGCCCTGCTCGTCCTTAAAACTGTCCAGGAGCAAAAAGGCCAAGTAAATCTCCATTGCAAATGTGATCGAGATTTTCGCCGCCTTCCTCCGCCGCCTTATCCGAAAGCTCGAATGAAGATCGGGAAGGGGCACTTCAAGTGCTTCCTGAAGTGTTGGATACTGCAGCTCTTTTGACTTGAACTGAAACTTTTTCTCTCCATCCTCGTCAAGATCTTTTAGTTGCTCGCGAATCAACACTTGGTGTTTTGCACCAAGATCGCAGAACAGAAGAGCCTTGAAACCGCACGAAACTGCAGAAAAGAACGGCTTCCCAGCTTGTCTGCAAATTTCGTCAAGGTGTTTCTGTGTATTCATGGATTGATCACAAGCGCAAACTAAGCTGTATTTGTTCGCTTCCAAGTCGTCGGCAGTCAGCTCCTCAATTGCTTTGGACTCTACAGAGACCGTCACCAGAGGATTCATCTCGCGCACATTTTCAAGTGCGGCTTCTGCTCGCTGCGCCCGCGCGCACCACATACGAGAGCGTCAACACTAACTCGCCCCAGCTCAATAACTCTTTGAGGCTAGCATTGACCAACTTACCGTCATGCCAACCCCATTTGGCTTGAGGAAGAAGTTTGCTCCGAGGTCTTCTTCTTTGGTGATTTCGGCATCCAAGATGGCACAGCTCACACCGCCAAGGACGAGGTTCTTACAGATCTGGCTCAGAGGAACACACACACATTCCATCATTAGACTATCCGCCAAAGCCATGCATAATCGCGTTATACGCCATGACCTACCTCCGCGTTCAGTCCCCTAAACCCGCAGAACAACACCTTCGAGCTCCGCATCCGCCGCTGCGCCTCCACGCCTTCGACATCCACCAACAGGCAAGAAGAACCAAACACCAAGACATCCAGCAAGGCCCCACGCAAACAAAGCTCCGAAATCGTCAGCCAACACACATAAAACCCGCATGCAATTCCACCCATTCGCCCCAGCCGCTCGAGCGCTGAACGTGTCAAGCAGCATCATTCCATTAAACAAACAAACAACCAAAACCAGCGCTGAGCATGTCAAGCACCAGCATTCCATTAAACAACCAATCAACCAAAGCCAGCGCTGAGCATGTCAAGCACCAGCATTCCATTAAACAACCAATCAATCAAAACCAGCGCTGAGCATGTCAAGCACCAGCATTCCATTGAATAAACAAACAAACAAACAAAACAAAACCCGCACAACTCCAGCATGGACAACTCACCCCACAGTCTAATCTGACGGTCATAAATAGCCGCCTCCTGGTCGCTAATCTGTTCTGCGTCTGCCATTTTCCCTCCCAATCTTGCACTTCCCAAAGCACTCACAAAAGCGCCACGCACAAACAAACAGCTTTCACAGCCAATTCAGCCAATACCTATTCCGCCTTTAGGTCGCCGTAGTAGACTGCCACCGTCCCCTTCTTCTTCCCTGCGTACGCGCCTGTCCGCGCGACTTAATTACTATTGGTTAGGAACTTCTAGGGGTCCTCGAGGATACTTTTTGGACGGCTGGGTTCATTGAAGAGTGAGATTTGAACTTGTGTGATTGTATTATTGTATCTGCTAATGAGCTTTTTAGTGATAAAGTGCTTACGTGAGCTTATGCAATGGATAGGAATAATGGCTAATCATAAAGAACCAGCCAGTACATTATAGTTATGCAGGTATAGCTAGGACTCTGTAGTATTAGCATAACAATTTATATGGCTAATATGATAATGTGAAAACCTTTGGTGCGACATGGTGCGACTGTAGATTTCTAATTTACATTGTTATTCATGTGAACACAGTCAATCAAAATATTTTACAACAACCTTGTCCACTAGATTGGACTGGAACTCGATGCATCTCGATGCTCGGATTCTGGAGGTGCCGTATGCATATTCTGAGAGGTGATCATTTGACATTGCAAGGACCAAATGCCTACTTCCAGTTTTTGGCATGGGTGCATGGACTTGGCAAACTACCTCCTCACCATTTCTGTTGAATTGGCCTCGCAGGTCAGTTTTGCTGTGAAGCAAATTTTCCTTCTTGCATCGTGCTCGGCTTGGCTGAGTGAGAAACTCAATTTTATAGTACAAGCACCTTTGGACGCATCTTCATTGAAGAGCCGCATTTGAAAGGTGAGGCTGGCCTAGATTTGGGTTGGTACAGTACTCAGTACACCAATTGTATTTCCATCGAGCTCTGTGTCATTTTGGAAAAAGCGCTCGGAGACTGGCCGAGCCAGCTAATTGGGGAAATGCAGAAGTGCTCCTCGGCAAAATCAACAATTATGGAAGCCATAAGCAAAACCCGACGGAGTGGAGTAAATATTGGTCAATTTGAAAGTTTTTAAAAATACAGTTGGAAAGCGCGCTAGTGGCCGCTAAAATGGCTGTACGAAGCTGCCGCGAATCTTCCTTCGTCATCGCGCCCTTCGCCCTTTCGAACAGTTCCCGTCCGCAAAGCAAATGTAGCAAAACGCTCGCTGAAAGAGTTTGTGAAACCAAATTTGCTCTTTCGCAAAGTACTCATCCGGCGCAATATAGGGCCGGGTAGAACAGAGTTCTTTGAAGTCCCCCAAGGATTCGAAACATGCTGGTCGCCATAAAAGCAAAATCGGTGCGGCTTTCTCAGAGAAACACTCCAGCTGAAAGCAATATGCCCATCCTCCAAAAGCGGGACAACCCAAATGAGTAAGAAGAACGCTTCCTGATATGGATGAAAGATCTGAACAGCCGCGACGCACGCAAGGAGCGCAACGAACAAGTGCACCCGTGAGCTTAGCTGCGCGTTGTTCTCTATTCTAGAGAGTTGGTATTGCATCATCCGAAAGGATCTCTCTCCGTGCATGTGATTGCTGTCGTTCTTCGTGCTTCCACTTTGAAGGTTTGTAGACGACTTGGACAAACCCAAAGGTCGTATCTGGTTTAACGACGGTGTATTGTGAAGGCTATGCTGCTCGTGTGACACTAGAGAAAGAAGATGTGGGCTCGAAGGCTTGTTCAGCTGAATGGAGGTTTCGGCTCGAAGGCCATCGACATCTAAATGGTTGCCAGACGAGCTACGCTCGATTCTTGTTGAAGTAGAGCGGAGACGTGACACCCTCCTGGTGATCAGCTTGGAGATACTATGCGTCACATCATAATGCAAAGAGCACAGCCTTGACCACAAGAACAACTCAATCGCTCGAAGCACGTTGTACGCCGTAATGCAGTAATTGATGTGACTGGACATTCCGTAGTATGCTGAAGTGCCTGAGTTTTCCGTTGTTTCGACAGACCAGAGTTGGTTGCTTTTGTCCAAGTAAAGAATGGCAATAAGCACCCCTGTGCTTGCCAGGCGAAGCAGCTTGACTGCAAACTTTGTTCTTCTACAGAGTCTGCGAAGCCGTGCCTTGGCTCGCTCGCTCAATTCAGCGGCCTCCAAGAGAAGCTTGAAACTTTCAGCTCTGGCGGCAATAATTGTGGTGACTTCTGACAAAGTTGAAAGTATGTATATCACCGTAACGCCGATGTCGGTGGCAATGACATTCCGAGCAAGGATTAGAAAGACACACAACACTTGAAGCGGCAAGCACAGGAAAATAAGGCGCACAACAAAGTGAATGTGCGCTCGCTGCACATCAGAGTGAGAGAGCTTGAGCTTTTTCAGCCCTGCGTAAACCCGCCGAATTGCAGCTGGGATGGGAAATTGGTTTTCGTGGATGGAGGCGTGAACGTCCATTCTCCCCGTCGTCGTTTGCTTTTTCTGTGGGTGATCAAGCTCGTACTGTAGTGCGAGCCACACAAAATATGAAATTCGCGCGAGCGCAAATAATACAAACCCCCACCCAATCGCAAGGACGTAGCTTGGCATGTGACAGTCCAGGTGCTCTGCGTTCCACATGAATGTACTTCCAACCCATCCCGCATCACAATCGCAATGATAGCTTACACTGATACCTCGGAGCACCTCGGTTGTCTCCTGACAGGATCCATGTTCAGAGCAATAGCTCTCCTCAGAATCCCTTCCGCACAAAATAACTTGGCTCATTTTGGCACCCGACGGCACGACAGCTACGCGAGACGCCTAACCATGCACAAGTGCCCGATTGTCCCGGCTCTACAGAACGCCCGCACGCGGGGGCGGCGACGGATCTCCACCAGTCTTCTCAGCGCCGAACACCAACGCAAACCAACCAAGCGTCGCCGCAGCAGAACGCCTCTGTGCCAAACCAGTCACCTCGCGCCGAGATTGATATCAGTATCGATATTGAGATTGAAATCGAATGAAACTGGACACAACAACAACAACAACAACAACAGAAACAGCACCGGAGACGCAACTCAGCTTTCACCAGTCTGCTCTCAGTCCGTGCACCCCGCAAACGCGCATGAGGCCACTCGCTCGGACCTTCGACTGCTTCTCACACAGACACGCCACTTTGCCTCTCCGCCACACTAAGCACTGCTTACTCTTCCACTGGCCTTCTCTAGCTGTCCTCCTAAGCCTTCCACGTTCAGGCTGAGCGAGACACTCTCGGAGGCGCTCCTCGTTACATGCGTCACCTCACTTTTCCATGGAACAGTTTCCATACAATCCTGCATATGCTATGGCCAGACCGACTTACTCAGCAGAGTTCCGTTGCAAAATTTTTCAAAGTTGGGGCCTAGTTCGCCGCTAACGTACCGCCGTAATGTACCTCACCTTCCTAGCACTGGCTCCAGTTTACGGTAGACAGGTCGAATAGGTTTTGATTAGTTAATTTGTTAGTTTGTTAGTTGGCAAGGAAAACTTGGTGCTAGAAAAAATACTTTTTTTTGTTTTTTTTAATAATTTGGTTTTTTCTGGTGTGGTTTGGAAAACAAGAGGTTAAATACCTGCCTTTGAAAGATTCGATTGTTTTGATTGACGATGGGGCTGATTGTAAATGGCATCGACAATGCGAGGGTATTCATTTGGATTTATCCATCTGCATAAAACTTCTGAATGAACGCCGCAGGAAGTCACAAGACATCTATCTCCTCGAGACTACTCGTGAAGGGGAAGTGAAGGATAGGATTGAATCCGCGCCTCCCCGACGACCCTCGCAATCAAATCACTGTCAGTGCGGCACTGCATGAGCTGCGTAGCGTGTCATGCATTCACTTCGAGATGTCCACAACTCAAAAAACCTGCCAGCTGTCGAATGATTGATCAGGATGGCTGTGGCAGCTACTCTACCTCAACGAAAGAGCAGCAGGGCCGGCGACCAAACGCGCGGAGCTGTCTGATGCAGAAAGAGCCATAAGGGTTGGAAGGAGAATTGCCAAGTCGGAGCCAGTTGCGCATTCAGGACTTAGACGCGTCAACGGCACTTAATTTAAAAAACTTGATCGTTTCGGAGAACGAGCAGCGTGTATTTCAGTCTAACCAGGAGAGCATGGTTTCTGCGATGTTGGTGTGCGACCGGGGGGGGCGGCCCGCTGGAATGCCCGTTGCGAGGCAGCCATGCCATCATCGACAGCTCAAGTGCCTACTAACGCGCGGAGAAAATGAAAGCTGAAACCGATCTTGAATAGAATTCAGGTTACAAGAATAGAGCGAACAGAGAGCTCAAAAGCCAAAGTGCTTTTGTTTCCTGACCTTTCCATCTGTCGTTCTTCAATGAACATGGCACCAACAGAGGAGAGAAAAAACCGCCAAACCGGGCTTATACAACTGCTTATATACTACTAAGCATATATTAATAATTCAGGTCCTCGATTTCCTAGGTGCCATTTACCGCTTTCTGTACTTCTAAGACCTCCAATTTCGCGTAGGGGCTTTCAGTTCTTGATATCACAAATACCTCTAAAGACCAAATTTAGTGACAAATGGGCTAGCTAAACTAGTCCCGTATCCGTCCCACATATCCCCCATATATCATACTCTATAGTATCTAATAGCCACTTCAAAAAGAAAACTTTTTCAAAAACACACTTAACTAATTCCATATCCCAACCTCTACCCTCCACAACCCACGTTCCGCATTTTAAACCTAACAACCAGCCCCCGATAGTAGACACCACATCTCCAAGTAGAGTAACCGCCATTTTCGCTCAGCCACCTTTAAACCCAGCCACACTCTTTCATATTTTTTCCCTCTCATTCACTGTCAATCAATTCACTGTTTCCAAATTGATCCATACGGAGGTCGCATACGTACGCCGCGCGACATATATGTCCCCGCGTACCTTCCAATACATACATAGCTGAGTGGGAACCCGGAAGAGAATTTGATTTGCCAGGATCCTGGCTCCAGGATGGGAATGGCTGGCGACTTGGTGTGGTTCCGTGAGCCCGGAAAAGATGAGTGGTCCGCGGGTATTTCACGAAACGCGGAGAGAAATGGTGGTGTGGAAATCGAGGCAGCGAGCGGGCATGAGGATGGAGAGGTTGTGACTGTGGAGATCGAGGCACGCCAAGTAGTGGGACGGAACCCGAGTGAAATGGATGGCATTTGCGAGTTGGGAGAGCTGGCCATGCTGAATGAGCCGGCTGTTATGCATAATCTTCGGGTGAGGTTTGCGAACCGGCAACCGTACACGAGGGCCGTGGGCATGTGCATTGCAGTGAATCCGTACGAGGTCATCGAGGAGCTGTATTCGGAGCAGACGCAAGATTTGTATTTTGGGCTGGAAGAGACGCCAGCATCGGACATGCCACCGCACGTGTATCAGATCTCCACAAAGGCGTACAGACAACTCAACAATACTGGGCAGTCTCAAGCGATACTTATCTCAGGCGAGTCTGGAGCGGGCAAGACGGAGTCAACGAAACACACGATGCAGTTTTTGGCCAGGTGTAGCGCTAATCTTCAGCAGGCGCAATCGAACGGAATGGCTACGATCGCCGCAACTGATGAAAACGATGGCACTGTGAAGTCTATCCTGCAGTCCAACCCGATTCTCGAAGCGTTTGGGAATGCCAAGACTGTCCGCAACGATAATAGCTCTCGCTTTGGAAAGCTCGTCTGTCTCAACTTTCACAGGGGCAACTCAAAGTTCTCTACCTTGTGCAGTGGGCAACTCAAGACATATCTACTCGAGAAAAGCCGTGTTGTTCATCAAGCCCCGGCGGAGAGAAATTACCATATCTTCTACCAGCTCATTCACGGAGGCATTGAGGAGGAGTTTGCATCAAACGAGTTTTCGGCATTTGCGAGGGAGAAAGGGCCATTTAAACTCCTCTCCTCGGACAGCAAGGCTGAAGCAGACCGGTGCGAGGGGCGCCGGACTCGTGAAGCGCTCGAAGCTGTTGGGCTAGGGCCCCGACTGCGCGACATTATGTCTTTGCTCGCTATGATAATTTATTTTGGAGAGCTCGAGCCGTCTGCAATCGACCAGCTCGATCCGGAGAAAGGCTCTTCGCTGGAGGGCAACCCTACTTCAGCTGCTGCGTTGACAAAAGTCATCAAGTACATGGGCTGCAACAGCAGGGAAGCCTTGTCGAAGGCTCTCTGTGAAAGAACGATTTCTGTTGGCACGGAGACATATGTCAAGCAATTAGAGCCCAAAGAGGTCACCGCAAACTGCCAGGCGTTGACGAAGGCCTTGTACTCTTGGCTCTTTGACTGGATTGTTCAAGAGCTCAATGCAGCGACTGCCTCCAATAAGCTCGCAAGCGTGGACGAAAACACCTTGCCAACAATCGCGATTCTCGATATTTTTGGATTTGAATGCTTCCAGGTGAATTCCCTTGAACAGCTATGCATAAATCTCACGAATGAGCGTCTACAGCAAGTTTTCAACGACTCAGTTCTCTCAGAAACGCAGCTAGAGTACGAAAGGGAGAGTATTCCGTGGAACAGAATTGAGTTTTCTGATGGCCAGGAGGTAATCGATTCTATTCAAGGGCGATCACAGAGTGTGTTCGCCTTGTTGGAGGAAGAATCGCTACGACCAAAAGGTTCTGCCGCTTCGTTTGTTTCTAAACTACTGTCGTCCAACAGCAAGTCTAAAAAGCTGGCTGGGGATAGATTTGACGCTCACTCGTTTACGGTCAACCACTATGCCTGCCCAGTGCAGTACAAGTCGCACGATTTCTTGGAAAAAAATACGGATACCTTGCATGCAGACATGCAAAACTTCCTTGGGGCCTACTGCTTGACCGGTCTTGTCCCGGACCTCTTGAGATCGGCGGAGAGCGCTACTTTGGAGAATCAGCCCGTCACAAAGCGGACCAGCAGTAGGGCGTTAACCTCCAACACCGTAACCAAGAAGTTCAAACTCCAGCTAGACGATCTTATGCGCATTATTGGCAGCACAACGCCGCACTTTATTCGCTGTATAAAACCCAATAGCTCCCAAAGCTCAGAAGAGTTTTCTCAGACACAGGTGCTGGAGCAGCTGCGCTGCAGTGGGGTCATCGAGGCGATTAGAATCTCCAGAGCAGGTTACCCGGATCGAATGACGTTGGACAATCTGACAGAAAGATATGGTGCAGCTTTCAATGCACGACTCAGCGCTGCTGATGCTATGGACCAAGATCGAAGGAAAGAGATGGCTCGCATGCTCTGCGCCAGAGCGCAGTTGGAGAACGATACTTATCTACTTGGGATCACCAAAATCTTTTTCAAGCCCGGAGCTCTTGCTTGCCTCCAGGAGTCGCATGCAAAAGTCTGCTCGATGTCGGCTATTCTCATTGAGAAAAGAGCAAGAATGCTCTTGGCCAGAAAAGCTGTGGAAAGAACTCGGTGCGCGATTCGAATCCAATCTTGTGTCCGCGTGACGCTCGCCCAACTGAAATTTAGGGCCACTAAGAGTCTCGCTTTACGTTTGCAATCATTGCATCGTGGCCACAAAGCCCGGACTTCGTTTCGCGTTTCTGTAAGGGCAGCAACAACGCTTCAGTGCTTTGCAAGAGTCTTGGCAGCGAGGAGGCTCTCCCTGAATCGAAGGTTGTCGTCTTGTGCAACCAAACTTCAAAGCTTTGCTCGAAAGGTTGCTGCTGAGCGGCGGTACAAGAGCACTTTGCAATGTGCCTCATGGTTGCAAAAGAATGCCCGCATGCAAAGATGCCAACGGAGATTTCGCGCGATGCTGGCAGATCACCGAGAGCAACAGTCGGTGCGAGGCTTGAAAAAAACAATTTCTGAGCTGGAAAGCAAAATTGCCCATTTAGAAGAGGAGTTGGCCCTGACTAAAGCCAATAGGAGTGGAAATGCAGGCCAAAGCGACATGCCTCCTACGGGCGAAGTAGCTCCTGCTCCTGCACATTCCGATCGAGTCCGCTTGTTAGAAAATGAGAACGCGACTCTTAAACTCGAGAAAGAGGCCGCGCTGGAAGACAGCGCAAAACTCCGGGAAGGAACAACCAAGCTCAAGCGATTTGCAAAGCAATTACACGATAAGCTTTGTGCTGAGAAGGCCGCAAATGAAGAGCTAAAAGCAATAATAGCTTCTTTCAAGCCTTCTGAGAAAACCGAGGACACTGCAAAATCCCGTCCCCGTGCCACGGAGCCCATCACAGTGCTCGGGGAATCTGATTTGGATAAAAAGACTCATGTCGAAGCACCAAAGCGCTCACACAATCGAGAACGACGCAAGCGAATTTCAGCGCGACGGGAAATCAGCAAGGTGTCGTCGGAAGTGCTAGAAGGCTCAAAAGACGACAAGCAGAATTCGGAAAATACGCCAATGGCCGCAAACAGCTCGAGGCCCAAGCGGCAAATCAAGAAGAAATTACGGCCCCCATCATCCAATCGCTCGCCTTTGGCGCCAGAAGAGCCAAACCACGACGCTGGCAAGGTCTTCTTTCAGGGGTACAGCGTCTTCCGCAACTTGGTGGTGAATTCCGGCGAGACCATCATGAACACCGTGAAGAACGTCAGCAACTTCATCCTCGAAGAGATTGATCTTGACAACATGGAGGACCACCCAAGCCGGGCGAGCCCTAGCAATCGCATCAGCCCTGCTGCCTCTCCAGCAAACCCAAAGTCCGCCACTACTCATTTTGTCACTGCCACTTCGCCCCACAAGCAGACTAGTGTTCACACTAACCCCACCTTATCGTAACGGCTTTCCGGCTTGCCATGATGATCTGACTACGGCGGTGTCTTATGCGGCAACTGCTCCAGGAGGTGGACTGCTACTCAAGGTCAGTAGCTCGAGAGTGAGAGCAGGAAGACGAAGGGTGTGCAAAAGAAAGAAAGAAAGAAAGAAAAGGTGAACGGTGACTGAAAGGAGAGGTGTAAATGTAAACTCGCGTACTCGGGCAGAATTGATACCGCTGGTGGTAACAGGTTTTGCCCCAAAGAGGTGTAGTTGGTCGTAATCGTTGCTTACAGAGAAGGGCAAGTGAACGCGAAACTCGCGAAACGATAAGGAGGGAGAGGGGAAGGAAGAAAGGACGTGCAAAGGGAGGGAAGGGTCGCGCTGCGCTCCAAAAGTCCATGTGAGACGGACACAATTGAAAGGCAAGACGCAGACGAGACGCCCGCTTGAGCCGGGGCTTGAAGAGCGTTGAGCGTGCGTGAGTATATAGTTGATTCAAGCGGGCTGCAACACATAACTGGATTAGTCGAAGGTGTGTCATGCGCCGCGGCGAACATGACGAGGCTCCGGGAGAAAGCCTTACAGCACCAGCACCTACAGCTACATCGCCAATAGGGCGACAGGTTCCGGTGTTGGCGCTCCCGTTGTCTCCGCAGCAGCAGCAGCGCAAGCAACAGCAAGGGCCAATGGTGCAATATCCGCAGGCGGATTTTCCTAGAACGATACAATCGCTTCCGGCTCCAGAACAACTTCGAGCAATGCCGCAGCAGCCGCAGCAGCAGCAGCAGCCGGGCTCTGGTGCTCCATTAAAGCAGCCATTGAATGGCGGATCATCAAGTCCAGCAAACAGCAGGCTCCCCTCGCTTCCTCCGGTTCGACCGCCTCCAGTAACCTTACCATCATCACCTACGGGAGGCAGAAATGCAAGCGTATTTAAGGTGAACGGGCCAGCGAGCCCCTCGAGCCGCCAGGGAAGCACCAGCCCGGCGCCGCCAGGTTCTCCTACCGGCAGTATACCCAGGCTGATCCATTCTACGAGCTCTAATTTGTCTCAGGGAATTCCAAGTCCGACCGGTGGAGGCTCTGGCTTGGTAAGGCTCAGCCCATCATTTCAGCAAAGCCCAGGGAGTCCAAAGTACGGTGGGGCTCTGAGTCCCCCGTCTGGTGGCTCGGCGGTGAGCTCTCAGAGTGGTGTCATTCTGAGCCCGAGCCTGAACAGTCTACCGACAATGACCACTAAGTCAACAATCTCCTCCAGCCCGTCCAACCTTAGTGTCATGCAGCTTGCGTCAATGTCAAGGGAGTCTCGCCGGACGTCAACGGAGCCGTTGTCACGGTCTTCGACGTCGCCACGGCGCATGCCCACTTTGGGAGGAACGGGTGGTTCGCAGCTCGGCAACGGTTATGCCATGTTTTGTGAACCTTGGAAGCGCGAGGGTATTATTGGGCAGGGGCAGTTTGGAACCGTGTATTTGTCAAGAAACCTTCGCACCGGGGAGCGAATGGCTGTGAAGCAAGTCTTGATCAAGTCGGTTTCGATGTTGGAGCAAATGATCGATGAAGTCATCCTCAACTGCCGGGCGTCGTTTAGGAATCAGAACGTGGTGATGTGCATGGGGTGGTCGGTGACCAACGCCACCACGGACACGACTATCAGAGAAGAGGAGAAATTTGGGATGGACATTCACACTCTGGATGCCCTTGACAAGCTCAAAGCAGTGCACCAGCACTTTAACATTTTTATGGAGTATGTCGAGCGCGGAAGCCTCTCGTCAGTGTTGGAGAAGAGCGGAGCCATGATAGAGGCAGTTACGCGGAATTACATGCGACAGCTTTTGTTGGGTCTTCGCTCTTTGCATGCTGCAGGTATCGCGCACCGCGACATCAAGTGCCAAAACTTATTATTAACTGCGGAGAACGTCGTGAAGGTGGCTGATTTTGGATCGGCGAAGAAGGTAGCTGATCAAACGGTGGGTAGCAGCTCCATCCAAGGGTCTATACCATGGATGTCTCCAGAAGTCATACGCCAGGAGGTTGGGTGCGGGAGTGACGAAGCAGCAAAGCTGACGGGGTGGAAATTTGCGGATGTATGGTCGGTTGGCTGCACGATGATTGAGATGTTGACTGGCCACCCTCCATGGAACAACTTTTCCAACCCGGCAGCCATGATGTTCGCAATCGCAGGGAGCAAAGAGTCGCCAAAGCTACCCGATGAAACTATTATCCACCCAGATGGTCTCGATTTTCTGTCAAAGTGCTGCTCGGTGGACCCGAAGAACAGGCCCACTGTAGCGAAGTTGATTTACCATCCTTACATGCGGCCAGAGAATGTTGACGTGGACGGCAACTACACGCCGTCTCCGCTCAAGCACAATGTGCTTGGAAACGTGTCCGATGATGAAGGGGAAGAGGATTTCGCGGGTGAGGCATGCTGATGATGGGGATGGGCATGGGCATGGCTGGCACAGAGCCATGGGTTGATATTATCTGACATTGCTCCCAGGATGAAACAAAAGAGCAGGAAGAAGGAATCTTGGCCCATCTCTTCTTTCTAGATGCCGATGCGTGTTGTACCGTAATTGTGAAAATATAGAGTGTAGTCATAGAAAGAAGGAAAGAAATTATGTTCGAATGAGTGAGTGAGTACCAGAGAGGTTTGGCGCGTTGCTATCCTTGTTGTTGTAGGTAGCTGAGATAGAGCTTCCAAACAGCACCTGTGCCAATACCAAGTACCGGTACTATTCTCACAGAGAGAGAGAGAGAGAGAGAGAGAGAGTATATATACGTTCCCACAGAAACAAAGATTTGAGGAGAGAAGCATTAGGGGATTGACCTTGACCTAATTAATTTTGCACGCCGATGCGTGTCATGATATTGAATTTATAGAGAGACTGTAGCTGAAAGAAGAGATTTTTTTGAAGTTGACACAAGCTCAGATGCGGAACGTGTGTGCGTGTGTGTGTCCCTGCCAAGCAGGAACTCATTTCTTCTGTTTCTTCCTTTCTTTTTTTTAAATAACCAGAAGAGGATCTACTCATGGGTGCGACAGAGATTGAGGAGAAGGCAGTGTGCAGGGGTGAAAGACAAACAAAAAGAGTGATCAGCAACGACACAAAGCGAAGACGTGTTTCACCCGTCTACAAATTTGACGCTTTGTAATCGGAAAGCCAACTGGAAAGCAGCTCGGCCTGCTCCAAAACAGCTCGACGGCTGGTGGATCCCTGAGCATTTCTGCTCTCAACGCTGTTCTCAAAGCTCCAGACAGACTCCACGCTTCCGTCAAACGCCTTGTGGAGGCCCTTGAGCTCCTCAAGAGTGACACGGGAGAGCGGTTTGCCCTGTTTACGTTGCGTCGTGGGGAAATGTTTCATTTGCGTTCGCGTTTGCGTTTGCGTTCGCATGATAACACACAAGTTCGAGGTCAGTAAACAGTATTTAATCCAAAGGAATCCAGTGAGTGGGCGGGCAGGCAGGCAGGCAAGCAATCATTTGCCGACAAGAACGACGACACGCAACCAACCACATGGAGCAAAGCATAAATAACAAAATAGAGAAAGAAAAAAAAGAAACGTACCTGGTCCTCGGCAATTTGCACGGCTTGGCCAGCAATGTGGTGAGTCTCGCGGAACGGCACGCCACGGCGCACGAGGTAGTCAGCGAGGTCGGTCGCAAGCATGTCCGCGGCGAGGTTCTTGCGCATGTTCTCCGGGCGAGGAGTGAGTGTGGCCATGACGCCAGTGGCGATGGGCAGGCATCCGAGCATCGTGTCCACCGAGTCGAAGAGCGCCTCCTTGTCCTCCTGCAGGTCTTTGTTGTAGGTCATGGGCAATCCCTTGAGCGTCATGAGCATCGACACCAAGTTGCCCACGGTGCGGCCCGTCTTGCCTCTGAGCAGCTCGCTGGCGTCTGGGTTCTTCTTTTGCGGCATGAGACTGGAGCCCGTCGAGTATGCATCGGACAGGCGGATGTACTTGAACTCATTGGACGAGTATATGATGACATCCTCGGACCAGCGGCTGAGATGCGTGCTGGTGAGCGCTGCCCAGAACAGGAACTCGACCACAAAGTCCCTGTCCGACGTGGCATCCAGCGAGTTGAGCGACGGTCCTCCGGAGAACCCCAAATCCTCCGCGAGCACCTTGCGGTCATTCGCTCCAAAGAACGAATGTCCAGCCAGCGCACCGCTTCCAAGCGGCATCACATCCACGCGTTTCTTCATTTCCTGCAGCCTCTCCGCGTCCCTTCGCCATTGATTCGCATAACTCAGCAGCCAATGGCTCCATCGAATCGGCTGAGCAGGCTGCAAATGTGTGTACCCAGGCATGAGCAAATCAACTTCCGCTTCGGCCCTCTTAATGGTCGTCGAGAGCAGCTGGATCATCTCTCCTTGCAGCACATTAATCTGCGCCTTCAACCACAACCGCAAATCCGTGGCAACTTGGTCATTTCGGGACCTTCCCGTGTGCAATTTCCCGGCCACATCGGCGCCAATGAGCTCGGTGAGTCTCCTCTCATTGGCAGTGTGGATGTCCTCGTCTGCGGAACGCAATTCCAAAGCGCCGGTCTCCCATTCAGCCGCCACTGCGCGCAGTCCTTCGCGCATCTTCTTGCCTTCTTCCTCGGAGATGATCCCGGCCCTTGCTAGGGCGCGAGAGTAAGCAACGCTACCCTGCAGGTCCTCGCGCCACATGCGCTGGTCGAAAGCGATGGACGCATTGAACTTTTCCATGATCGGGTCCACCGCCCCGGAGAAGCGCCCGCCCCACAGCTTCGCGGAACCCTTTTTTCCCGCATCCCCGCCGCCGCCCACGCCTGTGCCGTCGCTCCCGGACGAGGACGAAGACGACAGAGCGCGAGCGGAACCCTTTTGGAGAGCGCGCAGCGATCGCCACGGGGAGAAGGAAGGGGCCGCGCGGCGGAAGACCTGCATTGTGCGGGTGATTGATTTGGCGGAGGATGCCTTTTGGGTTGGGTGTTGTTGGTTTTTTTGGGGTTGGGGGTTTGGGGTTTTGCGTAGTGTGGGTGAGGGAGGTGGAAATGGGGTAATGTGCGGGGACACCCTGCCAGCAGGCAGTACGTGTGGGACTGTGGGGAAAGAGAGCGCAAGTTGTTTCTTAGCTCTCTCTCTCTTGTCTCTCTTGTGTTTCTCTTGTGTCTCTGTCTGTCTATTTGTCTATTTGTCTATTTTTGTCTATTTTGTCTATTTGTCTATTTTGTCTATTGCGCGCAAGTCTGTCTGTCTCGGGCACTACTATGCTTTTGGTTAGATGGTTGGTTAGCGGAAGCGGAGGGGTAGAGGTGTGCTAGTGCTTTGCGGTAGAAGGGATCGGAGACGAGCGAAAGATCGCGCTTCGGTGGTAGTGTTGTATGTAGAGGGTAAAGTAGGATGGTGCTGTGTAGGTGAGGGAGCGATTGATTGATATTCGTGTGGAGATGTCTTGTTGGGTTTTGATTTATACCACGTTTGTTGGGGGAATACTGTGTCGACGTAGACGTATTCGTTCGGATTTCGCAGGTGGGATGGCTTGAATAAGTACTGAATAGTACTGGGTTTCAAGGGTGACCTTATTAAGACTTTGTGTATCGAATACTATAACAGTACACCTTGATGTTTCGGAAGTACAATTTCCCACTGTTCTGTATAAAGACATGGAACTGTTTGATGCGCTGGCCTGAAATGGAGCGGACCGCGGAAACGATATTGATCTTATTTGCTAAATCGTGGCATCGAGAAACCCCAAGTGCAAGCAACAAGGATCGCATGTTTTAATACTTGCGATCCGTACCTTTTCTAGCTCGTCGTGCCTCGACTTGGACTGTCCAAGGTCTCTTTCTCCTCATTAGCCTCCCTCGACGAAATGATCATGAAGCTGTCTCTTTCGACCGGAATATATCGAAAGGCGCTAAAGAGTTCCCCCCACAAATGCAAGTGTTGAAAGAGTTCCCCACGTTGGTGGATTCCATTTCGAGCAAGGTAAGCTGCTTCCTGAGAGGCCCTCAGGAGGTGCCGCCGCCGCCTTCCATTGATAAATTATGAACCAGACTTCAGACTTCAGACTCCAGACTTCAGACTTCAGACTTGAGGTCAAATGAGAATGCCGATTGAATGAATGAATGAAGAAGGCCTGCTAGAATCGTCACAATTCTTTCCGGACTGATGAATCTCTGAAATCTCAATGGGAACCTCGTTGGCCCCGTCGCTTTTGCAGTTCCCGCACTTGAGGAAGATCATCTCCAAACCCAAATATATGGCAGAGGACTGTCGAGCTCCTTCGCTGTTTCCTCAATCAACAAACTATCATCATGAATTCTGTTACTCGATACTCTTGCGACTACCATTACCCTCATTAGGAGAGTTCTCCTCTATTCTATAGCTAAAAGCTGGCTTGAGGGAGCTTACCAAACGTCTACTACCCAGGGTAAGGAGAAACTAATTTCTATCAGGATTTTTCCATGTTTTTCAAAGAAGGCCCGCTATTCATACCTGCATCTATACCCGCGTTCTTTCAACTAGGCTCGGCTGTAACATCCCAATAGAACTCCGAACGGTCACTTCACGCACTACTATCGTCTGCGGTAATACATAAAGTACGGCGATACATACGCGCACACTCGCAATACATGTGGCGTTTGATTTTTGAACTGATTGATTGACAGTGTACTCACAGCGAGTACTCGCTGGCCAACCCTAGCGAAAGAGAGTGAAGTACTGAGTAGCAGTCTCTTCCCACAGAGACCTCAACTAACCTGTCCGGTGGAAGGTCTGAGGTGTGTCGAAGTTTTAACCATAGCCGCTGCGTTGAAGGAGGAGCTCGTTGAGAGGATCGTCCAAGCCAGATTGAATAGTTTCATTTGTTCCGGGAGTCTTGGAGGACGCACACAGACAGGTTAGCAAATGCGAACAGGGAACGGAAAGAACGGAAAGAGTGAAACGGGATAGACGGCGGAGTGTGGTCAGACTTGGGAACGAGGATTCAAGACAAGATGGAGACTGGAGAAGGGAATTCCGAACTTGCGAAAGCTTTGCGTGACCTTAGAAGTGATGATGTTATCGAACTTTAGTAAGTCTCATCCTTAGTCCTTCATATCCGGCCGAGCCAGTCACTGACAACATGATTGCATTCTCTTAACAGTCTTCGTCATGATATCATCAATGCAGAAGCAGCATCGTCGCTGGCAGAAGCGCTCAAGGTGAACACATCGCTGACCGATCTCACGTAAGTCCCAAAGCGACAATTAGATGCGAACTGAATTAGTCTATCTTTCCTGGATGACTGCGGATCAATTGAAAAGAGACTAATTGCACGCTCTTCTCAGACTTTACAACAACCAACTCAAGGCAGAAGGAGCAATGTCGCTGGCAGAAGTGCTCAGGGTAAACACATCTTTGACCACTCTCGAGTAAGTAACAGAGCGATTACTATGCAAGAAACCGAACAAGTCTATTCTTCGTCGGCAATTGCGGATTCATCCGGCAAATCACTGACTGCTTCCTCCTCACAGTCTTGACAACAACCAAATCAAGGCAGAAGGAGCATCGTCGCTGGCAGAAGCGCTCAAAGTGAACACATCTTTGACCACTCTCCGGTAAGTCGCGGCGCGATCGACTGCAAGCCGAACAGTTAGTTCTTGATGATTGGGGGTTGATAAGCTAGTGACTAACTGCATCCTCCTCGCAGTCTTCGTCTCAGTGTCATCAAGGCAGAAGGAGCATCGTCGCTGGCAGAAGCGCTCAAGGTGAACACATCTTTGACCACTCTCGGGTAAGTCCAAAGCGATGATTAAATGCAAACCGCACAAGTCTATTTTTGCCCGGCAACTGCGGATTCATCGCCAAGTCACTGACAGCATCCTCCTCCCAGTCTCTTTGGCAATGAAATCAGTGCCGTTGGAGCATCATTGCTGGCAGAAGCGCTCAAGGTGAACACATCTTTGACCACTCTCGAGTAAGTTACAGAGCGACGATGGCGCAAACTAACTAAGTCCATCTTTCCTGGACGACTGCGGATCAATTGAAAAGAGACTAACTAAATCCTCCTCACAGTCTTGGAAACAATGGAATCAAGGCAGAAGGAGCATCGTCGCTGGCAGAAGTGCTCAGGGTAAACACCTCACTGACCACTCTCCGGTAAGTCACAGAGCAAGGATTTACTGAATTCTGCAAACCGAACAAGTCTATTCTTCGTCGCCAATTGCGGATTCATCGGCAAATCACTGACTGCTTCCTCCTCACAGTCTTGACAACAACCAAATCAAGGCAGAAGGAGCATCGTCGCTGGCAGAAGCGCTCAAGGTGAACACCTCGCTGACCACTCTTACGTAAGTCACAGAGCGAGGATTGACTGCAAACCGAACACGTCCACTTTTCCTTGGTAATTGCGAATTCATCAGTAAATCATTGACAGCATCCTCTTCACAGTTTAAGTGGCAATGACATCTTTGCAGAAGTAGCATCATCGCTGGCAGAAGCGCTCAAGGTGAACAGAACGCTGACCGATCTCGAGTAAGTCACGGCGCGATGATTAAATGCAGACCGAACAATTCTATTTTCCCTTGAAAATTGTGAATCCATGTGCACGTCACTGACTATATTCTACTCACAGTCTTACTAACAATAGAATTGCAGCAGAAGGAGCGCCGTCACTGGCAGAAGTGCTCAGGGTAAACACCTCACTGACCAGTCTCGGGTAAGTCACGGAGCGATTACTATGCAAGAAATCAAACAAGTCTATCCTTCGTCGGCAAGTACGGATTCATCCGGCAAATCACTAACTGCATCCTCCTCACAGTCTTGGCAACAATCAATTCCGTGCAGAAGGAGCATCGTCGCTGGCAGAAGCGCTCAAAGTGAACACATCGTTGACCCTTCTTGAGTAAGTCACAGAACGAGGATTGGCTGCAAAACGAACAAGTCCACTTTTCCTTGGTAATTGCGAATTCATCGGTAAATTATTGACAGCATCCTTTTCACAGTTTAAGTGGCAATGACATCTTTGCAGAAGGAGCATCATCGCTGGCAGAAGCGCTCAAGGTGAACACATCGCTGACCGATCTCACGTAAGTCCCAAAGCGACAATTAGATACGAACTGAATTAGTCTATCTTTCCTGGATGACTGCGGATCAATTGAAAAGAGACTAATTGCACGCTCTTCTCAGACTTTACAACAACCAACTCAAGGCAGAAGGAGCAATGTCGCTGGCAGAAGTGCTCAGGGTAAACACCTCACTGACCACTCTCAAGTAAGTCACAGAGCCATGACTATGCAAGAAGCCGAACAAGTCTATTCTTCGTCGGCAATTGCGGATTCATCCGGCAAATCACTAACTGCATCCTCCTCGCAGTCTTGGCTACAATGAATTCCGTGCAGAAGGAGCATCGTCGCTGGCAGAAACGCTCAAAGTGAACACATCGTTGACCCGTCTTGAGTAAGTCACAGAGCGAGGATTCACTGCAAACCGCAGAAGTCCACTTTTCCTTGGTAATTGCGAATTCATCGGTAAATTGTTGACAGCATCCTCTTCACAGTGTTACTGGCAATGACATCTTTGCTGAAGGAGCATCGTCGCTGGCAGAAGCGCTTAAGGTGAACACATTGCTGACCACTCTCACGTAAGTCCCAAAGCGATAATTAGATGCGAACTGAATAGGTTTAATTTTCCTTGGTGATTGTGAATTCATCGGTAAGTCACTGACTGCTTCCTCCTCACAGCCTTGACCATAATGGAATCAGTGCAGAAGGAGCATCATCGCTGGCAGAAGCGCTCAAGGTGAACACATCGCTGACCACTCTCGAGTAAGTCTCAAAGCGATAATTAGATGCGAGCTGAATGGGTTTACTCTTCCTTGATGATTGTGAACTCATCGGCAAGTCACTGACTGCTTCCTCCTCATAGTCTTGACAACAATGGAATCAGTGCAGAAGGAGCATCATCGCTGGCAGAAGCGCTCAAGGTGAACACGTCGTTGACATCTCTCGAGTAAGTCACAAAGCGATGATTGACTGCAAACCGAACAAGTCCACTTTTCCTTGGTAATTGCAAATTCATCCGTAAATTATTGACTGCTTCCTCCTCACAGTCTTAATAACAATCAAATCAAAGCAGAAGGAACATCATCGCTGGCAGAAGCGCTCAAGGTGAACACCTCGCTGACCCTTCTCTTGTAAGTCTTAAAGCGATGATTAGATGCGAGCTGAATAGGTTTACTTTTCTTGGTGACTGCAGGTCAATCGAAAGAGAACTAACTGCACGCTCTTCACAGTCTTCGAGTAGACGAAACCTGTGTAGAAGGGGTAACGTCTCTGGCAGAAGCGCTCAAGGTGAACACATCGCTGACCACTCTCGGGTAAGTCAAAGAGCAGCGAGTGACAGCAGTTTGGACAGGCTTCTGCGTTCTTCTCAGTTGCGCACCCAATTGAGCAGGTCACTGACACACAAGCTGATATTCTTCCAGACTTGGACTTGATTGGACAGAAGAGACAAATGCACTTAAGGAAGAATTACACAATCGACTAGCAGAAAACCGCGCTTTGCACAACCAACCTCAAGTGGTTCGCGTTGGCGCCACATGCGCCGTGGACGACTCTCGGTTCGGTGAAGATCGGCTCGGGTACCTGCCTTATGCACACGCACTGATTCAAGCCGTTTTGAACGCTGAGAGTCCGAACCGGTCTCTCGCAGTGGGATTCTACGCGCACTGGGGAGCTGGAAAGAGTTTCATCATGGAGAAGATCAAAGAAGGACTCGAAGCGTCGGCGCTGCGAAGAGTGATCACTGAATGGTTATTGGCAAATAATAGTCAGAGCAGACAGCAGCATTGGTCTGGTCTAGTCGAGGAGGACGTTTACAAAGAGATCATGCGCAAGAATAGAACCCGGCGTCGAAAGCTGATGCAAGCGATGCTGCATGATATGATGGAGCATCAGACGAGTCACGAAATCGAAAAGCTGAGAAGCCTGAAGGATATAGCCAATAGGAGCACGAATGAATATCAACGTCAACGTCAACGTCAGCAAGGCGATTCTGGCGCCTTACCACCGCTCTCTGACACGAATGCTGCTGCAGAGAATGGTTTTCAGAAAGACGACCGCAGCAAACTAGAAGACCATGGAAGCCCTGATGATGACAATGCCAACGGCGCTCCCTCAAACCCTGGCTCGATCGCATACAAGAGACCAGACGGGCAACCCAGGAAATGGCTTCGTCGGTGGTGCTGCCCACGTCGACTAACTCGAAATGTCCTCCGATGCAGCAGAAACAGACTTTCGAGAGGTATTGCCGTTGAGCCTGTCAATGATGTCAATGATGTAAAACGAGCATCACTCAACACAGCCGAGCAAGCAAGAGCGAAAAATGCTGGCGAAGGCCAAGCTGATGGAAACGAGGACACAAACCAACAGATTTGCGGGCATGCATTGCTCTGGGTATGGTTTCGTATGTGGTCTGCGTGCGCTGGTTTGCTGGAATATGCGCTCGGCACCAAGGCGCAGAAGAGTAGTGCTCCGAAATGTGCGAGTGCAAGAGTTGCTGCGATCGCGTACGTGACGGCGCTTGGCAGCGTAGAGCTTGTATATTGCATAGTCTCTTTCGTCGCAAGACGGCTGAGGTGCTCTAAGTCCCGAAAGAGCTCCGTCATGGAACATGGGTCCAAAATAAGATTCGTTCAAGCCGAACTATATGTGCAAGACGTCATATTTGCGAGGACAGTGATGTGGACAGCACTTCAAGCGACCTACGCGTACGTCACTCGATCAGCAGACAGCCGTGTAACACCTGAAGGCGAGTCAGAGAGCGACTATTCGTCATCTGTATCGGCCGACGAAATGACACATGGACAACAGCGCAAAGTGCTGGCCACGTATCCCATCACGGTGGACTTCAATGCTTGGGTATACAACGGGTCGGATGTGCTGTGGGCCGGTCTGGTTAAGGAGCTGTTTGACCGAGTGGAGGGAACATTTGGTCCAGATAAGGTTCGACGACACCGTATGTGGGTCCAACGAGCGCTCTCCATGAATGGGGGACGGTGGCCGGTACAAGTAAATGATTGTTCTCCGGACGATCGTGCAGAGAACATTGAACGATTTGTGCAGCGATGCAAGCGGCAGATCGAGCTCAGGCATCTGAGAAATGAGATGCTGGTGGCGTGGGTAGTGCACCTTTCGATGGTGTATGTAATCTTGACGGCGTTGATTACACCACGTGCCGCAGCGTCAACCATTGATGACACAGCCTCTTCGGAGAGTGACGCATCTTTGGCTTCACAGCTCTCGGTTGTTCCCGCATTTGCATTTCTACTGACAGCACTGGAGGCTGGTCGCCGAGCTGTGGACTATGTCGTGAGCGTACGCTCGTTTCTGAGCGAGTCCCGCGGATCGCAACTTTTCGCAAAGGCACAGGATCTGAGCAGCGAGAGCAAAGTCGGGGAGCGACTGGGCTTCATGAACGAGGTCAAGACGGAGCTGATGTACCTTTTCGACTTTTTGCAATTGATGCCGCTCATGTCGGCCCAGGATGCCGAAACGGAGGTCCGCGTGATGGCGCGACTGAACGTGTACATCGACGACATAGATCGGTGTGAGCCACAATCAGTGATGGCCGTGTTGCAGGCGACAATCTTGCTTCTCGTGGATGCTCCGATCACATGTTATTTAGCGATTGACACGCGGATGGTGACAGCAGCTGTGGAGGACGCATTCGGGAAGCCGTTCGAAAAGTCCGGGTTGACCGGCTTCGCGTTTCTGGAGAAGATTGTGCAGATTCCGTTCTCATTGCCTCCTCCATTCCAATCGATTCAGCGACACTACTTGCATGGCATGGTATCCAAGTCCGACGACCTCGCAACGGCACTGAGGCGTCTCCAAGAGCTGCTTTCTGAGGCGAAGATGAAACCCAAGTCTCGAGCTCCCGCGGGTGAGTGGAGGAATCTGCCTTTGAACGAACTGGCGACACTTGTGAGAGAGTCCGTCTCGCAATTAGATCCCGAGTGGGCTGGGATGCTGGACAAGTTTGAGGCGCAGCAGATCTTGAATAGGCTGAGCACTGCGTCCGCATCAGCGGAACAAGACTTGGAGCGTGGACAAAGGTCAATTGTGAAGGTGTTAAATGCGTGGATGCCAACCCAGCTCCTTGCGGAACGGCAAGTGGATGCGAAGCGAGCCGGAGAGGTTCATCGAGAGAAGCTGGATACGAAGCACAAAGCACCAATCAAAGTTCGCGAAGAGCAAGAAATGAAGGAACAGACCGCAAGTGTGGAACCAAAGAACGGAATAAGCAAGATCAACACCGACCAGAAATCTGACGGTCGTGATCGTGGTCGCGGCGACAAAGAAGAAGAAGAAGAGACGATTGAGGGGCCAATCCGTCATCGAAGAGAGGACAAAGACGAGGCGAAAGCATTGAGCGACGGCAATCTTGGCGCTGAAATATCCGAAGTTTTGGACAAGGCTTTGTTCAACAGTAGCGAGGCAATATACATGGACCGGATGTCACCATTCATGCGGAGCAATCCACGGTATCTGAAGCGAGTGGTCAACTGCTACACGCTGCAGCGCAGTGTGATTCACGAGTTGCTTGAGCTGAAGGCCAACTCTCGACGCGAGGAAGATGTTTTGCGGCGAAAATGCTTTGTGTTGATGCTCGCAGTAGAGCAGTGGCCGATGCGAATGGCCTTCTTACTGGAACTCCTGGACACACGCGACGAGCTCCGGCACGAAGTGCACCGTGGTGGTGAAAGTGGAGGATACACCAAGACTCTTGAGGCTTTCTGCAACATCGAGCCAAACGAGATGGAGAAGATGACTGTGTACGAGATTCTCAAGTACTATGTGAACCCCCTGTGGTCGCAGCTGGACAAAGCGAGTCGCGCCAGCGTGCAAAAGATGGACGAATCTCCTCTGCGGTTGCAAGTTATGATGCTGCTTGGCGAGCAGATTCAGGTGTGGGAATTGCGTAAGCCTGGAGTATCAGGGTCTCTGAGAATTGAGAGGAGGGAGGATCTCCTTCTGCGGAGATTTCTATTCAATGAGCGGCCAGGTTTGGATAAAGTGGCGCAGCGACTGCTGCAAGAGCTGTGCAGCCAAATGAGTTTGGTCTGCAGGGGAGAGGAGGTCAAGGCGGGTTTAGTACAGGCAAGCGTTGAAACGGGGAAATGCATGCCGGCACAGACAACTTCAGTTCATGCCGAGGCACAGACAGCTCTTTTGCGCGAGCTGCTTCAGGCACAAGAGCATGAGCGCTTGCAAGAACGAGAAGAACGCCGGCGTGAACTGGATGCACAAGAGCGCAAATTCGAGGAGCTTCGAAAACAGGAACAGGAAAGGTTCGAGGCTCTTCGAAAGCAAGAGCAGGACAGGCACCTCGAGGAGTTGCGGAGGCAGGAAGCAGCTCAGAACATACTGCAAAGCCAGTTCTTGGCCGTTCTCGAGCAGCAGCAGAAACAATTCGCCGAGATTCTGGCGTCTCAAGCTGCAAAAAGGAATTAAGGGAAGGGCTTCTAAACCTGCGAATGGTGATGAAGATCTAATTTAGGAGAGCCGATGTATCCGGGGCAAAATGCGTTCGCCAACAGTGCCGAATATCGGACTCTACATGTTGCAGAGATAGAGGCAGAGCGTGAAACCAAATGCATCGTCTGGCACCGCGAGAGCGTGGTACGTTTGACACTGGTGTGCTGGAGACCTGCCACAGTGCCACATTGCCACTGCGCCACATTGTGTCATCGTGATGCTTGAAGAGATACTTCAATGTCCTCATTGTCTTGCGCCGCAATCTCGAGCTCTTCTGTTGGAGTCGTACTCACCCTCCTCAACTTAGGTCATAGTGCATCTAAACTTAGAGGCTCTTCGCAAGAAGAGGTCAGGTTTCCTTCAAGTTTGTTGAATGTATTCCTGTCATTTCCTGTCAGTTTCTTGTTCAAATTTGTTCAATGAATGAGGAGCCCCAAGAATGACAGATACTGATATCTTTAGACCCTTCTCCACCCATAGATTATCACTAGAGAAGTAGTACACAACATCGCAGTACTCAGTACTACTACTATTGAGAGTGATCTATAGGAATACTAGTAGTATCATTAATGGTAGCGAAAGAAGTTGGTACTCAGTATCTAGTGAATAGTGATAGACTGTGAATTAATACTGGCCTCGATAAGAGGGACGGAGCGAGCTCCGAACATATATTCTAGATAAATTGGATAGAGTTTTGCATAGCGGAGCTGATATTTCTATGGTTTCGGGTATATCGTGGTGCACCCCGTCTGAGAACGGTCACTTCATGGACTACTAACATCTTCGGTAGTACATAAAGTACGGCGATACACTCGCAATACATGTGGCGTTTGATTTCTGAACTGATTGATTGAAAGTGTACTCACAGCGAGTACTCGCTGGCCAACCCTAGCGAAAGAGAGTAAAGTACTGAGTAGTAGTCTCTTCGTGTGGAGACCTCAACTAACCTGCCGAACCTGTCCAGTGGAAGTGCTGAGGTGTGCCGAAGTTAACCATAGCCGCTGCGTTGAAGGAGGAGCTCGTTGAGGGGATCGTCCAAGCCAGATTGGATAGTTTCATTTGGTCCGAGAGTCTTGGAGGACGCACACAGACAGGTTAGCAAATCCGAGCAGAGAACGGAAAGAACGGAGAGAGTGAAGCAGGATAGACGGCGGAGTGTGGTCAGGCTTGGGAACGAGGACTCAAGACAAGATGGGGACTGGAAGAGAAGATCCATATGAGCATGCTTTGCGTGACCTTAGAAGTAATGGTGTTGTCGAACTTTTGTAAGTCTCATCCTTACTCCCTCATATCCGGCCGAGCCAGTCACTGACAACATGATTGCATTCTCTTCACAGTCTTCATCACGATCTCATCATTGCAGAAAGAGCGTCGTCGCTGGCAGAAGCGCTGAAGGTGAACACATCGCTGACCACTCTCGTGTAAGTCACAGAGCGATGATTAGATGCAAACCGGCTATGTCTAATTTTCCTCGGCAACAGCGGATTCATCGGCATGTCACTGAAAGCATCCTCCTCACAGTCTTGACAACAATAAAATCGAAGCAGAAGAAGCATCGTCGCTGGCAGAAGCGCTCAAGGTAAACACCTCGCTGACCGCTCTCAAGTAAGTCACAGAGCGATGATTAACAGTAAATGCAGACCGAACAATTCCATTTTCCCTTGAAAATTGTGAGTCCATGTGCACGTTACTGACTGTATTTTATTCACAGTCTTGTTTTCAATGAAATTGGAGCAGAAGGGGCGTCGTCGCTGGCAGAAGCGCTCAAAGTGAACACATCGCTGATTTCTCTCAAGTAAGTCACAGAGCAATCGACTGCAATCGAACAGTTAGTTCTTGATGATTGGGGGTTGATAGGCTAGTGACTAACTGCATCCTCCTCACAGTCTTGCCTGCAATCGAATGAAGGCAGAAGGAGCATCGTCTCTGGCAGACGCTCTGAAGGTAAAGACCTCGTTGACCACTCTCGCGTAAGTCACAGAGCGATGATTAAATGCAAACCACACAAGTCCATTTTTCCTTGGCAACTGCGGATCCATCGGTAAGTCACTGACAGCATCCTCCTCACAGTCTTGACAGCAATGGAATCAGTGCAGAAGGAGCATCGTCGCTGGCAGAAGCGCTCAAGGTAAACACATCCTTGAGCACTCTCAAGTAAGTCTCAAAGAGACGATGGTGCAAACTAAATAAGTCCATCTTTCCTGGACGACTGCGGATCAATTGAAAAGAGACTAACTGCATCCTCCTCACAGTCTTAAAGACAATGGAATCAAGGCAGAAGGAGCAATGTCGCTGGCAGAAGCGCTCAGGGTAAACACCTCACTGACCACTCTCAAGTAAGTCACAGAGCGATTACTATGCAAGAAACCGAACGAGTCTATTCTTCGTCGGCAATTGCGGATTCATCCGGCAAATCACTAACTGCATCCTCCTCGCAGTCTTGGCTACAATGATTTCAGTGCAGAAGGAGCATCGTCGCTGGCAGAAGCGCTCAAAGTAAACACATCGTTGACCATTCTTGAGTAAGTCACAGAGCGAGGATTGACTGCAAACCGAACAAGTCCACTTTTCCTTGGTAATTGCGAATTCATCCGTAAATTATTGACTACTTCCTCCTCACAGTCTTCACCATAATAACATCAACGGTGAAGGAGCATCGTCGCTCGCAGAAGCGCTCAAGGTGAACACATCGCTGACCTATCTCGAGTAAGTCACAAAGCGATGATGATGCAAACTGAATAAGTCTATCTTTTATTGATGTCTGCAGGTCAATTGGAAAGAGAACTAACTGCGCGCTCTTCACAGTCTTGACGGCAATCAAATCAGTGCAGAAGGGGTATCATGTCTGGCAGAAGCGCTCAAGGTGAACACATCGCTGACCACTCTCGAGTAAGTCAAAGAGCAGTGATTGACAGCAGTTTGGACAAGCTTTTGCTTTCTTTTCCGTCGCGCACCCAATTGAGCAGGTTACTGACACCCAAGCTGATATTCTTCCAGCCTTGATTGGACAGAAGAAACAATTGCACTTTACAAAGAATTTCACAATCTACTAGCAGAAAACCGCGCTTTGCACAACCAACCTCAAGTGGTTCGCGTTGGCGCCACATGCGCCGTGGACGACTCTCGGTTCGGTGAAGATCGGCTCGGGTACCTGCCTTATGCACACGCACTGATTCAAGCCGTTTTGAATGCTGAGAGTCCAAACCGGTCTCTCGCAGTGGGATTCTACGCGCACTGGGGAGCTGGAAAGAGTTTCATCATGGAGAAGATCAAAGAAGGACTCGAGGCGTCGGCGCTGCGAAGAGTGATCACTGAATGGTTATTGGCAAAGAATAGTCAAAGCAAGCAGCAGCATTGGTCTGGTCAAGTGGAGGAGGACGTTTACAAAGAGATCATGCGCAAGAATAGAACCCGGCGTCGAAAGCTGATGCAAGCGATGCTGCATGATATGATGGAGCATCAGACGAGTCACGAAATCGAAAAACTGAGAAGCCTGAAGGATATAGCCAATAAGAGCACGAATGAATATCAACGTCAACGTCAGCAAAGCCATTCTGGCGCCTTACCACCGCTCTCTGACACGAATGCTGCTGCAGAGAATGGTTTTCAGAAAGACGACCGCAGCAAACTAGAAGACCATGGAAGCCCTGATGATGACAATGCCAACGGCGCTCCCTCAATCCCTGGCCCGGTCCCACACGAGGGACCAGAAGGACAACCCAGGAAATGGTTTCGTCGGTGGTGCTGCTCAAATCGACTAACTCGAAATGTCTTCCGATGTGGCAGAAACAGACTTTCGGGAAGTATCGCCGTTGAGCCTGTCAATGATGTCAATGATGTAAAACGTGCATCACTCAACACAGCCGAGCAAGCAAGAGCGAAAGATGCTGAAGAAGGCCAAGCTGATGGGAAGGATGAGACAAACCAACAGATTCGCGGGCATGCATTGCTCTGGGTATGGTTTCGTATGTGGTCTGCGTGCGCTGGTTTGCTGGAATATGCGCTCGGCACCAAGGCGCAGAAGAGTAGTGCTCCGAAATGTGCGAGTGCAAGAGTAGCTGCGATCGCGTACGTGACGGCGCTTGGTAGCGTAGAGCTTGTATATTGCATAGTATCTTTCGTCGCAAGACGGCTGAGGTGCTCTAAGTCCCGAAAGAGCTCCGTCATGGAACATGGTACCAAGAAAAGATTCGTGCAAGCCGAACTATACGTGCAAGATATCATATTTGCGAGGACAGTGATGTGGACAGCACTTCAAGCGACCTATGCGTACGTCACTCGATCAGCAGACAGCCGTGTAGCACCTGAAGGCGAGTCAGAGAGTGACTATTCGTCATCTGTATCGGCCGACGAAATGACACATGGACAAATGCGCAAAGTGCTGGCCACGTATCCCATCACGGTGGACTTCAACGCTTGGGTATACAACGGGTCGGATGTGCTGTGGGCCGGTCTGGTCAAGGAGCTGTTTGACCGAGTGGAGGGAACATTTGGTCCAGATAAGGTTCGACGACACCGTATGTGGGTCCAACGAGCGCTCTCCATGAATGGGGGACGGTGGCCAGTACAAGTAAATGATTGTTCTCCGGACGATCGTGCAGAGAACATTGAACGATTTGTGCAGCGATGCAAGCGGCAGATCGAGCTCAGGCATCTGAGAAATGAGATGCTGGTGGCGTGGGTAGTGCACCTTTCGATGGTGTATGTAATCTTGACGGCGTTGATTACACCACGTGCCGCAGCGTCAACCATTGATGACACAGCCTCTTCGGAGAGTGACGCATCTTTGGCTTCACAGCTCTCGGTTGTTCCCGCATTTGCATTTCTACTGACAGCACTGGAGGCTGGTCGCCGAGCTGTGGACTATGTCGTGNCAGCGCTTTGCACAACCAACCTCAAGTGGTTCGCGTTGGCGCCACATGCGCCGTGGACGACTCTCGGTTCGGTGAAGATCGGCTCGGGTACCTGCCTTATGCACACGCACTGATTCAAGCCGTTTTGAACGCTGAGAGTCCGAACCGGTCTCTCGCAGTGGGATTCTACGCGCACTGGGGAGCTGGAAAGAGTTTCATCATGGAGAAGATCAAAGAAGGACTCGAGGCGTCGGCGCTGCGAAGAGTGATCACTGAATGGTTGTTGGCAAAGAATAGGCAGAGCAAGCAGCAGCATTGGTCTGGTCTAGTCGAGGAGGACGTTTACAAAGAGATCATGCGGAAGAATAGAACCCGGCGTCGAACGATGATGCAAGCGATGCTGCATGATATGATGGAGCATCAGACGAGTCACGAAATAAAAAACTGAGAAGCCTGAAGGATATAGCCAATAAGAGCACGAATGAATATCAACGTCAACGTCAACGTCAGCAAAGCCATTCTGGCGCCTTATCACCGCTCTCTGACACGAATGCTGCTGCAGAAAATGGTTTTCAGAAAGACGACCGCAGCAAACTAGAAGACCATGGAAGCCCTGATGATGACAATGCCAACGGCGCTCCCTCAATCCCTGGCCCGGTCCCACACGAGGGACCAGCAGGACAACCCAGGAAATGGTTTCGTCGGTGGTGCTGCTCAAATCGACTAACTCGAAATGTCTTCCGATGCAGCAGAAACAGACTTTCGGGAAGTATCGCCGTTGAGCCTGTCAATGATGTCAATGATGTAAAACGTGCATCACTCAACACAGCCGAGCAAGCAAGAGCGGAAGGTGCTGGAGAAGGCCAAGCTGATGGGAAGGATGAGACAAACCAACAGATTCGCGGGCATGCATTGCTCTGGGTATGGTTTCGTATGTGGTCTGCGTGCGCTGGTTTGCTGGAATATGCGCTCGGCACCAAGGCACAGAAGAGTAGTGCTCCGAAACGTGTGAGTGGAAGAGCTGCTGCGATCGCGTACGTGACGGCGCTTGGCAGCGTAGAGCTTGTATATTGCATAGTATCTTTCGTCGCAAGACGGCTGAGGTGCTCTAAGTCCCGAAAGAGCTCCGTTATGGAACATGGGTCCAAGAAAAGATTCGTGCAAGCCGAACTATATGTGCAAGATGTCATATTTGCGAGGACAGTGATGTGGACAGCACTTCAAGCGACCTATGCGTACGTCACTCGATCAGCAGACAGCCGTGTAGCACCTGAAGGCGAGTCAGAGAGCGACTATTCGTCATCTGTATCGGCCGACGAAATGACACATGGACAACAGCGCAAAGTGCTGGCCACGTATCCCATCACGGTGGACTTCAACGCGTGGGTATACAACGGGTCGGATGTGCTGTGGGCCGGTCTGGTNCTACTTGCATGGCATGGTATCCAAGTCCGACGACCTCGCAACGGCACTGAGGCGTCTCCAAGAGCTGCTCTCTGAGGCGAAGATGAAACCCAAGTCTCGAGCTCCCGCAAGTGAGTGGAAGAATCTGCCTTTGGACGAACTGGCGACGCTTGTGAGAGAATCCGTCTCGCAATTAGATCCCGAGTGGGCTGGGATGCTGGACAAGTCTGAGGCACAGCAGATCTTGAATAGGCTGAGCACTGCGTCCGCATCAGCGGAACAAGACTTGGAGCGTGGACAAAGGTCAATTGTGAAGGTGTTAAATGCGTGGATGCCAACCCAGCTCCTTGCGGAACGGCAAGTGGATGCGAAGCGAGCCGGAGAGGTTCAACGAGAGAAGCTGGATACGAAGCACAAAGCACCAATCAAAATTCACGAAGAGCAAGAGATCAAGGGACAAACCGCAAGTGTCGAACCAAAGAGCGGAATAAGCAAGATCATCACCGACCAGAAATCTGACGGTCGTGATCGTGGTCGCAGCGACAAAGAAGAAGAAGAACAGACGATTGAGGAGCCAATCCGCCAACGAAGAGAGGACCAAGACGAGACGAAAGTATTGAGCGACGGCAATCTTAGCGCGGAAATATCCGAAGTTTTGGACAAGGCTTTGTTCAACAGTAGCGAGGCAATATACATGGACCGGATGTCACCATTCATGCGGAGCAATCCACGGTATCTGAAGCGAGTGGTCAACTGCTACACGCTGCAGCGCAGCGTGATTCACGAGTTGCTTGAGCTGAAGGCCAACTCTCGACGCGAGGAAGATGTTTTGCGGCGAAAATGCTTTGTGTTGATGCTCGCAGTAGAGCAGTGGCCGATGCGAATGGCCTTCTTACTGGAACTCCTGGACACACGTGACGAGCTCCGGCACGAAGTGCACCGTGGTGGTGAAAGTGGAGGATACACCAAGACTCTTGAGGCTTTCTGCAACATCGAGCCAAAAGAGATGGAGAAGATGACCGTGTACGAGGTTCTCAAGTACTATGTGAACCCCCTGTGGTCGCAGCTGGACAAAGCGAGTCGGGCCAGCGTGCAAGAGATGGACGAATCTCCTCTGCGGTTGCAGGTTATGATGCTGCTTGGCGAGCAGATTCAGGTGTGGGAATTGCGTAAGCCTGGGGTATCAGGGTCGCTGAGAATTGAGAGGAAGGGAGGACCTCCTTCTGCGGAGATTTCTATTCAACGAGCGGCCAGGTTTGGAAAAAGTGGCGCAGCGACTGCTGCAAGAGTTGTGCAGCCAAATGAGTTTGGTCTGCAGGGCAGATGAGGTGAAGGCGGGTTCAGTGCAGGCAGGCTTTGAAACGGGAAAATGCATGCCGGCACAGACAACTTCAGTTCAGACCGAGGCACAGACAGCTCTATTGCGCGAGCTGCTTCAGGCACAAGAGCATGAGCGTTTGCAAGAACGAGAAGAGCGCAGGCGCGAGCTAGAGGCACAAGAGCGCAAATTCGAAAAGCTTCGAAAGCAGGAGCAAGAAGAACGCCGGCGTGAACTGGATGCACAAGAGCGCAAATTCGAGGAGCTTCGAAAACAGGAACAGGAAAGGTTCGAGGCTCTTCGAAAGCAAGAGCAGGACGAACGCAGGCGAGAGCAGGAAAAGTTTGAGGAGATCCGAAAGCAAGAGCAGGACAGGCAACTCGAGGAGTTGCGGAGGCAGGAAGCAGCTCAGAGTATTCTGCAAGGTCAGTTCTTGGCCGTTCTCGAACAGCAGCAGAAACAGTTTGCCGAGATTCTGGCATCTCAAACAGCGAAAAGGAATATGGAGTAGCGTAAATTCTTTGCAAGAGCTGCAATCGCA
Organism: Parietichytrium sp. I65-24A; assembly: GCA_012862575.1. Lineage (NCBI taxonomy): Eukaryota > Bigyra > Thraustochytrida > Thraustochytriidae > Parietichytrium > Parietichytrium sp. I65-24A. The sequence continues at coordinate 93,143 of BLSF01000031.1, forward strand.
GATGAAAGTTGACCAAGTTCTCGTAATATGAGCTCATAACGTTAGACTGAAATCGCAAGTTTCAACATTTTCTCCGTCTCTCCATGATTCACTCTCGCTTTGAACTTGTTTGTAGATTAATTCATTCAAAGACTTCGAGAAGAAAAAGTTATGCAGAATCAGGAAGTGGAAAAAGGTCAAAAGTTTGGTCGGTAAACTTGAAACTTACCTCCACTGATCAACATGCTGGTGACTGAACGCGTTCTCTTGAACTCGAATGGGCAAGTACCGCCCTGGGAAGTTCTTCGTGGACCAGTAAAACATCACTCTGAAATATCTACGAAACTGGGCGGAGGACGGATCAGTCAGGCACCTCGAATCGGGAAGGATGATGGAAGACGTCGATACCTCGTGTCCGATAGACTTGAAAGCCCAATGTCCACGAGCCAAGCGGACCGTTCAATTTGCTCTCTCGCGGTTCAATTTTGTCATCTTCCTTTGTGAAAGTAGCTCTCGAAATGTTTCGCGACTGAGATTGTCGCGAAGTTGCTCAAGATGTCCAAGTCTCTGCGAACACTTATTTCGCGGAGATTCTCTTTTGGCTGCCCTGTGTATAATGCTATTCAGTTGCCTTGGGCATTCCAAGTACTTTCGCGACATGAAGCATATGCTTCAAGAATGCGGCTTTCGTACTTTTTCTGAATCTTGAATTCAGAGTCCTTCAGAGCGGATGACTTCTAACACTATCAGACATATAAAGGTGGGGATAGGTGGGGGGGGAGGGAACAAGCATATTTCGACGAGGGGAAATAAATGTGAGATCCTGTGTATACTCCTTGAAGCTTCGAATATTGGCATATTTGCTCGAGTACTGCTCATTCACGCTCGCCTCTTATTCGTTCTCCAACAAAGTATTTGTCCCAAGGCTTTCATCCTGCACCGTTTTGGCGCACTACAAAAAGGCGATTAACACCGCAAGGAGTAGTTTGTCGCACCGCGAATGAATGAGTGAATGAAAGTTTTACATTCGCTACTCTTCTCTGCGCCGCGAACCCGCAAAGCCGTGATCTCAGCCTCCACGCCACATGGCCTATGCCAGATTTTCTTCGTTCCGCAGCTCACTACAGAGCTCTCGTGGCATGAAGAACCGAGGAAATGGGCACTCCTGCCCATTTTGAGCTCTTTATTCAGTGAAGAAAACGAGTTGCAAGTGGACTTGGACCAGAGGATTCTCAACTCTGATGTTGCTCAAGTCGTCAAAGCCCCTGCGTTTTGCTTGGTTATGTACTATCAATCTACTTTGTTTTCTTTGCTTTTCTTTTTTCTTTTCTCCAACGCAGTTTCTCCCTAACTTGGAAGTTGCCTATCGGGGGGACAGTTGGCGTGAAGATAACGAAAGCCGCAAGAAGCTCAATAGACGGGTCATATGTTTAAAACAGTTCAATCAATAAAAAGAAAACAAAAACGACAAACTGATTGACTGTGAAAAGCAACTCAAGGTCATGTTTTTGGTTGTCACAGAAGAGATCATGACTTACTGAATCCTGCTCGGCTATGTAAAAAAGGGTCAAGTTGCAAACAAGTATAGCGCAGCAAGTACGTTGGTTCAATAAACGATGAGCACATGGATGGGATTCAATAATCAGTGCGTTCCTGGACATATCACATTAGCGTCATGAAACTTCCGAGCAACAATAATAAACCATGTTTCCGTCAAAAATGAAATTTGACTCTTTCATGTGTACTCGAGTACTTTGTATTCTTTTCCAATTAGTATTTAGCTAACTCTACCTATTCTCTCTCTAGTAGCTAGCTCTCTAGTAGAGCTAAAAGTAGTAGTCATAAATAGGATGATAGTACTACCTAGTACTGTATAGTCTGGAGAGAGACAACTAACAGGGGGTTAAAGGTACTCTGTACTGCGTACTTTATTAATAATACAGTCTACGGAGAATGGTAAAAAAAGCTCGATGCTTCTAGCTAGCTAGGACCATCTCGCTACTACCAGCTATTGGCATTTAACCCAAAACATAACTATAGATAGGATTAAAGTACGCTCGTTAAAGGTGTGGTGCTACTCAAGAGCCTATACATTGAATAAGCCGAGCATTAGCAAGCATGAACCCAAGGTTTGTGGTAGCTGCGTGGAGTAAGCCCAGAGTAGGGTTAAATAGGAGAGCTGGTATGGTTCGTTCGCGACAGAGAAAATGCTATGACACACTGTGCATCACCGGAAACTCATTTCGTATTACCAGCCCAAGCGTCACCCGCCCCCTCTCGTCTCCCTGAGTCTATGCATAAGCGTATCTACCCAGATCATAAATCATCTTAATAACACCCACTGTAGGGCCGTTCCACTAAACTCGCAAATACCCCAAAACATAGAACAGCACAACATGTTGGGATGGCGTCCGTTTTGGCTCCACACCGCGCCCGTTCTTGTATTAAACCCCCCGGCAAATACGCGCGGTCGCAGTCGACAGCCCACACAAGTGTCCGCGGGAGAAGGAAGGGGCACGGGCGGCAGGAGAGAGCGCAACGCGGGGAGACGTCCCAGTGCGAAATTCGTTTGGGGAGCGGAAACTTGGGACTTGCTGGACTCGTTTGGATCCTTCCTTGAGCTCTTGATCCTTTGATCCTTTTTGATCACTTTTTGCAGGAGTGGGTTTTGAGCGTGGGTGGGCGAATTTGGGAGAGATTTGCGTCATATATATTCAGGTTGCGAGAACGCTTGGACGTGAAATACGTGCTGAGAAGATTATACATAATATATATATGTATATGTATGCGGAGAGATTGACGCTGCTGCTGTATTGGAAAAGGTCGTGCACACCTGCACACTTTGAGTTGTGAACTTTTCAAGTATACATCGCATCATAGAACGCTGTGGAATTCAGGCGAAGGTATTGCTGGTGGAAAGAAGGGTTGCTGATAGATTTGCTGGAGGAGGAATTCGGCCTGTTGGGAGTTTGGTGGTGTTTGTATTGGTGGTGGCAGCTTGGCCATTGGCTTTTCTGAGCATACATTTGATTTTCATTGGGTGCTTCATTATCTCTTGTACACATTGGCCTGGTTGAGCTCTCTCTACGTCATTCTATTGTGCAAGCGCCTGCTTGCGACTGCTCGACCGCGGCTTCGCCACCGGAAGTCGGCCGCTGGAGAGTTAGAGAAAACAAAACGAGTCTTGCGATATAGGGCAACTTCAAGCCAATGATGAAGAGCGATGGTCTGCGGGAGGTGGAGTTCATTCTAGAGGCAGGCAAGCGCAAGTTCCTGGAAGCCAGCGATGTGTTGTCTATTTTGGAAGCCGGCGCGAAAGGCTTCGTGAAGCCTCTCAGCAAGGTACAGCAACAGCCAGCCAGCGGAGCGATGTTCCTGTACGACAAAAAGGAGGTGGACGGATTTCGGCTGGATGGCCATCACTGGGTAAAGAAGAAGGGCACGCATGTTGCGATCCGCGAGGATCATGTGCGACTGAAGGTGAATGGAGAGGTGCGCATATACGCATGTCACGCTCATTCAGAGCTCAATAAAACATTTCATCGGAGATTGTACTGGGATCTCGTGAACAAGGCGAACTCACTTGTTCTCGTACACTACCTGGACACTGCAATGGGGCCAAATGTGTCGCACCATCGTTGCGACTGCTTGCAATGCAATCTGATCCAAATCAAGGAGCGCACGCGCAATCCAGCTTCGAGCGTGTACATATCTAGTGTGCCCCCAAATCTCCCACTCAGTACATCGGTCAGCACCAAAATCCCTACCTTGGACCTTCAAGACAAGGGCTGCAGCAGTGAGTTTTCGGAAAACATCGACGTGTACGGATCCGGTGACAACAACCACACTATGGTTCGCAAGATAGACCATAAGCTTCTTGAGGTGGAGGACTTTGTGCCAGAGAGGGTGAGCTCCAAAGGCGGCACCAAAGTAATGTTCACTACGGTCCGTTCTGGGTTGTCGTCGATGCCTGCTGGGCTCATAGATACAACGCTGCCAGTCACCGTTCAGTTTGGCAAGATGCAGCCCGTCCCAGGAACCATCTCTACTTGTGGCGTCGTGCGATGTCAGGCTCCTGCGCAGCCAAGCGGAACAACAGCTCTCGTTACAATCACGATTGGTGGTGTACGGTGTCCGCCACGCAACGGGGTGAACCTCAAGGTGAACTACTATTCTGAAGAGCCTTCCGTTGCTATAACGCCTTCATACAAGGCATCGTTAAGGAGTCAGTCCACGACCTCGTACGGTACTGCGCCTTACACTTACCGAGATGGGGATATTACTGCTACGGAGCCCATGTTGTATCCTTCTCGGGAGGATCCAGCGTTGACAAGTTCGCCTACACCTTTATCATATAATCATGGCGATTCGCACGGACAGCAAATTCCTGCGCCACACAACCCTTCCCATCCCGAGAATTCAGAGCACTCAATGCCATCCTCGCAGTCTCACCCTTTCCGCCATGATGAGTTGAGCTTCCCTTTGCCGCATGCAACTTCCTCCAACTCTTCCCCCCAGTTTCAAGCAATGTCTCCGTTCTCGCAGCCACAACCTGCGCCATACTTCCGACGCGAGTCTTCAAACGATTCTTCGTACTCCACAGGCGGGTCAGGTCAGCATCATCAGCGACAGCATCATCACCAACACCAACACCAACACCACCAACAGCAGCAACATCATCATCACCACGCTCCGCACCATTCAATGCACCAGAAGCCTTACGGGTATCCCGGCGGCGAGCTGCTCCACAACCAGCCTAATCACTCGTCTTCGAGACCGACAACCCCGGCATCTGCGCAACTGAAGCGCGAAAATGGCTACCCTGTCCACGACGTTTCGGGATCCACATCCAACGCCAGCTCGCGCCCGAGCAGTGCCGCTTCGTCATCGGCGCCCCATGCGAGGATGTTGCTGAAGCGGAAATGGAACCGGTTCGGGCAGCATGGTGGGCCAAACGAAATGGCAATTGACGAAGCCGACGTTGACACGCTGACCGAGGAGGAGCTCACCGAGCTTAGTGACAATCTTCTCGAGCGCGTGGTAAGGGTTGTCGTGGAGATTACGAAAGATGAGGCCGATCTCGTTGGGGAAATTGACGCACTGGACGAATCGGGATTCAACCTGCTGCATTACACGGTTGCTTTCAATCACGAAAAGCTGGTGTCGCATTTGCTGGACCAAGGTGCTGACCCGAACAAGCGCACTTCGACAGGAGATGCGCCCCTGCACCTTGCCGCAGAGACAGGCGATTTCGAGATTGTAAAGCTTTTGGTAGGCGCAGGCGCAGACATCACAGCTTTAGATTTAGACGGAGTCAGTTGTGCTCAGCTTGCCAAAAACTACCAATATGATGATCTTGCCTCATGGCTCTCCGAGAAGGCGGGACCGGTACACGCGAATTCAACTTCTACTATGATGTCGAACTCGACGCAAAACACCAACCATCATAGCTACTCTGCGACTTCTTCGATGTCGTCTCCAACCTCCTCCGTGGGCTCGTGTCATCGATGGACAGAGCTAGGGAGCGGCAAAGCTTCCGATTTTGACGTTCTGCATGGGTTGGACGATCTTGATGGACTGGCGGGTAGCCCAGGTCTGTCTCCGCTACCGATGGACACAGACATCCTCGAGAGCGCGAGCGATGGGCACCAAAAGGACGAAACTTCCTCCTGGCACCCATCTATTCAAGACTCCCCAGCAAAGGAGAGTCGTGAAGATAAGCAGAATAAAATGTTGCGAAAGGCTCTTGCGTCGATGAGCCTGAAGGACCGTTGCGCGCTTTCCCTCGGGATGTCGTCGTCAGGGTCGACGTTGGAGGAGATGCAACTGCTGCCCAGTGACCGGCGAGATTCGATCTTGTCTATGGACGATGCTCGCTCAGATAAGAGTGGGGTGAAGATGATTGTATCTGAAAACGAATCTGCTTTGCAGCCTGTAATCTCAGCTATGCACGACGAAGAGCGGTCAGAGCTCGAGGCAGAGGCGCGTGTTATACAGAGTAATTTTCGGAAATGGATGCTTCGCCGAAATGTGCTCGCAGCACGCAAGGTCCAGACGGAAACGAAAGGGTTTCTCGCCAACAAGGAGGTCGTGGAGTCTAAGGTTACTAAGGTGCAAGCTGTGGGCAAAGGATTTCTTGCTCGCAGAGAATATAAACAAGTGCGTCAGGATGTAATACATATGCAAGCCGCCACGCGTGGTTTATTGGCTCGCAAGCACTTTTATTCATGGCGAAGGCAACTTAGTGCCGCTTTGGTAATCCAGCGTTCTGTTCGAGCGCACCAAATGCGGCTCAAGGGTCCGGTGCCAACAATGCCCTCTTCCCTGCCTTGAAAGGAGTGCTTTATATTGATACTATTGCGAATACCAACCATAAAGAACATAATTGATACGTTTTTCTCACTAGTAGGTGTGATTCGATGTGGATGCGCTTGCCCTTGTGACGGTACCAAGTACAAGATTACTTCACGAAGTCTGGGCTATAAAGAGGGAGGAACGGCAGGTAGAAAAGGAAGAACGTTATTCATATTTCAAGCATTCATTCAATCAGTCAGTCAGTCAACACATCTTATGGGAAGGCACTCTCGCGCCTTTTCCCCCCTTCCTTCCTTCCTTCCTTTGATGATTTGCATCAAATGTGTCGTACACGCATCGAAAGGGCACCACTCAGAGAAGTGAGGCAACATAGCACCTTTAGGAAAGTAATCCAGTAGTAGCCTTCTCATGTTTTCTTCTGGCAATTTACGAAGAGGCTGCCTCTTCTTGTGCCTGCTCCGCGAACTCTGTCCAGTAGTCGATGCTGTCAAGCGCAGTAGCGCAACTCTCATGCACGAGAGGTTCAGGGTCAGAGAGGTACGTCTTCAAAAGAGCAATACACTCCTCGGTACCAATGGCCCCGAGGGCTTCCGCAGCCTCGTGACGGACCATGCCGTGTTCAGATTTGTCAACCAAACGCTCGGTGAGAGCTTCAATAGAAGCGGGATGCTCCATCTGTCCCAGGACGTAGGCTACTTCGTGACGAAACAAGGCGCTCGAGTCTGTCAGGCCCTTGGTCAAGCCAATGACGGCGGCTTCACCACCCTTGTTTCGGAGCCCGAACATTGCGCGGTATCGGTGAAAGAGGTCAAGATCCGTGTTGAGAAGCTCACTCACCAGCGTTTCGATATCCATTGTCTCCACGCTAGCAGCAGCTGCTGCTGCAGCGGCTTGTAGGACGTTATCCGGCAATGGGGCTGGGTCAACAGAGTGGAAGAGCTCGTCGCTGCCTCCTATGACACCGGTGCCTTCAGTTTCCACCTTCTTCTCAGCAAGCCACTTGAGTCGCTTGACAGCAATTCTGCAGGTCTCGGCCACCTCTGGCATCTCGTCCTCGCAATACTCTTCCAACAGAGGCAAACTGTCCAAGTCACCGATCGCACCGAGGCCTTCGGCGGACTCGTGCCGAACGACTGCACAGTCTTCCTTGTCCTGCAGGATGGCTTGCAGAGTTGGCACAGCGCTTTCCAACTGCATCTGACCAAGCACGAAAGCGAGCTCGTGACGAAGCAGTGAGCTGTCCCCTTTCACTTTAAGAGCGCGGCAAAGCTCCTCCACAGCAGGCTCTCCGCCCAAGGTGCGTAAGAAGAAAACGCAGCGCATACGCGTTCCAATCTTTTGCGCGGTGTCCCTCAAAACCTCGCCGAGTTCGGCGTGCTTCATGTCCTCCAAACGCTTGTCATTCTCCACCTCGGCCGCATTCTCTGCTTCCACCATCTTGCTTTCTTTCTTTCTTTCTTTCGCAAGCACGCCAAAGACGCCCTCCGACGCAACGCTGGGCTATCCCCGATGCAAACCCACAACGCATGCATGCATGCACACAAGAGAATGAATGATTCATCGTTCGCATCCAACCATTCAACCATTCAATCAATCAATCAATGCATATCAATACATGCGTTCGATGCGCAACACCCATTGCACCAATCAGAACGCGCCAATTCGACCAAGTCGCCCCATCATCCCCACATGATCCCAATCAAACATGAAACATCAAAAACACATACACACATACAGAACACCATCTCGTCAGACGCCAGCGCCATTTTCCCCAAAAACAGTCCCAATCCCCGCGTACCCCCCTTTCCTTCCCTCCCCACACCTACGCAGTCTCATACAAAAAACAAATTTCCTTTGTCCTCTCCCCTGCTCCCCCAACACAACACAACAACAACAAAGACACACCTCGTCCCCGCTCCTAAACTAAACTCACGACTGAGGAACGCTATTCGCACACCGGTGTGCACTTCTGTGGCGCGTATGTCTCTCGCACTTTACCGTGCAGTTGGTGTGGGGTACGCTTTTGACCTGAGAGTGAGAAAGTGAGAAAGTGAGAGAGAGAGAGAGAGAGAAGGCACGAGCCAATGGCCAATGATGGCCAATGGCCAAAAGGCAGTCGGCGGAAAAGAGTGAGGGAGGAACGAGGAACTGCTCCCCGGGTCTGGGAGAATGGAAGTGTGTTCGCGATCAGCTCTTTGTTCTCCAGCATGAGCTGTTACCGGTACCGATGATGTTCTCAGTAGCCACATGATGAGTGCTTGAGAGCTATGTTTTTTTAGAAGGGAGCTCTGCGTGCAACCACCTCTTAACGTCAATCATAGTTTACCGTAGAAGAAAGTGCGAAGCAATTGTCCGGTTGATCAAAGCCAAATCATTCTACCGGCGAGTTGATTGAGCTTCATATTTTTACACTGCAATGTCTGCAATGCGTGCCGTGAAATGATTAAAAGAAATTGTAAAAGGTGAGCTTCTTCTCTTCTCTCTCTTCTTCCAACTTTCAAAACATCTGGATTCTGAATTCTGAATATTCTGAACTGTGACCCAAAACAAACACAAAATCAACCACTTCCCACCACTCCCACAACCAATCCCACAAAACAGCGAGCCACGCCTACAGAAACGCATAGGAAGCCGCTAAGACCCCGCCGCCAATTAGCTCATTTCTATCGAGTGCCTCGGGAAAATTGGCCTTTGACTCGAGACTAGGCGATACTAGGCGATCGACATACGTGTGGCATACGCGTGGCATACGCGTGGCATACGTGCGTCGGTGAAGTAGGAAGATTTGGCGGCGGTGAATCTCGTACTGCGTGCTTAGGGGGAGAGATCGCGTTGGAAAGTGGCGGTAAGCGTGGTAGAGAGGTCAAATTTGGTGCGTCGGGGGTGAGTTGAGCGATAAATTGGGTTTGCTAGCTGCGTGTTGGAGTCTGGTTTTGCCGCGAGAAAATGGCGCAGGACCAGCCGGTGCAGCGCCGCTCGGCAGAGCTATTGGTGGGATCGATTGCTGCGGTCTTTGGCGGAGCTGGGCTGGCGTGCCAAGCGAGCATGAACTCGGCCTTGTCCGTTCCGCTGAATAGCGCATTTGCATCGACTTGTTTCAGCTTTTATGGCGGCATAACTTGCCTGGCGATAGCCTCCATGTTTTCCTTGGGTATGCAAAAGAAAGTTCCAAATGGAAATCCGATCAAGTGGTGGATGTACGTGGTCCCTGGAATGTTAGGCTCCGTTTTTGTGTCGATGGGAACCTTTCTCGGGCCTCAAATCGGGTTTAGCTTGTATTTTGTTTGTGTTATTACCGGCCAGCTCCTTCTCGGTCTATACATTGACCACGTTGGCCTGCTGGATATCCCTCGCAGTGGGCTCACCAAGTCGAAGGTTGGAGCATTGCTCGTGGTGATTGGTGGCTCCATCTTGTCTGTGGTCGACAAACTATCTTTTGACCTGTCGGCCGGGAAGATCATATTGTACATGATTCTAAGCGTGATTGCGGGGGGCTGTGTTTCCTGCCAGGTCCCAATCACCGCATCCTTTACCGTTCGCATCGGCACATATCCGCACCGCACTGCTCTCTTGGCCTTTAGTGTGGGGGGGATGATTGTCTCCGTAATTTGGGGAATCGCAACAGCTGTGAATGAGGATATCCGGAACCTGCATTTTCGCGACTCGGAATGGTGGATGTACATTGGTGGACCGCTTGGCGCGTTTTACGTTTTCCTGTCTGTGATGCTTGGTAGGGTCCTTGGTATCGCTCTCTTCTTCATTTCTGTGGTAGCGGGACAGCTCACAATGTCTTTGCTGATCGACTCTCTAGGGCTTTTCAATTCCATGGTTATATCAATCACTGTCAAGCGGTTGGTTGGCGTTGTTCTCGTTTTCTTTGGAGCAGTCTTGTTCCGAGCAGAGGGGTTTCTCAAACAGATGAGAGCCAAAAACAGTACTCCCCCCGAGGCACACAGCGCAAAAGCAGGGGCTGACCTACGAACGCAGATCTCGTTCGACTCCCACTCGGACAGTCAAAACCTGAGAAAAGTATGACCTTGTAACTGCGTTTTGTTCGGCATCATGTTGACGTCTATTTATTGCTGTCTAAACAAAATCAGCGCCATTTCTGTTTCCCCTCTTCCTTTCCTTTTTTTTGTATACCTCTTGGTGAATTGAGCTTGGAGCATCCTTTTGAAGACCAATCTTTGGCTGTTTTATATTCGCAACTGCTGGCCTCTGGAGGTCTGGGAGAGGTTCGCGAAGAGATATAAGAGAACTAACTGTCGCTCTGTAACGTTTATTGGTGGTCGGGGACGTGCGACCGGAGAACGCCAGTCTCCTTGAAGAACAGCGAATGGAGCTTCTGGTGCTGCATTCTTACCAGTTTGAGAGACAGAATCTTCCACTTGCAGCCTGCTGGCTAGACGAAGCAAACGCACCACTCTTTCATAGGATGCTGTCCCTCATCAAGCACGTACAATGATGTGGACTTGTTCTCGGCAGTGGGTTCATCAAAAATCAACAAGCACTTTGTAACGCTTTTGAAAGCTGGGCTCTCCAAGGCTGCTTGCACATAACCCAATATTCCTCCGCATGTGTGGCCCGAATGCTAGCGTGATAAATTTGCGAACCAAAGCGTTACGCTCATTCACGTGACTGCCCGCCATTTAAGTGGAGCCACGAAGTGCAGCGTAAACAAACCCTATCGGAAGGTTGGCCACGGGGATCTTGAGCTGCATAAACACCTTGCAGACGCGTGATTCTTGTACTTGCATATACTCGCAACTTCTGTGAATTTATGCATGTCGCAAATGTGCAGAGCATTCATTCCAAGACAATCTCGAGGAGGCAGGTCACTCATGGTCGGTCACACATGGTCACATCATGTCACACCCCCGAATGGAGTAATTATCCTATGAGTAAAACATCGGGATCTAACGCGGAAGAGCTCCTTGTTCCTTGTCTGCAAGTGGTGTGCTCGCGTAGCTCCCGTGTTGCTTGCTACTCACTGTCAGTACCATGGTACCCATCCCCATCTCCGTATCACAGTTTGCATCAGTCAACTCAGTCACATCAGTCAAATCAGATCAAATCAGTCTCATCAGTCACATCAGTCTCCTCCCAGTGCGAGAGAGACAAAGAGCGAACTAGCAAAATAGCGAAAGAGCAGGAGGAAGAGTCAAAAGAAGAAAAGAAGAAAAGAAGAAAAGAAGAAAAGAAGGAAGGCGTCAAGTGGCGACCATGTCGAACCTACACTCTTCGTTGCACTGGCCCGCCGCAAGGGAGTGGTCCGAGCCACACCTGCACGCCTCGCAGCTGGTATTCCCGGTGTTCGTGACGCTGGGCAGCGAAGATGTGGAGATCAAAGGGTTCGAGCCGAACAAGCAATGGGGCGCCAACCCCGACGGAAGCTTCCCAGGGCTTGTGGCCCACCTGAAGGAGCTGCAGGCGAAAGGGCTGCGGTCGGTAATGCTGTTCGGCGTGGTCAAGGAGAAGGATGCCACGGGGAAAATGGCGGATGACGAGACCACACCGGTGATCAAGGCAGTCAAGGCGATCAGGAAGCAGGTGCCGGAGCTGATGATCCTCTGCGATGTCTGCTTGTGCGAGTACACTGATCATGTAAGTTGCAGAGAGTGCGAGGCGGCGTTTCTACTGTTCGTATTTGTTTCTGGCTTTTTTGGCTTTTCGCGGCAGTCGATGCTGACGGTTCGGACGCTTGGCGTGGTACGGAATCGCAGGGACATTGCGGCATGCTTCGATGTGTGGACGAGGAGGACGTCATCTGCAACGAAAGCTCCGTGAAACGTCTAGCTGATGTCTCAGTGGCGTATGCAAAGGCTGGGTGCCACATGGTTTGCCCAAGCGACATGATGGACGGCCGAATCCGCAAGATCAGAGAGGCCCTCGACGCGAACTCGTTCTCGCATGTTTCGATTATGGCGTACACATCGAAAAAAGCTTCTACAATGTATTCGCCGTTTCGCGCAGCGGTAGAGTCGACTTTTCAAGGCGATAGGAAACGCTATCAGCAGCCTCTGGGGTCCATGTTGCACGCCAAGCAGGCTCTTGCCAGGGACCAGGCTGAAGGAGCCTCCGTTGTGCTTGTCAAGCCAGCTCTTTTCTACGGGGATATTATTCGCGAATACGCAAACAACGCCAGTGTGCCGGTCGCCTGTTACATTGTTTCCGGAGAGTACGTTATGCTCAAGGACTACGCAAAACGCGCAGGGGATCTTGACTCGGTGCTCAAGGAATCCCACGTCTCGATGCTTCGAGCTGGCGCCTCAATTCTGGTGACATACTTTACCCCCGAGCTCCTCGATCTGATTCCAAAGTGGAGATAAACTCTCGCGAGCGAAGAAGCTTTGGCCGGCGTGCCCTAGTAGAGAGCATGAATGATTTACATTGCTATAGAATATATATCTCAGGCTTTCTTCTCCATCCCCGTCTTTCGCTGATCCCATTTCAAGAAAAAAAGAAAAGTGTTTGACTGACATTACACAGTTCCATCAAGAAAATAGAAAATATAGGAGATGTAAAGCTAGAAGAATAATGAATGAGGTTTGCCTGCTATTGCGCGTTGCAGAAACAAGTAGATTAGATTAAAGCTTGCTGGATTTGACGTAGTCTGGGACCTTTGGGTTCATGACTTGCCCGAGGACGCGCTCAAAATCCGGATTGTGGATGAACGTTTTACTAGGCATCACCACAACGGCGCTGTTTGCGAGCTTGTCATCGGCAATCACCTGCATGAACGCGTCTGCGACCTTTTGCGGCGTGATGTGCGTCATGAGAATGTCTCTCAAAGGGCCTTTCTCCTTGGAGAATTCCTCCTTGAAAAAGCCACCCACGGTAGGGGTGTCCACCAAAACTGGGCAGATGCAATTGAGCCTGACTTTGTGGGTCTTCAGGAGGCGCTTGGCTGAGAGCGTGTAGCCGACCACTGCCCACTTGGAACCAGCGTATGCGGGCTAATTTAGTTCTTTGGTTAGCCACAGGTTCATTTTCATTGCCTCCATAATATCGACCGAGTAACGAGAACGATGCAAACTTACAGTGTGATTGACTGCCGTGAGGCCCGCCATGGAGGCAGTGTTGATGACGACTCCAGGCACACCAGCTTCCTTCATAATTTCCGCAGCAATCTGCGCCCCGACAATCATCTGCGTCGAGTTGAGCTGGATCATCTTGATGACCTTCTGCTTGTCATCGTCCTTGACCACGATGCCAGCGTTTAAAAGGACCAGGTTCGCTACCTTTCCGAACACTTCCTTGGGCGTGCGGAGTGCCTCTTCCACCTGCGCCATGTCCGACATGTCCTTGCGCAGGAACGACGCTTTCCCGGGACCTTTGGCGTTAAGCTCCTGTGCCAACTTGCTTCCTTTGCTCTCATCGCACACATCCACCAAGAGCACACTGACGCCATTCTTCACTAGCCTTTCGCACATCTCAAGGCCAATTCCTTGCGCGGCGCCAGTCACCACCGCGACAACAGAGCTATCCAGCTTCATTTTGCGCACGAACAACAACGATACACACCCTGCGGGCCGCGCTCTCCTTTCTTCGCTTCCTGGTCAAGTAGTGGCGCTCAAGGACCGTGATGGGTCTTGCGTTGCGTTGCGTTGCTGTGATCTACAGAGCACCTCTTTCGGGAGTCGCGTGTGCGCTGACAGTGAGTTTGTGCTTTGCCGACTGGAAGCAAGTCCAACTCTAGGAGCCCTGGCACAGCGGCACAGCTGGCACTCACTCGAGCTACTTACTATCTAAATTATACCCCTGGTGTTCAAAGATGTTGAAGGGTTGGATTGCTTGTCGATAGATTGACAGATAGATAGCTGCTGAGATCCATCTTTTCACTTTAACACTCAAAAGCTCTCTTCGCAAAGTTCGCGATGCCAAAGTTGGCTCTCTTCTATTCTCTTCTCTTCCTTCGATTCTCTTCGCTGCAAGCTGCAAGCTGCACGATGATGATGATCATCATAGTGTCCATGGTGATCGATCGCTGAGCATGTTCATTGTAGGCGGTCAAGTTCAAGTGCAAGTTCACAGTCATTTCACCGCATGCGGAGCGAGGTTTCACGCGACCAAAGCCGCATACCAAAGCTCACCGGCATAGTACTTGAATAAATCAGCGAGATGCACGTTGACATCGGCGGCCATGGAAACTTTGAAAGCTGCAGTTGCCCAAAGTTGGGGAAGGAAGGTATGAGTCAAGTTGACTAATTGTATGTGTTCGCGTTCGTTGACGTTCGTTGACGATGGATGAATCATCATCGTGATAATTTTAGATCCTGTTCATCCTTGAGATGTGCTGTTGATGATAGTCGGACTGACAAAGACTTTACAGTTACCTTCTTTACTTCGCATTGAAAACTGACTGACCTGTAAGTGCTGGTAAGTTTTCCAAACTCGAACTTGCTGTTTCTGCCGATACTAGCTAGCACTGAATACTCCGCAAAAATTGTGAATGCTGTGGATTCTGTGAATGAATGAAGGAATGAATGAAAATGAGAACGAATGAAAGAAAGATGGAAAGAAGGAATGAACAGTTGGAAACTTGAAGATTGGTTTGACCACGCAAAACCTAGGTTTCATCACGAAGCTTCCCTGGTGTTTCAGGTGTTAGGGCTACATAACTGGATCATAGTGGCTACGAATTGTACTCTCTTCGCAGTCTTACTGATCAGACTAAGTGGTGGGTAATCGAAAGGAGTGAGATTTATTATCATTGATAGTGATAAGGAAGAAGACCGGCAGTTTGCAGGTGTTTCCTGCGTAGGCGTTTCCTCCGCTAATGCGAATGTGCTAATCGATAGGAGCTATTTACACGGGTAGTCAGAACTTTTCCTTCCGTTTTCAAGATCAAGATTGATAAAAATTTAAAATCATTGATGATCGATTCGATTTTGATTCAAGTGAACAAGAGTGAATGTTCTTCCGCTTCGCCAAAGAACTCGCCACAACAGGCTCCCACATTCAACGCTCTTCGTTCCCCGAGTCCGAGTCCGAGTCTGAGTCCGACAAAACTTTGAAAAAAACATTTTTCAACGGAACTTCTCTGTGGTCTATTACTAGTCTAAACGGTCTAATTTAAACCCTAATATAATCACTAAATCAATACTACCAGGGGAAGTGCACACCGGACCCAGAATACTAATGTTAAAGGTACAGTACTATACTGGGAAAGCCCTTCTTTCTCTCCTTGACTATCCTAATAGCGTTGATATCAAACAGGTAGCATTGGCAGCGAGTTCAGTGCCAATTACAATTAGCAGTAGTGCCAGCAAGTTCGAGTTCAACAAGTTCAATCATTCCAGACATTCCAGTTGGGATCAGTTGGGTGTTGAAGGAACGAGCAACTTTGATCAAGAAAGAGTGCGTCGATTTTGTTGATTTTTTATTGAACGAAGCAAGCTCCCTCGGTGCCATCCTTCTGGCATTCATGTTGGCAACAGCTCGTATCTGTTTACTCTGACCTCTGTGAAGTGGAAAGAAAAGAAGATTATAGGAATTACAGGACAGTAACCACGACCATCATCACGACGACGACTACGATCGTCGCTGTCACAAGTGAATTTTCAAGTTCCGCTCTTCGGTTAAATCACGGTTGAACTGACTGAAACAGAGCAGGAACACTAAGCAAGTCAGTCATTGTCTCAGAGGCTCAGAGGATCTCAGAGGCTCTCGGTCTCTCTCTCTCTCTCCTCATTGTTCGCTCAATCATGTTCAAATATCAATCAACCAAGAATGAGAGTCTAGAAGCAGATCGCACACTGCACGCACACCTGTTGGACGAAATGGTCCTAAAAAGAAGCATATCTTCATAAGTGAGGCTGTTGCGAGGAATTCAGCTTCATGGCGTGAGCCCATAGGCCCCACCAGCGATCCTCAACTTGCTCATTTAAAAAGTCTCACTTTGTTCTCACATGTCATGTTGATGTTCTGCTCTGACGGTGAACGAGCTTCCATTCTAACTTGCCGTCCCAAGCGGGCGGGCACTCCGTGGGCACTCCGTGGGCACACCGTGGGAGCGGGCTTATCATCGTCTCACGAGTCGCTTGACCCAGCGATACAGCAATACAGCAATACAGCAATACTGCGATACTGCGATACAGCGATGATGAAACCTTCGCACCCAAGTTTCCAAGCTCACTGCAATGGATTGATCACCTCAATCAAGTCCATATCTTGATCAAGCAATCAATCAGGAACAATGAAACACGTCACATCAAAGCAAAGCATTGCACAGTTGTGTAAGTGTTTCTTCACAACGCGCAAACAAGACCACGAGTTCCAAGGGTCAAGACTTTCTACAACAAATTTGGTGCAACTCTCCGCTCTAAAGTTGCTCTATCAAGAGTGCACACTGTCCTACAGTGAGCATTAGTGATCTTGACAGTGAAAAGCTCTTTTGAGTTGGTTGGAATGAATGAAATGAGCAAGCTTAAAGGAATTGACTGACTCACTGTCAACGAGAAGCAAGCTAACATCAACAAAGAAGTGCGCGTTCACAAATGCTGCTTAGATCTGCTCTATCCACTGCAACTTGTGCTGTGAGAGGAATAAATTCGGCCAAATTTGAGTAATTCGTTTCTCTGTTGTTTTGGCGCTAGGATCGGGTACCGCTCGCTAGTGAGTACCGGTACATTCATCACCATCGGCCTCATGGTACTATTCCAGCGCAGACATGTGAGTCCGAGATGGACGAAGGAAGAGTTGCTAAACTTACAAGCAAGTCACAAATAGCCAATTGAGCCAGGATCATTTGAAGCCATTTATCTTGAAAATTGAAGTGAAAGTACGGAGCGACAATGGGGAAAGCGACAAGCAAGGCGAATGTACAAGCATGATTGTCTGTCTGTCTGTGTCTTTCTTGCCCACGACACTCACGTTTCTTTCATTGCTTCAACATTAACCTCGCCAGGTTCGCTGTACGCAGCTCCTCCAGCCCGCCAGCCGCACTCACAACAACTACAACTTTGTTTCCTTTTCACTGTGCAACTTTCACAACTTTCACAGCTTGCCAGTGTCGGCTATTGTTGGCTGCTCGCGGGAAAGGGAAAAAGTTGTTTTCCATTCTCTCTTCCCATTTCTCATTCGTCTTCTAGCACCGCTACGCGACGCACTCCTATCCCACGTCTACCGGTCGGAGTAGCAGTCGCCCCATCGCGCGGACTTTTGCAATGAATCATCTCTCAATGTTTGAGTTGAACATTGACAGTGCCACAGTGAATGTTCAATCAACTAACAAAGACAAAGAGAGCAACAAACCAAAATTCACAGTGTCTCCGAGAGTGAGTTAGAGTGGGAAAGGTCCCCGCTGTATGCAGAGCGGGTGTCCTCGCAGGCGGCTAGCGGTTGTATAGTTGCCCGCCGTAGATAAAAGGGTACGCTCGCGAAGGATGGTCAGAGACCAAAAGCGTGTGTCCGATATCAGTTTGGCAAGTTCGAGGAAGAGCGGCGCGGAAGAGATGGAGGCGGAGAATGTACTCAGCGTGGGAGTGAAAAGGAGCTCCAGAGCGGCGGAAGATGCAGCGCAATTGGTTTCTCATGTCGCACCGGAAGAAGATGTGGGCGACGTGGTTGATCCTGGTAAGGGAACCGAGGATGTCGAGGACGGGGACGAAGATGTTGAACCCATGCCGCGAGTGGAGAGCAAGCCGGGCATGAAGCATCGAGCGAGTCTCACGACAAGGCTCATTGGCAATTTGCAGAGAGAGTCGCAGTCCAAGTCATCGTGGGTGGTCGGGCTCTTGTATTTCGAGAAAGACCCTGGCTTCAAGATGCTGCGGAAAACTTTGGGATATAGGCTGCTGGAGATTCCCAGGTTCAGGTCCAAGATGGTGGCCAAGAGGTTTCCCGCACGCCTTGAGTTTGTGGAGCTGAGCGAGGAGGAGATTGACATGGAATACCACTTTCGTCAACTCTTCGAGGACAAGGTGCTTACCCATAAGGAGCTCGACGAGTTCGTCGGAAATATGTTTAACGACTTTGAGCACCCCATGACGAACCCTTTGTGGCAGATTACCTATATTCCCAAGCTGGAGGATGGCGGCTCGTGTCTCATCACCAATATTAGTCACATAATTGGCGACGGAATCGCCCAGATAGAGGTCCTACTGCGCCTTCTCGACCCTCCGGAGGAGGAAGAGAATCCCAACGCCAAGCGTAGGACCACGTTCAAGGCCCCCGCGAAGCGGAAAACCCCAGCGCTTGGGCCCTTGACAAAAGCCAAGGTTGTTCTCGGCGGTGTGTGGGACGGAATTTTCAGTGTCTTCGGCTCCCCGGATCATAGCAACTCGCTACGGCCAAAAAATTTCAAGAACCCCAGCGCATCTAAGCGCTGCTCATTCAGCGAAACCATCGACCTGGAGAAAGTCAAGGAGATCAAAAATATCTATCATGGCTCAACTCTGAATGACGTTCTCGTCACGTTGCTCACCCTCACCTTGCGTGCATACTTTTTGGAAAATGACAAGAAAGCGCTCAAGCATCGAGTCCGGGCTCAGTTTCCAATCAACCTGCGCTCTCGTAAAGAAGGGGCCTTCCGCGGAGGAAATCCTAGAAACAAGTTTGCGTACGGGTTTATGCCATTCCACGTCTCGCACACTGGTGACCAGACCTCTTTGCTGTGGAAAACAAAGAGGACCTTGGACAAAATCAAGAGCTCACCGTCCCCATACGTCCAGCAGCGCATAGGGGCCTTTGTGTCTCAGATTCTTCCGCTCAAGTCGCTCAACTCCCAGCTGCTCAATCTTGCAGCCAAAGCTACCGCCCAGCTCTCCAATGTCCCTGGCCCACAGTCCCAAGCCAGTGTTGGCGGTGCAAAGATTAAAGACCTGCGATTCCTCTTATACAGCCCTCTCACATTCTATTGCGGTCTGCTTACCTATGATGGCAAGCTCTCCGCCTCATTCTGTATTGACAGCAAGCTTATTGACCCGACCCTCCTCTCCAAGCACTGGTTGCCGGAATTCGAAAAGTTTTATCAACATGCGAAAGAGACTGCCGGGGAAGCAAAGGTCATCTATCGACCAACATCCTGTTGGAATCACATCTGAAAGGTCTATCGACGGCCACCGCGGTCGTTTTCTCGACACGCTTGTTCAGAAGGTGCCATATCTTGGTCATGTTGACGTGCCGTTTTTTATTTTTGTTTCGATTGATTGTTGTTTTTGCTGTGTAATTCATCACCATCCCTTCTTGTATTTCGATTTGAATCTTTTTCTTGTCAATTTCATCAATGCCGTCCCGCCGATCTTGCAAAAGGAAGGAAGGAACCAGTGGCAATTGAAAGAACGTTTCAAGTGCCTGGTACCGTGTGAAAAACACAACTAACCGCTATATAGATAATTGTTTAAGACCAGCCCGGGGCTCAGCTCAAGTGTCCGTCAACGGTCATATTTTTCATTTTATGAAAAATGAAAATTGAAAAGTACTCATTCATTCACTCATTCATTCAGAGTCAGTCAGCCACTACTCACAGTAAGTGCTTCTCACTACCCGTACGTTCCCGGTTTCTCTCATCTCGTACATTCCGTTGTCTTTTCTCTCGCTGTCTTCTTCTTCCGATCCGATGTGCGTATGATTCGCAGTCAGCGCACGCGTACTGTTGCCAGAGAGTGGATAAAACCATTCTTTCATTCTTTCTTTCATTCTTTCACCCACCCACCCACCCACCTACCCACTCATTGACTGACTGGTTGACCTATCGTCCACGTCGCGCGAGCCACGCGCACGGTGGATAGTCTTTGCTTTGAGAGCACGGCTTGGCTTCGGTTTGCTCGAGCGCGAGAAGGAAGCTGCTCCATCGGTCCTTGTAATTCCCTGTCTGCATCTGTGTCTGTGTCTGTGTCTGCATCTGTGTCTGTGTGTTTGCGTTTGCGTTTGCATTTGCATTTGTGTTCTCGCGACGAAAGGTCGTGCATGCTCGGACTTTGCGCGAGTGCAGTTGGCGTGAGGCGGGCGGGGCAGGGCAGAGCCCATCATCACATCTATCTTCAAGATGCCTTGGCCGCTATCCCTCTCCGGCGGCGGGCAGAGATCGGTCCTTCCGGTGACCTCGCTGGACGTCGAACATGGAGCCATGGAGGACGAGCTGGCCGCGCAGGTCTCCAAGAAGGCTTCGATCCTCGCGAGCGCGGGGGGAAGGGACCCCCGGCTGGAGGAAGACGACGCTCCCGCGATCACCAGCGATCAAGCCAGCTTGACCAGCCGCGGGCTCGTGGGCATGCATTCGGCGTTCGACATCGATGAGATGCTAAAGGACGAGAACAACAAGCTGGCCCGCGGCAAGAAGGAGGCCTATGTGCCGTACGCCGTGGCGGAGGAGAACATCAAAGTCATCGTGCAAGATCTGGCGCAGGTCAAGGACGCAAACCTTATGATGCTGGCCCAGGTCGAGGACAGTTACGCGCAGTACTTGGAACAGTCTCGGAAAAAGTATGAGGATGCGGTGGAGGCACTCAAGAAGCGCTCGATGGACTGCATCGGGAACTACAAAGCGGCACTCAAACGCTCACAGGACCTCCAGAAACGCAAGGAGCACACGTTCAATCGCTCGCAAGCAGAGCTGCGATTGCAGCTCGAGACGGCCAACCAGGGATGCAAGGCGCTCGAAGAGGAGATCCTCTTCTTGAACCGCAAGATCCGCGAGCACGAGTCTGAGCGGGACGGCATGCAGCTGAGCATCGAGAAGGAGAAGGCCCGAGCACTAGAGATCATCGAAAACTACGAGAGGCACGGCATGGGCAGGGAGGAGTGGGAGCAGCGCCAAGGCCCGTTCGCAAACAGGTGCGAGGTCAAGGAGGAAGGCGTAAACACCGAGGTCGATGGTTTGATTGCCAAATTGGATCTGGAGTACGACTCGAAAGAAATAAACACGGACTGCGTCCTTGCTCTGGACCGAGACGCGATCTTGCGGCCAGCCGTGGACCTGGAGGACTCGGAGATCAACACGGATCCGCAGGTTGTCGTGGACAAACAGGACGCTCAGGTTAATACGGATCCTGTTTCTGTCGCAGAGGAGAAGCTTATTGCAGGCCCAGACCCAGACACGGGGATCCGAGCAATCTCAAGCCTGAGCATGAGCACAACTACTGACGACGCGTCCAGAGCAGCTTCACCAGCTGAGGTGGCAGGCAACCAATCGATGCCTCCGAGCAGCTTGGAGCAGACGGCGGAAACGAAGGAGTCGTCCGAAGCCGTAATTGCCATCGCTCCATCCAGCGATGCGGCCGACAACAAGGAGCGCGTTGATATAGTTCGAGACCAGCCAGCGTACGTTGTCTTGATAGAGAAATTAACTGCTTATCGCGAGGGCATGAAAGACAGCGAAGAGGCCCTTGCTGTGGCACAGCGCTCCGTGGAGGACTGGATTGTTGCATTCAAGGAAACCGAGAATCGCAAGCCGAAGAAGGAAGATTACCCAGCCGATGTCAAGGAGCTCGTGGGCAAAATGAAGAAGAACATGAAGCGAGTTGCATCCTACGAGACGAAGATCAAGACCTGCGAGGAGGAGCTGCTTGGGCTTTTAGGGATTGCTCAGCAAGTCGTGGTCAACGAGGGCCCAAGCCCAGCTCCCTCGCAAGAGCAAAGCAACGGGGAAAGGCCATCCTCCACGCCCGAAGTTATGAGCCCCGGACCCATGAGCCCAACAGCACAGGGGGACGGTTCCGCAGTCGATCGCGAAAAGCTCGGCGCACTACAAGCGAAACTGAGCGAGCAAAAGAAGCTCATCTCATCATTAAAGGCCAAGCTGGCGGAGGCAGAAGAGTCAAAGCGGTCTCTGATGACTTCCCCAGCTGGCTCACCCGTGGTGTCTCCGCTTGGCTCTCCGGCAGAGTCCGTGATGGGTGAGGGCGGCTTGGAGGATTTGACGTTGATTGGGGATCATGACGAGCACGAGGAAAAAGAGGAGAAGAAGGAGGACGATGACGAAAAAATGGACGAAGACGATGCTACAGATGGCATCGAGGATCGTGCAAGCGTCTCGACTTCCAGCAAGGGTAATGCTAAATTGCGAGAGCAGATCGCAGACCTAGAAAGCGAGCTCAAGTCCGTTCGCTCAGAGTTGGAAAAGTACAAGGAGGCTGAGAGTAAAGAGGCCGACAAGAACCCATCCACGAAGCGATATATGGACAAGATCAAAGCCACAGAAAAGAAGCTCAAGGACGCCGAAAAGCAGCTGAAGGAAGCTAAGAACAAAGCCAACCGGCTGGAGCAACAAGTCGAGAAATTGGAAAAGTTGGGTGGCGGAGGTGGTGGTGGAGGAGGTGGTGGTGGCGGCGGCGGCGGGGGTGATGCAGCGAAGGTCAGGAAAGAGCTCGAGGAGCTGAAGAAGAAAACGAAAAAGCAAATGGATGACCAGGAGAAAGCCAATCAGAAAGCGACTCGCGCATTAGAGAAGGAGCTTGACGAGGTCAAGACCTCTGCAACAGCGATGCAAGAGGAGCTGGAAAAACTTCGCGCAGAAGTTTCGACCCTTCGGGAGCAAAGTGCAAAGCTAGGGGACATGGAGAAAGAGTTTGGCGAGCTTCAAGAGAAGACCCGTTTCACCGAGGAGCTGCAGGCCCAGCACTCCAAACTCGCTCAGGATATGGCTGAGATGGAGGAGAAGTACAAAGAGGAGCAAGGCCTAAGGAAAAAGTATTGGAACATGATGGAAGATATGAAGGGTAAAATTCGCGTTTTCGCGCGCTGCAGACCTTTTGCGGGCTACGAAAAGGAGCGAAACTGTGGACAGGTGGTAAAATTTCTGGACGAGTACACTATGGACGTGGAAAGCGAGCGCGGTACCAAGCAGTTTGTCTATGATCGCGTCTTTGGAATGGACTCGACGCAGGACGAGGTGTTTGAAGACACAAAGAACCTCATTCAGTCATCTTTAGATGGCTACAACGTGTGCGTCTTTGCGTACGGCCAGACGGGGAGTGGAAAGACATTCACGATGGTTGGAAGCCCAGAAATGCCTGGTATTGTACGTCGTAGCGTGTCAGAAATCTACAAGTTCAAAGCTCAAATGGAGGGCAAGAATGAGATCGTGGTTCGTCTGTACATGTTGGAGCTGTACTTGGACAACCTGCTCGATCTGCTTTACACAGTCGTGAAGAAGCTCGATCCGAACAGTGTTCCCAAGGAGCCTCCAAAACTGGATATCAAGAAGGACAAGAGTGGAACTGTGTTTGTTAAGGGAGCTCAAATGATTACGGTAAATACAGAGGAAGAGCTGCTGCAATTTTTTGAAAGGGCCAATGCCTCGAGAAAAGTGTCGTCCACGAAGATGAACGCAGGAAGCTCTCGTTCTCATCTCATTTTCTCGGTGGTGCTCGAGAATACAGACTTGACAAGCAAGAAGACAACCATAGGGAAGCTTTCCTTGGTCGATCTTGCAGGCAGTGAGCGTCAGGAGAAGACGGGAGCATCCGGAGACCAGCTTAAGGAAGCCATGAGTATTAACAAGTCTTTGTCCGCGCTGGGTGACGTTATTTCAGCACTCAGTAACAACGAGTCCTTCATTCCATACCGGAATAATAAGCTCACGCAGGTGATGAGCGATTCCCTGGGAGGCAATGCGAAAACTCTGATGTTTGTCAACATCTCCCCCGCGGACTACAATGTGGACGAAACTCTTTCTTCCCTCACCTATGCATCGCGCGTCAAGTTAATCACCAATAACGCGGACAAGTCAGTCGAATCGGAGGAAGTGTCTAAACTGAAGAAGGTAATCAAGGAGCTGATGGCTTCCGGTGGAAAGTCCGAGCTGCTAGATTCTCTCGACTTAGAGTTGTAATTACAATAGGAGAATGCTCGTTTCCCGCGCGACAGTGTGCGGTGAGAGCTAGAGATAAATATTGCGGTCATGCTGCCAGAGTTAGAGAAAGAAATGCTAGTTTTAATTAAAATGTAACAGTAAATTGCGAAGAGAAACAGAAACAGAAAAAGTGCGCAAAATCGATGATTATCTGTACATTTGGGATTCCTCCTGCCTTTGGCGAGCTGCTTCGAGCAGTTTATGCGCGGTGAGAATGTCCACGACGTAGCCGATGCCCAAGAAGTTGAGAGTCAGCAGCCTAATGAGGAATCTGCGTCTGTCGCCCAAGTACAGGTAGTGAATTCCAAAGATCCCTCCAGGGATGAGGAAAATGCACAGATCGAACATGTTCAGCTCGTTGCGGCGTTCCCTCCTCGTCATTGCAATCTTTGGGATTCTCAGCAAGTCAAGCACGAAACCCACTCCAAAGCCCCCCAACGTGCATAGGTACACGAGTCCCACACGAGGCTTTCCTAAATAGAATTGATGCGCGCCAAGCCACCCAAAGATCCACAGTGCGTACGCATCACCAGCTTCGACCACGGCACTCTCGCGCTCCACGAACCGATTATTCGTTCCCGTCCTGCAGATATTAGTCTTGCGTTGATCGAGCAGAGTCTTGATCCGAAACAAGTCGACCACGATGCCCCATCCTAAAAGGCCGACCGTGAGCATGTAGAGCACGCCCCACTTCTTCCGCCCGAGCAAAAACTGATGCGCGCCCAGCCATCCAAACAGCAAGCACGCGATGTACAAATCCGACATCGTGAGATCATCCGCAAACACCACCGACTCATGCTGCGTCGCATTCTGTGCATCCATCGGCTCCTCCATCGGCTCCAGCGCCAGCTCTTCCCCATAATCTTTCACATCTTTTACATCTTTTACATCTTTCACATCTTTCACTCGCACTACCACATGCGCTGTCGGGACGTCCTCCTCGCCAATGGTCTCCACCCGCGACAGAGCCACGTCCATTCGCACTTGCTTTGCCGTGGGCAGGGTTGCTTCGTCGCACATTCTCTCTTGAACACTGAACAATGACCACTGTCTGTCCTCGAGTACTCGCTGTGGGGTACTCGGTACGATATCTGCTGCGCGAGTTGTGTGTGTTTGTGTGTGAATGGGTTTTGTTGGCGGTGGGTTTTGTCGATGAAGTTTGTCAGTTTTGGTTTGTGGCTTTTTATGGATGTGAAATGTTGTGAATGTGAATAGCGAATTTTCGTTTGTTTTTCTCCTTTCACTTGCCACTTGCCACTTGCCACTTGCCACTCACTTGTCGGTTTTGCTTTCATTTACTTATCTAAGTTTGAAAATTTGGATGTGCAATTTGGATTCTTTTTTTCCTTTTCGTTTGGTTTGTTAGCACGTTCACTGTCGCTTGAACAGTTGCAAGTTTTCGACACGAAAAAAAAGAATTGCAAAGCGTTGGACACTTTACTCTAGTAGCTAGTATCAGTGGAAGTAAGTCAGTAACAACTACTACTTATCATTAGCAATGTTAAGGTATCAAGAATTTAGCACATACTGTAGGAGAGGATGTGTACTTGAGGAGCGGTGTCTTATATTATAATAGAGTTTGCTGTAGGTGGTGTGTGACACAGGGGCGTGGTTAGCATGTATGGTGGATGAGTCTTAGTGGAGAGGAGAGAGAGAGGGTGGGTGTTGGACAGAGATTGGAGGCAGTTCTGAGGAGAACCCGTTTTGTTTGGTTTCTCGTGTTGGCTTTATGTTTATTGTGATCGAAAGGTTTTCCGGTTCTTTTGGCGAGGCGGTTCTTCTCGTGGGTTCTTCTGGCGCTGGAGTTGTTTCCGCGGGTTCCTTTGGCGAGGCGGTTCTTCTCGTGGGTTCTTCTGGCGCTGGAGTTGTTTCCGCGGGTTCCTTTGGCGAGGCGGTTCTTCTCGTGGGTTCCTTCGGAGGACGGCATACATTTGTTTGTCAGGAGCGTCGCCCGCAATAGTGTTGGTGTTTGATAAATGTTGCCAGGATTGAAGAAGATATTTTAAAATGGCTCTTTCGTTTGTGGATTCTCATTTAGCAGCATTTCATTCATTCATTCATTTATTCAACCTTACTTACTTTCTTTCCTTCCGTTGAAGGACAAGAGCCGAATGGTTGGTTCGTCATAGATTTTATTAAACTTGGAGTCCCTGGCCAAGGAAGACGTTCGCTTCCGCTCGCATGCATGGGCAAATGCCGGCCATTACCGTCTTTCGCAAGTTTTTCAGAACGATGCAGCCAGTCGTTCTTGTAACTTCTGTACTCCGAGGAGCGGAGCACGCAACCTGCGTCTTTTGTTCAAGTTGAGGCCGGCAATGTTCCCAGACTCTTGTTCTGAACTCGGTTCATTGATAGAGCGCGTTCGCGTGCGCTGCCGATGAGTTGGACGGGCGAGCAATACCTTCGTTCGCGAGAGTCAAGTAAAACGGTGTAACTGGTGACAAAAGGTGTCTTATATACTACATTACTAAACTGACGATCTACAATAGCTACGGGTGCAGCGACAAGGAGAAGAAGGTGTCTTTGATGCACGAGTTTTTTGAGTGCTTTTCAGTGGGCAACTTTTTTATTGCGAGATTGCGGCACATTTTGCCAAAGCGCTTTCAATGGCGGACTCGCAGAGGTCTTGGCATAGAAAGCAAAGCCGTCCCGAATCGAAAACGGGAGTCTCGCTTTGAGTGGAATGACTCTCCGCGGTGTTCTCCAATATGAGTGGTTCACTCTTCTCCGCTTCCACCGTCTCCACAATTTCCGCGGTATTCATCGCTTGCGCATCTTGTGTCGACGAGGCCAATGGTTCCGGCGATGAAGTTGTGGGCTCCAGGTCATAGGCCTCCTCAACATCGGAAGCAGGCGAAGTGGCAGTGGCGGTAACGTCTTGAGCAATTTCTGCTGCAAGGGCCAGATCCTCCACTACCTCCATTGGTTCAACAGCGGGTTGATCCTCAATCAAGTCTTCCACGACGGTTTCGTCCGACGGCTCCACATTGTCAGTCTCCTGGGGCGAGCTCTGGGACTCGTTCTTTTCGCAGACTACATCTTCGTGAGGCATAGCATCTCCGTGCTCTGACTCAGGCTCAGGCTTGTCGTCGCGAGCCTTGTTACGTCTGGAACCTGATTTTGTTTTCTTTTTTGTGAACTCGTGATTATCCATGTCGGTGAACTTCTGGCTTCGCGTCGAAAGTGGTACATTGTCGTCTGAATGTTCTGACTCATGCTGAGCCTCCGCGTTGGTGTTCAAATTGTTTTTTCCTGTGGTAGTAGCTTCCAACTCTGTGTGCTCTTTCGACGCAGTGGTCGGTGACGCTGTTTGCTCCTTGAACAACTTTGTGAACTCCAACTCAAGGCGGTGGATTTCCGATTTGACCTGTAGGTTTTGGTGGCTGTCTTTGTTGATTTGCTTTTTCGTCCTGCGCTCGTCGGCGTCTTGTACAAGCTTTGGAAGTAATTGCAGCGGCATCCTGGGAGATAGCGGGTCCGAAGTCTGTCCGCCGCCACCTCTCTGCTTTCTGAGCCTCGGACTCTGTTTTGCTCGGGATGACTTTTGAGTTTGTGGAGCTGCGGGCCTTAGAGGGGGCGATGGGTTAGCGGGTTCAGGGTGGGTTTGAATATCCTCGAGCAAGGCAGGTGGCCGCACGGTACTGATTTTCGCATTGGAACTGTTATTTGCGCCGGTGTTCAAGCCTGCACGCTTTTTAATAATAGCTGAACGCTCAGCTCTCGACTTTTGCAGCCTTTTGAGATGCTCCTCGGTCTCCTTCCGGTCTTTGGCTAGTTGCTGGCACGTTGCGAAGGGCTTGGCAGCCACAATCCTTCGAAGAAGGCTAATATTAGAGACCAGAAGTTGCTGTTTCTTGATGGGGTCTTCGCGTCTCTTGAAACGACTTTCGACCCCGCGACGGTACGGTGCGCTGGCTTCCTTGGACTTTTGAATGCTCGTTATCTTCTCCTGCAAAAGTTTGTTGTCCTTTTTGATGCGTTTCTCCTCTTCCTTGCGTTTGAGACTTTCCGCAACCTTTCGGTGCTTGATGTATCTCTCGCGGTTGGCACTTTGCTCATCAATCGCGGTGTGAACGCCGGGCTTGATCGACTCGCGCCGTTTGACGTGATTGCGATAAATCCGCATGGACTCTTCGCATTTCCATCTGCTCCAGTACAGCTCTGCCTGATTCATCGTGGCCACCAAGCTCTGGCTTGTCTGAACAGAGCCAGAGCCAGAGTGTCGCAGCTGGTGGCGATTCTACCGTCTTTGGCGAAACCGAAACGAGCAGTGAAGAGGCGCCTGGGCTTGCCTCAACAACCCTACTCTCCCAGAGACGCCGCGTCTCAACTCGATGTGAGGCCGTGTCCTTCCCTCGCGCTTTGGCCGCGATGAGGAGCGCCAAGACGAGTTCAATGCTTTCAAATTCCACTGCTAAGATGGTTTCGTGGGTTCAAAACGAGTGTTCTCGGAGTTGTCAAAGCTGCCGGATATGTGTGACATGTGAGGCAGGTGAGGCGGTCTCTACGCAGGGCGGTACTGAGTACTCAGTACCGGTGCTCCACGTCCGTTCACGAAGACACCACGTCGCGTGAGCTTATTCCCAGCTTACTGCCCACGATCAGTGCCATTTGTCCTTTGTAGCAAGTCCGAATTGCAATGAGTTCACCTTGGAAAACGAATGAATTGGCTGGCTCCTCAGCTATGAGATACGAGCTATGAGCTATGAGCTATGCGCGTCCTTGCGAACACAAATTCCAATGATTCTACCGGATTTGGATGCACAGCACGGGCTCCTTTCCCTTTCTCTCACACACACTCTCTCCAACTTTTTCTTTCCCAGAAACGCTACATTATGCTGAGAAAAGAATTGCTCTCGCAGCTGCGGTAGACCCAATTCCTTTCAAGGCATTCGAGTTGTATACTTGTGCGACATATATGATCGACCTTCGTCGACGAAGACGTGGCAGATGGACGTGGGCATTTTGATCGATTGCTTTCAATCAATCAAGATGAATTGAACCTCGGCCTTTCCGATCCTGGATCAACCTAGATCGTTTCGTTTTCGGGAAGGACCTGCACTGCATAGCTTTCCGCTTTCCCATTCGATCAGTTCGCTGCCGATTGAGCATGGCTATCTCTCTCACTTATTATTCAAATCAAGTCACACACAAACCGCCGAACAGCAAACACAACGGAACCATCTCAGAAGGCATAAACATGAACGGATCTAAAGAGCATTCGTTTGTTCTCTCGGAGCAATTGCCTGCTGCAAGGGCTAGGGGTAGGGTTTCGCCCCCAGAAAGTACTGGTCCTCACTATCTTTTCCGGGTCGCGAAGTCCCCTCACAGCGAGCGACTCACAGCGCCGGAGCAAAGTTGGTCTTATGCGCGTGTATGGCATCGGGGTAGCACTGCCACGCGGAGGAGTGAATTGAATGGAACAAACACGAATCCCTTTGCCCAGTTTGCCCAATTCCAAGAATACCAATGCAAATTACCATACCCGGCATTGAGAATAAGTTACTAGTACAAGTTTATTCCTTCACGTTCCATCGCCAACATTGTGATTGAGTGATGGAGATATTTTCATGCATTACGGAGAAGGGGAAGGAAAGAGAGAGAAAAGAAGCTCTGACGAGTGTTTATTCTGCGAGAATCATTTCCAGAATTCAGAAGTAGTGACAGCTAGTAGCACTCGTCAGTACTTGTACCCAGGAGAGAGTTCGCATTCCAAGGAAAAAGTAAAGTGGGTTTGTTTGATCAGTGTGACCCACGAGCGCGAGGCTTTGCGAGCAATCCAATAATCGTCTTTTTTTTCAAATTTAGAATTTAGAATTTATAGTCAGCAAAGACAAAGCCAAACCGACCGATTGTGGCACTGTTCCATTCTAATATTGTGTGAGCAATGCACAAAAATGATTGGAACACCTTCGCTGCTTCATTCATGCTTCTTCCCAGTTCTACCAGTACTCGAGGGGAGAACTTCTATGGTATTGCCTGATGGCCTCTCCTTAATGCACAAGTGCTCAGACAGGATAATCCTTAGGCCCTTCATTAGAATTTAAATCGTCAAAATGGAGCCGCACTTTCCTCAGCTGGTGCGTTAAGAGTGGGGTAGGGTCGCTAGTATGCAATGCCGGTGTCGTCCCGTTCTTCGAATGTTCACCAATCGAGATGACGTAATTTGAAACCTGCAACTCGTTTTGGGGAGTATACCGGGGCTAAGCAGGGATGACGTCAGGAAGATAGAATGCACGGCCACTGGGACATGCAACTCGTGCTTCCAGAGACCATGAATCTATTTTTCGGTCACATTTACTTCTCGAAACGAGAACAAATCAGAACTAAATAAGGTATCGAAGCCCACTCACTCACAGCCCAAAGACTTTCTTTCTTCTTGTTCAAGTTGTTGTCAATCTGAAAAGAATCAATTCGGAAACACGTCACCTTTCTTCACTCACCTCTTTTGACGGTTTAAATTAGAGGTTTTCAGAAAACGCTAGTCCGAGACCTCTACATCCTCGGCTAATGAATCTGGTAGAGTCAGGTTTGATTTGGTACCCAGATAGGATATAATGTAGGACGGTGGGGAAGCAAATTCACACAAGCGCTGTCCTGAGCCAACCATTCGTGCAATAGTGTTTATTCCCTGGATTCCTTTCGCTTCCTTAGGCGCGTTTAGCTGGAAGAGTAAGGTCTGTTTTTGTCACTTTCGAGCTAGCCAGCCACCCATCATTCCTTCTCTCACAAACGTGCGGCAGAGCTCTCCCACACAGGCTACGAGGAGCATGTGAGTGGCTGCTTCCGTCTCCCTCTCACTTTTCTCCTTCTCCAGGTATCTCCAGGTGTAAAATCGAACGATGAGATGAGAGGAGAATTACAATTTCGAAGAATGAGTGGAAGTTGTTTCATTCGCCTCTGTACATACTCCTGGGAGGAGTGAAGCGTGCCCAACCGTCCCTTTGGCTAGGCTTGTATCTAGCTGAGGCTTACCAGAAGAAGAGGTTGTGGATGTGAACAGTGAAATCTGTGCATCATTTGCCTTTGCTGTTACCGTTTCTCGTAGACAGCAACATAGAATTTCGGAGTGGAGCACTTTGGAAAGAAAGCTATTTGACATTATCGACAAGGAGACTTGAGGCCAGAAGGAGGACAAGTGCGAGTTCGTTTCATAACTCCGGTACGGAGGACTCCTTCGTGTTATGCAGGATCTCAAAAAGCGAGGCAAGCATTTGCTCGAAGACGCGTGGATACTTTTGATTTGCTGTACGTTCTGCGCTTGAACGTGCAGGATTTGCGGGATGCAAAACATCAAGCAGAAATGACCCGGATCTTTCAGTAAATCAAGATTGAAGGACGTTTGCTTGCTGTAAGCTGTAACTGAGCTCTCGATTACGCTAGGTCTGGTCCAAAGCCAACACTCAGTGTGCTTTTACCCGTCAGATGCAAGCTCGAAATTCGTCCACGGACCTCCTGCACGCGGTCTTCGCTCCTTCTTCTTCCCCACATCTTCGCGTTAACGCATCTTCTGTGGAGAGCAGGAGCCCTGTATCCTATCAACATTTACTGTATCCGCCTTGCTACTTCCCTGCGCTCACCAGCCATTGCTAGGGGCACATGCATAGCCATAATCCATAGCCTCGCGGTAGGAGGCGCCCTTCTCCGGCAAAGGTCGAAAGGGGTACAANCCGTGTCTCATCCATTCACTTTTCGCGAATCCATTTAGGGCGAGAAAAAGACTATCTTTGGGGCCTATAGTTTCGGGTGGATCCTGGCGGGGACTGCTAGCGATTCTGCGGTTGGGGATGGTTGGGGAGAATTATTGGAAAGGATTTTCGCTTGGATGAATTTGGATGGCTGTCCGAGTCTCAACTCCCAGCCTGTGAGGGGCGGTAGCGAATCCATCGAATTCACTTCATTCAGTCTTTTACCTTTCAAAATTGGTGAATGAAGTTTGCGCTCGCCCAGGTTATGAGGCGGATGAGTCGACAGAGAGGGAGAGAGAGAGAGAGAGGGAGGAGATTGGTTACTTTTAATAGTTTTTTTTAGGAGAAAAGTCCCATATGCATACTGAGCAGAAGGAAATGGGAGAAGGAAGATCAGTGGGGCACTTTTTTTTCACCTGTGCTCGATGAATTGATTGAGAGATTTATTGACTGAGTGAGTGAGTGAGTGAGTGAAGCGGATCGAAGGCAGAGAGGAGGAGCGTCTCCCTGCACCTACTCATCACTCCCGCAGTCTCCTATTTTCTCTCTCTCTCTCTCTCTCTCTTTTGTTCTCGTTTTCTGGGAGGACCGAAAAAATTAAACAGAAAGACTATCTTTTCTATTTTTCCTTCTTCCTCCGAGTCTTCCCTCACTGCCTCTCAATCAGGATTCCAAAGAATGACTTGCAAGTTTTGAGCATTGAATGCTTTTACACTGAACGATCGGTTGCCTGCCAATCACTCTCGCTCCAATTCTTCTGTTTTAAGATTATCTGTTTGTTTGTTTCTTTCTTTCCTTCTTTCCTCCTCTTCTTCCCCCCTCACAGCACCCGCCGCCCTCTCATTCTCTTCTGTGCTCCACCCTCCTCCCGCCTCCCGCCAACTCCTATCCAGAGTTATCCGATGCCTATGCCAACCTGTCGGGGCCGTAGCCCTCTCCCAGTCCCCGCTAGGCGCCAGATTCTGGGGGCGCATCCAGTGGTCGGGAGCGGCGTGTAGGGGTGACTAAGCGGGTGGTAGGGGGAGCGGGGGGTGCTAGGCGCGATTGGGGGAAACGGTAGGGGCGGTGGGCGTGGCGTAGCGGGAGCGGCAGTCGCGCAACTCGGAGGAGCAGTAGGTAGAGAGATTCGAAGCAGCAAGCAAGATGGGCAAGGCAAAGGAGCATGTGAACTTGGTGGTGATCGGACACGTCGATGCAGGCAAGTCCACCACCACCGGGCATTTGATCTACAAGTGCGGAGGTATCGACAAGCGTACCATCGAGAAGTTCGAGAAGGAGGCTGCTGAGCTCGGCAAGGGATCCTTCAAGTACGCATGGGTGCTCGACAAACTGAAGGCCGAGCGCGAGCGCGGTATCACCATCGACATCGCTCTGTGGAAGTTCGAGTCGCCAAAGTTCGACTTCACCGTGATTGATGCTCCTGGACATCGTGACTTTATCAAGAACATGATTACCGGAACCTCCCAGGCTGATGTGGCTATCCTCGTCGTCGACTCCTCCACTGGTGGATTCGAGGCTGGTATCGCCAAGGATGGACAGACCCGTGAGCATGCTCTTCTCGCATTCACCCTCGGAATCCAGCAGATCATTGTCGCTGTCAACAAGATGGATGACAAGTCCACCAACTACAGCGAGGCTCGCTTCAACGAGATCGTGACTGAGGTGTCTGGCTTCCTCGGCAAGGTCGGCTTCAAGCCAAAGAAGATCACCTTCGTGCCAATCTCCGGATGGTCTGGTGACAACATGATTGACAAATCCCCAAACATGCCATGGTACAAGGGACCATACCTCCTTGAGGCTCTTGACCAGATCAAGCCACCAAAGCGCCCAAGTGACAAGCCACTCCGTCTTCCACTCCAGGATGTGTACAAGATCGGAGGTATCGGAACGGTCCCTGTCGGACGTGTTGAGACCGGTATCATCAAGCCAGGTATGACCGCATACTTTGCACCAACCGGTGTCTCCACTGAGGTCAAGTCCGTCGAGATGCACCACGAGTCCGTCCCAGAGGCTGTCCCTGGAGACAACGTTGGCTTCAACGTCAAGAACGTTTCCGTCAAGGACATCCGCCGTGGAAACGTTTGCGGTGATGCCAAGAACGACCCACCACGTGGCGCTGAGACCTTCGAGGCTCAGGTTATCATCATGGGACACCCTGGTGAGATCCGCGCTGGATATGCTCCAGTTCTTGATTGCCACACTGCTCACATTGCATGCAAGTTCAACGTTCTCAAGAACAAGATGGATCGCCGCTCTGGTAAGATCCTCGAGGAGAACCCAAAGGCTCTCAAGTCTGGAGACTCCGGAATGGTTGACATGGTTCCATCCAAGAGGATGTGCGTTGAGTCCTTCACTGAGTACCCACCTCTCGGTCGTTTCGCTGTCCGTGACATGCGCGTGACCGTGGCTGTCGGTGTCATCAAGGCTGTTACCAAGGGAGACAAGTAAATTGATTACGACATTTCTTTTAAAAAAGTAAAATGTTAGTCTGCCTGCCTCTTTATCATATTTTCTTTTTCCTTTTGTTTTGCTCTCTCTGGCTCAGAAAATCTTTTCTGCGAGTTTGATTTGGTTTTGGTTGTGGCTCAAGTGAGTTTGGACTGCCTTTTTTATGCTGTGTTTTGATCTCACTGTGAGTGATGAGTTTTTTTGCAAGGAGTGAGAGATGGAAATTTTACATTCTTCCAAGAGTTATCGACTAATTATAGAAATCATCTTGATCTTGATCTTGATCTTGACCAGATCCCGAACCCGAACCTGAGTTTGTTGAGCCTCCCTGTTGCCGATCGGCTCTCGCCTGAATTGCTCGCAGAAAGGCGCCAATGCCGTCGCCACGCTGAAGCTCTGCTGCGCCGTCCATGGGATCGAGGCCAAAGTTGGACATTACTGTATTGAAGTTGTCGGACTGCAGGGCTTGCGAAAGAGCGTGCATCGCCTGGCGCACCTGGGGGCTGCTTATTGCATGGTGAAGCTCCTCGTCGCTTTGTTGCTCCTCGGGAAGGAACTGAATAAGCGCATCGCGGACTTCGGTATCGGCAAGTAGCTGCTGCATGGCCCCAGAGTCGTACACCTTATCCAGTCCGGGGGTTGGCCGGGCTTGTTGCATCATATTTTGCATATCCTGGAGAGCGCGCTGTGAAAGTGAGTAGTTCAGCATCGAGTGTCGTCAGTGAGCAAAGAAACAGAGCCTTTAGCCTTCTTCCATCCATCCGTTCATCAAAAGAGGCAGAGACTTACCTGCACATGCTCCGGGGTCAATCCTTGCAGCGAAGCTTGTGGAGCAGCACCAGATGCTGCGGGAACAGCCGAGGGGGCTTCAGCAGCTTCTGTCATTTCTAAACATACCACGTTGCACAAGGGGAAAATGTCAGCCAAGCCAACTCAAGATAATGTTGGACCCCTCCCCCCTTCCTCTCTTTGTGATCAACTGGGTCAAAACTCAAGCGACAATCACAAATCGACAAGAGGGAGCCAAGATCAAAGAAAGGAAGTGGAGAAAGATCAGTTATAGAGGTCGTCATCGTTGTTACCTTCGTCATTGTCCGAATTATCCCTATTTCCAGAACCACTGTTGCCGCGCTTGGATTCGTCCTCCTCTTTGCTCTCTCTAGAAGACGATTGCCCCGAGGAAGAGTTGCTGTTTGAAGTGGATGATGATGAGCCTTCGCCTTTAATTATTATTCCCCAGGAAGCCGTTTGAATGAAGGGTGTGTTAGTGATTCAAGCTGACCGACACGAAAGTCAAGTACAAGCGTATTCAACTTACCGCCGCTGTTTCCGCTCCTGGAAGATTGGCCACCTTGAGGAAGGTTCTCTTGCAAAAGGCTCTGAAGGTTCTCCATCTGAAGGCCTTGGGCACCTGCGCCGCCTTGAAACTGTGAAAGGAACTGTATGAGAGAGCTCTGGTCGGCATCGCCCAGCCCGCCCATGCCGCCTGCCGATGGAGGTGGCGGGTTTGTCATGTACTCATTCAGTTTTCTACAGTTTTCCGCATCCACGGCTTTGTCCCCTTCCTGCATCCAGAAGAAGAATCTCCGGGACGAATTCTTGAACTGGAGCAAGTATACGCGGTCCTCATCCTTCCCAGTCTCGACCTTGGAAAACTCCTGGTTGTCTGGGAACACCAGCAAGTCCTCCACAACCTGTTCGGACGGCCTCAATCTCCAAAGTATGTGCACCGTGCCATCCGCATCCTACAAGCCACCGATCATCACACCCAACAATCCATTCGTCAGTACTCGGCTCAAATTCTGACACGCATGGTCCAAACCAAACTTCTCAATCAAAAAACTGTCGCCAACATGCATAGTGGCAACAACATTGCGTGGAAACCACAAACAAGGCGCTCTGTTGCGACTCGCATCGATTATCGATTATTGATCCTCGCAAATCAAGATAACCTAACTCACCCTTGCCAGAACCAATTTCCCCTTC
Organism: Parietichytrium sp. I65-24A; assembly: GCA_012862575.1. NCBI lineage: Eukaryota > Bigyra > Thraustochytrida > Thraustochytriidae > Parietichytrium > Parietichytrium sp. I65-24A. The sequence continues at coordinate 129,356 of BLSF01000031.1, forward strand.
CTTGGGTCAGCCTCAATCTTGAACTTCTTGTTCCCTTGCGGCGAGGCATTCATCATGCCTGCCTTGAACGCCAAAATTTCATCCGCCATTTTCCCTCCTTTCCCTTTCCCTTTCCCGCTGCGCGTACCCTCCGCGTACCCTTCCTGTTCTGCTCTCTCTCTCTCTCTCTCTCTCTCTCTCTCGCTCGTTTGCTTGCTTGCTTGTCTCAGTGTGCGCTCCACCGGGGCCTTAAGGAGTTTATATTGTAATCGCTAGTGATGTGCTGTGGGTAAAGCTGCGACTTGCGGGGTCCGCGCGCGATGCTCTCTCACTACAGGTTTGCAAGAGTTTGCCGGTTTCTCTTTCTCTCTCTCTCACTGTGTCAATCTATCAATCTGTGTTTATCTCTACTGCTACGGTTTAGGCTGAGCGTGGTTATGCGCCCTGTTACTGGATCGAAAGATCATAGCGCCCGAGGAATGTGGGAGAAGTTCGAGAATTAGCGTTATGGATAGATAACTGCTACTGCCTGAACGGTGGCCCAGGGATCAATGGCTGTTCGCTAGTGTTGTTGGTATTTGTGGAGAAGGAAAATGGGGGTAAGGCTCCACGGGAGTGCTATGCGTAAGGAGTAGTTACTCCTAATAGGTTCCTCGGGTTCGTTCTCGTGGGAAGAATATTCTCTTGAACGTGAACAAAGAGAACTCTAATTCGTTCCGCAAGAGTTGGTGGTGATTTGATTCCGAATTCTGACGGGAATTATGCGAGAGCGAGAATTGGCGATGCGAAATATGGCAAAGTGTCTTGGTCAATTTTAAATCAACAATTGTAATCCAGAATCAGAAACTTGTAGCATTGAAACAACTTGTTCGGGGTTGATGCACGAAAGAGAGAGAGAGAGAGAGAGAGCTAGCAGGTTTGGGTACTAGCTAGGTGAGTTCGAACCCAGACCCAGAGCGAATGGAGATGAGCAGCTTCTCCTTCATGACCTTGGCAGAAGAGTAGGTGGGAAGTTTGAGCGTATTGAAGCAGGTCGACGCAGCGACCAGCTTTTCTTCGTCCGAACCAATCGGGACTCGAGTGATGCAAAATGGAGGCTGCAGAGAACTAAATCCAAGAAGAGGGGGGCGCTCGCATGATGTCACAAACTTGAGTAAGAGTGCCTTGTCCGCATCGCTGAGCTCGCCAACAACTTTCCAAAACTTGGCGACGGTGCGGTCGAGCGCAAAATACCCGTTTGCGTACTTGGTATGCTTCTTAAGATCCTGCAGGTCAAAGCCAACGTTGGAGCCGGAGATTAGTGTTTGCAGCTCTGGTTGGGTGAACATACGAATCCACTCAGGATTGATGATCTGAAAGAATCCACGAAGAAAGGCTTTGCATTGCGCGCTTCCGCGCCTGTTGAGGTGGTAGTTGGCGACGAGATTGACGTACCTAAACTTGTTATGAGCGTTTACCTCCACGGAGCTCCCTCCGGGGATTAGCTCCACTTGTCTGGTTTGACCAAACTGATCTTCCGTCACTTCGAATGTGAGGCAAAGATCACGAATATCGCCGTCGAATGACTTCAAAAAGAGAAGATTTTTATACAGTGCGGCGTCCAAGCTCGGCAGGTCGCCGATAAAGCTAACTTGCCCAAGAAACTTGGAAAGAAAGAACCGGGCGAAGCGAGGCTGGATGACTATTTCCTCGTACATAGCCTTGCCCACGATGGAGCCCAGAAATTCAAAAAGCCTGAGGTGTTCCGCTCCGTGAACAACCTCGCTTTGAGGGTTAGGATAGAGAAGATGATCGTTGGTTACATTGAACAACCCGTACTGCTGATCAAATGCAACCGCAGAGAGCGTTGTCCAGAACTCCTTGAAGAGCCCCCCCGCATCAATACCGCTCTCCTCCTTTCCAGCAGCATTGACGAAGACCACGTACAATCTGCGCTTTAGGTCAGAGCCAAGTCCTGCGAGGTGCTGGAAGCCGTCTTCAAAGATAGAGGTGCGTCTCACTTGGAACCGGATGGCGCGCGAGTCCTGCGGTTGATGCACTGCACGGTCGTTTGCAATGCGCTGTTGAAATACACGCACACGCTCCGCAAATGGGATTCCGTAAGGCATCTCACGCAGTAGACGCGCTTTGCTGTGTTCAGAAAAAGACGAGTCCATACCGTTTTTGAAGTTGAGCTCGGGAACAAGCCATTCCTTGGTCAGGCAAATTGGCCGCCGCGACTGCCGCTCATACAAGGTATTCATTAGGAGAGTCGCTCTGGACGTCAGGTATCCGCACATGCCCATATCCGCAGGCAAAGATTGCCCAGGCGCTGCGGTTTTAGAGATCGTTTTGAACAGCTGGCCTTTCAACAGCACAATCACCCTCTCAACTTGTGTCAGGTGTAGTGGCTGGTGCTTTTCATAAAACTCCTCATCATCAGTGATCACGAGAGTGTGCTGCATGACACAGCAGAACAAGCCCAGCAAAGCGACATACCCCTCCTCGATTTCTGCAAAGGATACACCACTGTGCTGCTTACCCCCGGCGGTGCTGGAGTCGTAGATAAACCAAAGCCATTCGCAAAGTCGAGGGCACGAGAAAGCCACCGAGTTTAAGACGCCAAGACTCATAGGATTCTGCGCATTTGGTGGCCAAAGACTAAAAAATATACTAAAGACTCTGGCGCCGTGTCTCGCAGCTATGCTGTCAAAGGTCTTTGCAGCCTTCTTGCCAGTCGCGCCGAATCCCTTTTGGCTGCTCGACTCAGTGGTGATTTGAGGGCCAGACGAATCTTTTTCTGAGCCTCCGCCCCCGTGCGCTAACTGCCGGGACGTCTCAGTCATGTTCCGCAGCAGGGACGATGATGGTCTCCCAGTCGCCGCGGACGTCGAAGCCCCGCCTCTTCGACCGCCGAGCATGCGCGACCAGCTACTTGTTTGCCACGCATCCTTCATTCGATCCACGAGTGTTTTTGACGACGGTGCTTTAAGGCTTGGCTCAGTTGCAGACTTGTCTCCCAAAACTGCGGCCTTTTTCTGCCAGGCTTCGTCGTCTTTTGATCTCCGCTCGGCAAGAGAAGCCTCGTCTACCTCGAAGCACATTGTGACTAGCCGTCTGCAAAAGTTGAGATCTCGCAAGTGCTCAAGCTGCGCGGACAGTGGTTCAGGCATTGCCATGCAAACATCTCTGTCGACCCACACAACCGTCATTTTCGCAGAAAAAGTCTTTTCGGGCACCTGTAGCAACAAGTTGCCAAGCTTTGCCATGACCTCGTTGGGTCGGAGTCGCTTCCAAGTCTCCTCGCTCTTGATCGCAAGCTTGAGCAGTGAAAGAAGGTTTCCTAAAGCCCAGACCTGCCAAGGAACTCGAAGTAAAGAGTCCCGCACCTTGGTCAACTCTTGAATGCCCACATTCCCACTAAAGGCTAGAAAGGCTGCGAGTCCGTGTGGTTCGGACACAATGGACTCCAGGCCGCTTGCTTGGACTCTGTATGGTAGCATGGGGACGGCGAGGATCTTAGACACCTCGGCCCCAGCATCAATCCGCGACGCGTATTCGCCCTGTTCATGCGACGGATGCCCAGCCCAAGAGAGAACCACCTGTAGCATAAGCGTGCAGCGCGTTTTCATCTCCTCATTACATTCAAAGTCTTCGGCAGGAAGTCTGTATTGGGCCATTGCGCGGGAGAAGTCATCCGCGAGAGTGCCCCCTGCTCCACTTGCACTGCTTTCCGCGAAGAGATGCACGGCCCAGCACTGTGTTTGTTCGTCTGCTTTGGAGAGTAGCAAGCTGAGCAACTCCAGCGCCATCTCCGCGCAAGGGTATTTGATTGTATTCGACGAAAAGGCCAATGTCCTTGCTGTCAAACAGAATCTGCGCATCCGGAGCCGGTTGGATGAGTCTACTGAAAATTGGCCCACGTCCTCACTTTTTAGAGCTGCAGCCGCTCTTTCAAACAGATACCTCCAATCCTCGAGGTCTGCGGCAGTGCTGCTCTGGCCCTTGCCAGACTCTCCAGCAGCATTCGCGAGCCTCAAGAGCTCTTGCATTGCAGACGACGGGAGGACCAGCGCGCGGCCGTATGTGGAGCTGAGCAGGCGCTCGACTTTACGCACATCTTCCAATCGCGCCGAGAGATCTTTGCGGGCCGCATCTCTCGCAAGCTTCCTGGCGCGCCAGCCTCTCACTATGCGCTGCAGACTTACCACAGCCGAAGACCGTTCGCGCAACTGCTGCCGCTGCTCACGCTCCTCTCGGGCGCGGATGGCGGCCGAAGGCTTGCTTTTATTACCATGCGCCGCATCCCACATGGCGCCAGCGACACATACACACACACAAACACAACCAGCCAGCTCGTGTGTCTCCGCGACCTTGATGAAACGTCTGACTCCCTAATCAATCAATCAATCAATCACTCAATCGATCAATGAATCAATCAAATGCCAACGAATGATTTCAAATAAACCGCAGTCGGTCCACAGCTGACCGGTCTTGCAAAGACGGCTATATCAACTCGCCTCAGTCAATCAATCGATCACTCAATCAATCAATCAATCGATCGAATGCCAACGAATGATTTCAAATAAACCGCAGTCGGTCCACAGCTGACCGGCCTTGCAAAGACGGCTATATCAACTCGCCTCAGTCAATCGACCGATTTCGAGCTCCTCCTATTCCCGAACGCCAGCAATTCACTCCCAGACTCAAACAACCCAGACAACCCAGACCAAGAGCCACCAGCAGGTCTGCCAAATCAATCAGAGAGAGTTCCGGCACCAAATGAGCCAATAATGAGCCAATCAACCAAACCAAACGAGCCCAAAAGCGCCAAGAAATTGGCGGCTGCAGCTCTTGCTGAGTGCGGAACGCACGCTGTCAAAAACGATCTACCCGGAGCTTGTCGGCCTTGTCGGCCTTGTCGGCCGGCCTGTGGATCTTCCGGATCTCTTTAAAAAGGTGCCCGTGCACCCCGCCGTTTTCCCCTCACACGCGCGGCTCACAAGTTTGTGAGTGATTGGAACGTCTTTCCGTGTTTCCGTGTTTCCGCAGTGGAAGGTCTTTCCATATTTTGACTTGCATTTTCCGTTCCGCGTTTTTTCCCCTTCTCCTACTACCCTACTATATCCTACATACAGCTAGCTAAGCTAGCGAGAGCGTTGGTTCTTAGTAATCGAATGATAGGATACTTACCACTCTTTGCGCTATGGTCCGCCCTAAGGACGGAGTACCACCTCGCGGAGAGAGAGAGGAAACTTCTTCTCCTGTACTATGCTGGGGTAGCTACTGCTAGAGCGAAGACCTTTTGCGAGGAGGCGGAGTGTCCGCGGAGTGCGTCGGGGAAATAGGGCAGAGGTAGAAACTCCGATAGAGGGGAGTGTGTGTCGGGTGTACCCGGCGTATGTGGGTTGGAGATGGGAAGCGAAGGAGATGATCCGAGAGACGGGAAATCTGTGCGCGCGTGGGAAGATATCCGGAGAGATATGGACCAACTCGCTCCGGATTACATGTCTCTGCTGTCGCTCATGCTCGGTCTGTTGGCGTATCTCTTAGAGGTGAGTTTATCGTTTCGGCTATGGCTATGACTCTCCAGACCTGTTGTTGGTGGAGCGGGTTCTGATTGAACAAAGAATGAAGCTGATGGGAATGTGCTTTTGAATGCTCGATATGATGTGATGCGATGGTTTGATGGTTTGATAATTTGATGGGCGTGTGGTTCTCGAGTAGGTGCGGCTGCTGGCGTGGGTGAGCGTATTTTGCTTTGCGAGCTCGCTGGCGAATTTGAGCTATTCCACGGTGGACGTGAATCAGATTACGTGCACGGTGGTGTGCGTCTCGCTTGGGTTGGTGGTGAACTATTCGTCGCAGCTGTTTTGTTGAGCGTTCTGATGGAGCAAGCAGCTGGCCGCTCTGTGGTGTCGCAGAGGCAGCTCGAGCCCCGGAATCGTCACACAGCAAATGGAGGCCGCGATTGCGGCGCAATGACCCTGAGGAGTCAGATACACGCGTACTGACTTACCCGGGCTTTAAAATAGCGAGTCCTCCCGAGGACCACCATGTTCGCAGTCCCGCGATTATTCTGGAGACGTTTCCCGACATTTTAGTCCCGTTGCTCATGAGAGCGCGATTGACCTTAACACGTTTCATTTCAGCATCGCATGGAGAAAAAGAAATAGGTGTTGACTGTCCAAGCATGCGCCAAGAACAAGACTTGCATCGCCAGGATTCTATTTAACCGAGCCTGTTCCAAAACAGCGACCCTCTTCACACGTCAGATTTGCTCTCGGATAATTTAGATCGCGCGTTCCGTTCAACAGATCGCGCGTTCCGTTCAACATTCCACCCCTAGAAGTTGAATTTCCCCTTGAAGACAAACGTCCTTTTTCTTTACACGGACACCGTTCGAATATCTTCATTGTCATCATCGGGTCTTTATGGAAACGCTCCGGTGTCATATTTGTCCGGCAATGGACCCGACATGATGATCCCGATGATCTTGTTGACGGTGACAATGGCTATGATGAACCATAGAGGTATTATGCCGGCGGAACTATCGCCAAACCCGGCCGGCAATGACGATCTGTGTTCACTTTGATCATCCACAACCGACTTGGTAGCAGCACGACGAGTGAGGATCTACTCCTCTGGCTATTTTCCTGCCAGTGGAGTCGAACGACAGCGAGCAGCTGTAACCCCTGCCATAGTGGGGTGTTTTCCCGCCACGAGTATTCATATGTGTTCATGCGCATGCAGAGAATAGCTACTAGTAGCATAGAGTTTAGAAAGATGTTCTGAAAGGTCGAGTTGTGCTACAAACCATTGATCTTACCCCTTGTCATTCCGGCAGCGCAACTAGCGCAACGACAGGGTTATGAACATCGAGTCAGTATGGCGGTACTGCTTCTGTACGCAATTCATTACCGAATATCATAATGAAATGAGTCGATACATTCTCGACATGCAGGGTGTGCGTGAAATACGTGAAATGGCATCCTATGCGGCGGTAATAGTCACGTGCTAGAAGTTTCCGCCTTCTTGGCTTTGTTTTCAGTAGGTCAGAACTAGCGGGCAGTAAGTGGAGATCTGGGTCGCCACTGGCACCAGTGAATCAGGGCAAGATAACTGCACACTTGCGCATTGTGGCGCGAGTAGCACGAGTTGGGAAACTCACTTGGATGAGTGAAATTTTATGGATTACACTGTTTCACTGTCAATCAAAAGTGCGCAAACTGCAGCATGGGTGGCATGGACGGAGTGACAAAAGTGAAGACCAGCAACAACTGCGTTGCCGCCGTTCTCTTTGTAAACTCTTCCTCTTCTTCTCGATCAAACAGATCAAACAAATCGATCAAACGAGTCAATCAAACGATCAGCAGCGCGAAGAAGCGAGTTTCCGGATTGAGTTTCTTTCCTGGAACGTGCCGTGTTGCCCATGAACTAGTACGGTATGGTACTGACCCTGAGTACGGCTCTTTCAGCGCCGTGGTGAGTTGCTGGCGACGATTTGTTCAAGAAAATACGGCTGACCCATAGGCTCACGAATAGGGATGATCGCAACCTTACGCAAAGTCAGGACTGTACTTGTCAGAGCCGCATGCCTCATTGACAGACTGACCCTATTGGTAGAGCCTCAAAAGCAGCGTTTGCAAAAGGAGAGGCAAACCCCAAACTTGTTTGACTGTGACTCATTATTTTCAACTTTGCGAACGCAAGCCAGCGCAGGGTGCAAGGCCTTTGCCGTTAAAAGATGGAGAACGAACTTGTCACCTCCATAGCAGTTGCAGTCGTCGTCTTCATTTCTTTGACGGCATTCCTCTTTTATCGCCAGCGCAGTCGCGAAGCAGAGACTGCCGAGACTCCTGGTGTAGTGCCAGTTCAGGTTGTCAATCCTGCATTTGACGCAGGCCACAAACCAGAGGACCAGGAGGCGCAGGCTGTGATGCACGCGAAAGTTTGAGCTCTGTTGTTGCGGAGCTCGAGCCGATGGTGTAGACGACCTGCCGAGAAATTTTGACAAACATGTTTCCGCGACTTCGCAGACAGCTCACCGCGGGTGGGTGACCAAATGCAGTGACTTACTGCGAGCTGGAGATTTCGCGAAGGTCCCGATTTTGAACCAAGAGGACACGCGCGAAACAATGAGAACACTGACTTTGTATTATCATCGGAACTGAATATTAAAATCCGAATCATTTTTCATAACGCACAATTATACATGTTTGATCTCTTCTTTTTAAAAAACAGTAAGATTGCATGAACTCGACACGCCGAATTGAAAAATCGTATCGAATCACAGAGCACTTATTGCACTTGCTCTGCGTTGCACGTCTTCCGAGTCACAGCGTAATTTACCGTCGCTATTCTTGGGAGCAGCGCACCTCGACGAATTCAGAATTTGGCATAAAGTCTTCAACAAAACCCTGAACTGTCCTCTTGTGATTAATCCTGAGGTCGCCGTCGCCTTGCATCAGAACGACCTGCTTGACATTCTCCTTGATATCTTCAAAGAGCTCCAACTTGCTAATCTTCTCCAAGTGCGCCTTCATGCCCTCCACATCAATGTCTTGGAAGCGCATCCCAAGCTTGTTGATAGCGTACGCGATGAGGCAGCTTTGAAAGGGCGGAACTCCCGGATTGTAGGCTACGGACTCAAGCGAGCTGCCGGTGACCACGGCGCCGTCCCCAAGAATAAACGCGCAAGCGGATTTGCAGCCACTGTAGCTGGCATTGGACTTGACCCATGCCGGCAAAAGGCCGCTCACAGGGGACTGCAGAAGAAGGTCTCCCGTTACCTTGGAAGCAGGGAGGTCCGACTCGGAGACGGCCTTGGACGAAGGCAAGTTTGTCTCGTCCAAGAGGTCGGCCTTGACAGGGACGGACAGGAGGTCGTTCTCCAGGTCAAACTGCTCGACAGTCTGAGACTCCTTGTTCTTCAAAAACACTTTAAGGCCGCGCGACGAGGACACCTCGGCAAGCATTTGGCGACAGTGCCCGCATGGAGACGCAGTAACACCGACCGCAACGAAGGATTTCTCGCCAAAGTTTGCGATCGCATTCGCAATGCAAAAGTGCTCGGCATGGATAGTCTGCTGCAGCGGCTGGTAAGGCAGCTCGATATTCACTCCAGCATACAGCGTGCCGCTCTCGCCAAGAGCGACTGCGCCGACATGGAAACCAGACAGTGTCGGCACGGCGCACTTTGCAACCAGCTCGGCAAGCTCCACGAGCTTCTCGCCGAGCCCTGCCCCCGACACGTTCACATCAAGGCTCGCCTTGCTGCTCACGCCCACTTGCTCCCCTGCTTGCTCCATTTTCTTCCGCTTCCTCGAGGTCTCCTTTTTGTGACTGTATACTCTCTCCGTGCACGACCACCAAGCTGTCCTGGCTTCGGCCGAGAAGATAAATGTGCGTGTACTCAGTACTGTTAGGACAAAGTAATTCACGGCGCTGGGTCGGCTCGGCTGATTGATGGAGAGTTTGTTTCTTCGTTTGTTTGTTTGTTTGTTTGTTTGTTTGTATGTTGGCTGGTTCAGTTGTTCACAGTCGATGGATCAATCAATCAGTCAATCAGTCAATCGAAAGCTTTTCGTTTCGTGTTGGGTTATGTTGGGTTGTTGATTGATTGAGACGCTCGTTCGTCCTGTGAATTGTCTTACTTTCCCTGTCCTTTACCTTCTGCGGCGAAGTGTAGGTTGGTTCATACAAGTCGAAACCACCACCCGCTGGCTAGCTAGTCGGTAGTAGCTGCTGGCGTAAAAGAGAGCACGAGGTCTCCCTCCCCCGTGCATGAATAACCCTGTGCTATGATGCTATGGCAGGTTGCAAGTAGGCAGGTTACCTATTTTGCATCGTGCAAATGAGGTCAAATTAGGTCAAACAAGATTTGGCTGTTTTCGAGAATGGTTGGTGTTCGCCCACGGCGAAAGCGCGATTTGCATGCCGGAATTGGGGCAGCGTGCAGATACTTGCCTCTTGCCAGTCGAATGAAAGATTGGGGATTGAAGGAGACCGTTAGATTTTAATTATGCAATACCAATGAGATAAGACGGTTAAAAGGAGATGCTGGTATCAGTTTGAAGCCTCCTCCAGCTTTCTGCGCTTTGCTTCACGCTCTGCGACTGCCATTGCGCTGGCAGTAGGGTCCGCCTCGTAGATTGACGCATACGAAGGAATCGTGCACGAACCAATGGAATCGACACGCACGCGCTGCAAGAGCGCGGCGTCGATGAGGGTAAGCGCAGCCATTGCCTCGATCAAAGGCGGGGTCCGGGGAAGCACGCAAGGATCGTGGCGGCCCTTCGCTTCGAGAACCGTTGGGTTTCCGTCAAAATCGTAGGTATCCTGTGCTTTGCCAATCGTGGACACTGGTTTAACTGCGACCCGGAACAGCAACTCCGCTCCGGAAGAGATTCCCCCCAAAGTACCACCAGCGTTGTTGGTTTTTGGCTTAAGGATTCGGTCTTTGTGGTCATCGTCGGCGGCCATGAATGGATCGTTGTGTTCTGAGCCTTTCATTTTTGTTCCTTCAAAGCCAGTTCCGATTTCAAAGCCTTTCGTGGCGGGCAGACTCAACATGGCGTGGGCCAACATAGCTTCCAGCTTGTCAAAGCACGGCTCCCCGAGCCCAGTCGGCACGTTGGAGACCACACAACCGACCGTTCCTCCAATGGAGTCCTCTTCGGACTTCACCACTCGAATGAGGGACGCCATCTTGCATGCTGTAGGAGCGTGCGGGCAGCGAAGGTACACCACTTCGTCAGTCATGTACGAAGCCATATCAGCCTTTGAAAAGTTCAACTCGATTCCATTCCGGTCATATACCTTATCTCTTCCGCAAATGTATGAGGGCGCAGATTCCGCGTCGGGGGCAGACGATACAAACGCTTCCTCGTCCTCAGCGTCGAGCTTAAGCTGCTCTGTTTTCCTGATCTTGGCGTCTGGGATGTCAGCTTCCTCAAGTTTCTTCCATCCAGATGCTGGGTTCCTCAACACGGTCAGCTTGCTCTCCACATCGACCTCGTGGCGGGTCCAATGCCTGCCCGTCGGGTGATGCATCGCAGAGTCTGGAATCTTAATGTGGCCAATGGATGTGACGAAAGACACGATCTCGGTCTTGTAAGTATCTCGGAGCCACTTTTCTGCGACTGCTCCGGCAGCTACGCGGCCGATAGTTTCTCTCGCAGACGAACGGCCTCCACCAGAGGTGGCGCGAATTCCATACTTGAGCTGGTACACCAAATCAGCGTGCCCTGGCCGTGGTACTTTGCTCATCTCCTTGTAGTCTCCGGGCCTCACGTTGAGATTGTCCACGGTCAGCGCGATGGGTGTTCCGAGCGTCCAGCCATTCTCAGTCCCGCTGCGAATGGTCACAAGATCTGCCTCGTCCCGAGGAGTGGTCAAATTGCTTTGCCCTGGTCGCCTGCGTGTCAGCTGTGGCTGAATATCCTCTTCTTTCAGCATCATCTTGGGCGGGCAGCCGTCAATGACACATCCTACCGACAGACAGTGCGACTCGCCAAACGTCGTAACGCGGAACAGGCGTCCAAAAGTGCTCATCTTGCCCTCCTCGCTGCGTAGACCAAGACTCCGTTTGCCGCTCAAAACCTCCCAACTCTCTCGTCCGTCCACGGTCAAACTCTCGCCGTTACTCACCGCCTCTTCCAAGTCACAACGCAACGCAACGCAACACAACACACACCGACCTTTCCAGCACAACGCCGATACGCCTGTAAGGTTTTCACGACACAAAGACACCTTCCGTCTCTGTCTTTTGCACTTTTGCCTATCTTGCTGTTGGCATTGTCGGCCTTCGTTGACTTCGTTGAATTCTCTGTTCGCCTCGTCCGTAAGACTCTGCGACTGCGGTGCCCACGCTACGGGAGCGGTCTAGGCGCACGTAAGACGAGCAGGCGACGGTCTGTAGGCTGGTTCTATGCGTCTGTGTCTGTCTGTCTGTCGTTGCGAAAGTGCGTGGGTCCTAGCGTTTCTGGTGTCTGGCGGAGCGTGGTGACAGGTAAAATGTGTGCTCGAGTAGTAGTTCGAGTTCGAGTCGCAGTGGAAGGCGATGTGAGTGATGTGCGCTGGGATTCCGGGAAGCTTTCAGAAACGGCGAGGTGCTGCCCTGCGGTTGATAGTCCACGATTACTTTCAGTGAAACCTTTCTCGCTTTCATGGACATAGATTGACCATTGAATGTGAAACATCGGATGTAATATCAAAAGTCGATCTCGGAGGTCGACTGCATGGCGTGCTACTAACCGTGAGCATTACAGGAGGGCTTTGCTATTTTGAAGAATGGCGATGGCTCGATCGCCTCTTGACCCAGCGCCTTCCTCGTTCGTGGTGATCGCAGCTCAGTCAAGCCTCACTTGGCGCTTCTGGCGACCAGATTTCTTCGCCACAGCTGACCGAGATGGGATGGATGGCTCAAAGGCAATCAATACGTCCGGTGCCTGTATGACGTAATAAAACGACTTGACCTTGCCAAGGTGAACAGAGTTCGAGTTGGGTGCAGCCACACAGTCGGATCATTTCCATGGCTCGAGACCAAGGTGGGGCTCTAGCATCTCGAAATGGTTGATAAAAGCACGGAGAAGTGCACGGAATGTCATGCTCTTCTCCTTCGGGGAGTTTGTTAATTGTGAGATATAGACCTGAATGCGTCGCATCACATGAACGGGCGGCCGTACGGTCGCCAGTGGCCGCCCACTTCGTCTAATGATGGTGGAGATCCACTCGTCGATCTCGTCCGCAGAGAGCAAGGTGTCGAGCATAAACTGTCTAGTTTGGGATGGGCTCTTCGGATCCACAAAACTAGAGCTCTTGGTGAACTCCAAAAAGAAATCCCCGAATATCATCCATATCACAAAACTGCGAGCCACAAAGCCGATCTCTGTCTTGCTCACCTCTTTGCTGGAAACCGCGTACTCGTTTCTTGCGCTTGCGCCGCTAATTTCTTCGTCCGGGCCGATTGCACTGTCCTCCGGGACTTGCTCGTCCGTAGTCAGCGCCTGCACCTCGTAGGTTTCCGAACTGAGAGTAGACCACACCACATCAACCAAGCTGGTCGCAAAGTCGTCACAGTACAAGCTTAGAATCTGTGCAAAGTCAAACTTGGTCACGAAGCGCTTCGGATCGAGGTGCTTGATCGAGTTCCAAATGACACGCACAAAACAAAGTCTGTTCCACGCAGTGGCGTACAAAAACGCAAAGTCCGAGCCAATAATATGCTCGCCGCGGGCAACCAGCTCAAAGTATATGTGCAGAAAAAGCAGCGGATCTTTCTGCTCGCGCAGCGCTGCGATGGAAAACTCCATCTGCTTCATGCTCCCCCGGCCCAGCGTATCCACACGTAGCACACGAGCTTCTTGCTGCTCGGAACCCTGCGCTTCCTGTGCCGCCCAGGCAGCGGTTGCCTGACGTGGCTTGCCTTTTCCATTTGACTTTGCCGTGGACGGCCGGATTCTCCCAACTTGTTTGGAAGTTGGTTTGTTTCCAGAAGCTGCCGAAGCAAGTTTCGTTTTGTCAACGCCTTCTTTTCCCGTTTCGCCGGACTTCCTATTCGCGCTTGCTCCCGATCTAGACTTGTCGCCAACTGCGTCTTCTTGCGAGTCCGATGCGTGTGCCACGAAGCGAGAGATGGCGTCCGCGAAGTACACTTCGAGGCCCGATTCGTTGAGAAAGGACTCAGGTGACGACTGCAGGCTCTCCGCACCTCCGAAACTAAGGTCCTCGTAGCTGTTGACCATAAAGTACAGGTCCTCGGCTGGGTCCATCCTGCACGTCGCGGGATGACTGATTATACGTCCGCGTGCTGAGGCCCCCGGCGCTTTTTTGGTTGTTGGGACGACCGGCACCGGTACTCAGTACCGATACCTCATTTAGCGGTGGTCGAGGACTGAGCACTCGTACTGACTATCAGTGCCGATGCTAGCTAGAGTGACTTCCTGATGGCTACACCTTTCTTGGCTCTGGGAGAGTATGTTTGCACATGGTCAACTAGAAGGCGAACGGAACGGGTGACTGGGTGACTCACATTGCAAAACAAGAAGAAAAAGGAGGTAAAGGGAGTATAAAGACGATGGAAAACACAAATAGAGTATCTACTGACGAGTATTTTCTTCCGGTATCAGAAATTTTAAAGTTTTGCCTGCGGTTTGCACAAACTCACGACCATGGCAGATGCACCACCGCCTCCATTGCAAATGCCGAGCAGTCCAGTCTTTTTGCCCTCCTGTTCAAGGGCTGAGAGCATCGTGCAAATGATCCGCGCCCCGGAGCACCCAATTGGGTGACCCATGGAAATGGCACCGCCATAAATATTGACTTTTTCGTGCTCTATTCCCAGCAACTTCATGTTGGCAAGCGGCACTACTGCAAAAGCCTCGTTGATCTCGACGAGATCAACATCTCCCACCTCGCGCTGCGCTCTCTGCAAAGCAGTCTTCATAGCGACAGCAGGAATCAGCGGAAAGTCCTCCGGTTCGGTGGCTGCATCAGCCCAGCTCTCAATTAACGCAACAATGGGAAGCCCGTTGGCCTCAGCATACGCGCGGTCAGCAAGCACGACACAAGCGGCCCCATCGCTGATGACCGAGCTGTTTCCGGCTGTGACAGAGTTGGCATTCTCCGACCCCTGAAAGCCTTTTGCAGAGTGCGCTGGCAACTTGAATGCTGCTGGGAGACGACTGAGCGTCTCGCCCGTGACAGGGCGAAGTCCAATTTCCTCATCCGCTTCAACCACAACTTGGCCCTTTCTGGTCTGGATCTTTACGGGGGTAATCTCACGAGCGAATTTGCGTTGCTTTTGTGCGGCCTCCGCACGCTGATACGAGGAAAGAGAAAAGTGATCCTGCTCTTTCCGGGAGATTCCCCGCTTGGCTGCGCTCAGCGCCGCAAAGTTTCCCATTGCATCTTTGCTGTACGCATCTTGTAGGCCGTCGGTTTGCAGTCCGTCGACAAGTGTGCTAGGCCCGAACTTGTGGCCAAACCGAGTGTCAGTGCTGTAGAAAGGGGCCCTTGACATGTTCTCAAAGCCGCCGCACACCACTATGTTGGCCTGGTTGGCAACAATTGCCTGCGCTCCGATCATGCACGCCTTCATTCCCGATGCACACATTTTATTTACAGTCGTGCACGGACACGTTTTCGGTATGCCCGCCTTGATCGCGGCCTGCCTGGCAGGCGCTTGGCCAAGGCCAGCGGAAACCACGTTCCCCATGTACACCTCATCGACCGCTTCCGGTGCGACCTTGGCCCGTTCCAGAGCAGCGCGAATGGCCTGCGCGCCGAGTTCGGTCGCTGGCACCGAGGCGAACTTGCCCCCGAACGAGCACATGGGCGTGCGGGCATAGCCCACCACCACAACTTGGCGCCCCATTTTCGCTTCCAAGCCCAGACCCAAAGAGTCCAAGAGTTCCAAGAGTCCAAGAGTTCCAAGAGCTCCAAGAGGCCAAGCCACTAGTCAAGTACGCCAAGGACGCTGCGCGGCCACGTGTTCTTGGCGAACAGAGGGGTCTTTGCGAACCAACCCATTGTCCGCCCCTTTTGCTGTCGTTCCAAACCCACTCTTTCACTCACTCACTGTCAGGTCGATCTATCTATCTATCTATCTATCTATCTTTTCTTTGGTCTTTCACCTTACTCGACTTTTAATTCTGTTCTAACCTTGCTGTAAACTCTTTAAAGAAGAGTCCCGGGCGGTTGGATCACTGCAAAGGCGATCTTTGCAGGTCAAAGATATTCAAAGATGCTGTGTCCAGCCCAGAACGGACGCTCGGCTCATTTGACTGAAAATGACAACGTGTTAACGTGTTTCGGATTACTTTCCTACTGACGACGAGTATCTATGTGATGAGAAGGAGAAAGAAGATAAGAAGATGGCTGTCTGTCTATGATGCACGAGGATGACGCATTGGTTGGCGAGCAAGGATCAGCTGGCACAGTGTTCGCCAATGCACGAAGACCAGCGGCATCCGCCACCTACGCGACTGGCCGTATGCCATGTAACTTGTCTCTAGCCCGCCCAGCCTCGCTCTGCGTCTCAAAATGTTTTCGTGGGAGGTCTCGCTCCAAGTTCATCCTCACAGTACTCACAGTCCACTTTTCTTCTGAGATGTGAAAATTACGCTATCCCAAAATCGAGTACGCTGAAGATCAGGATGGTGATCGTTGCAAACAAACTTCGTTGGCGAGAGATCTTGCATTCTAGTAGATTTAGCAAACGCGCCAAGTGTCACAAGCGGTTGCATTCAGATTCAGAATTCAGAAAATCCAGTGCCTTAGCCTTTGCTAACCTGTTTTAGGACCTACAAAGCCTTGCCCACCTAATAGAACCACTATATAGAGCGCTATGCACTTTCGAAACGCTAGTCACTCGAATCTTCAGGGTATTAAGCATATAAGTATGAGTATTACGCCGTTATGCACGATATCATTTCGGGTCCTAGTCCGCTGTGTGCTGCGCTTACCCTTAGGAAGCGGCAGTATGTAGTCCAGTACGAAAGCTTATTCAGCGCCTGTGAACCCGTAAGGAAAAGAAGAAGTCGTATCAGATGCTATTTGAGTGCTACTAGACAAAGAGCGGAACGAGGGGATTTGCCCAGGTTGATTGCGCGAAGAAAAAGGGCTCTGGGGACTCCTACAAATGTCTCTAGCCCCTGGCTATGTTGATTTACTCGAGAGCTGACTACGAAGTCCTAGTAACACTCGGGAGAAGGGCAGCACACTAGTGAGATTCTTTCTTGTATCTTCTTGAGGACAGAATTGACTGTTATTATTCGGGACAGTTAGTTGGCGCAGGGAGGGATTGCTTCTGCTACTTTTGCTACTTCGCCTTTGCTCGTGAGGAAACAGTTTCGTGGTGGTAGGGGCGCGGGGTACACAGTACCGTAGTACTCGTCCGGACTGTGACACTATAAAGGTGAAGCTTGTAAGCTATTCAGTTGCCGCAGCCAAATCATCCGCGCATTTTCCAAACAAACATCGGAACTTTGTCTTGGCACAACTTAAACTTCGCATCACTCATCACTGGATGGACTTATCCATCTATCTACCCAGGGTGCTGCACGACGACGACGATGGAGCACTCCGGAACGGCGGGTGGATGGATCCATCTGGCATATTTTGATAGTAGCCTATTGGCCTTCACCTTCTTCCTTCCGATGACCCGCCGTGGTGGCTTGCAAAAGCCTTCTGAGATGGAGGAAAACGTGGCGTTGTGTTGGCCAGAGTCTTTGAGCCTTGAAATTGGCGTTCTTGTGGATGTAACATCGAGCCCGACTGGAGTCGCAGCATAACAACGAGGTGAACTGGATACTCAGTACGCTATGCCATGCAGATGGCGGTCTGATGCTGATGCTGATGCGTCAGTCCAGCCTGTCCGGTGGCTCCTGTCACTTCAAGTTCAAGCTGCCAGAGCGTCTCATCAATCAATAGATCAAGTGATTGAGCTCTACGTTTGACATTTGATTGAAGAAAGTATATTTTAAAATCGACCTCAAATCTCTAGCCGTGCTTGTGTCGCTTTTGCAATTTTCAGCACACATTTCTGAGTTCCGAATGCCATCACACAACGGGCGATGAAGACGATATATCGACCACGGAAACAGAAAGGCAAGGGACGAAGCGCAGAAGCAGGGACCATGCCGACTACGTCGTAAACTTGCCTCGCACCAATTCTTACTGCCCCTTCAGCACCTGTGCTCTTTGCGCATTCAACCTGGAAAAAACTTATTGAAAATTTAACCAGTACTGAGTACCGTTCCTGAGTACCATGGCACCGGCACTGTACAGTGTTGCATCCGAGGCTCGGCAATGTGAGTTCAAATACTCCACAACTGCGGTACTGGCAAGTGAGTGTTGGTGGTACCACTGCTGTGTTCATCTGTGTTCGAAAAGAATCAACACAAACTGGTCTCGATCACTTGCCGTTCTTCTTTCAGTGACTTCCATCGTACTTTTGTTTCACTTCACACTGTTTCATCCGCCATGGATGTATGTGTGGAACCGCCTCCCAGCCTTCCCAGGCCTCCCAGCCTTCCCAGCCTTCCCAGCCTTCCCAGCCTTGCCAACGTCAAAACGTCAGCGTGCAGAACAGGACAGAATAGCCACCAAAATTCAAAATTCAGAATTCAGGATTTAGAATTCAGAATCCCCTCGCGCCAACTCCTTCCGCTCCTTCCCACTTCCCTTTCTCCTTTTCTTCCTTCGTGTCCTTCTCTCCTTCCTGCCTTTCTTCTTTCTTTCCTTCCATCAATCGCTCCATCAACACAACCAAGGCAACTAAGACGACCAAGACGCTAGATAGCTCACGAGGGTGCTCGTACGAGGTACCGCTCTGGAACAGACCGTGACAGACAGACCAGACCGTCAGTCAACACAGTCAACACAGTCAACAGTCAAATAAACCATGTTCACTGACAGTCAGAACATTGTCATGTGATAAACTTATCATGTGATGTCATGTGTTGGTGTTGTCTGTCTGTGATAAGTTAGCCCATCAATCACTCCCTCACTCTCTCTCAAGCAGAAGAAAAGAAGAAAGACACATGTCTGTCTATGCTGTCTATGTGTCAAGGTGAATTAGCAGTTGCAGAGGAGGAGGAAGAGGAGGAGAAGGAGGTGGAAGGCCAGGTCGAGAGGCTACTAGCGTAGCCGACTGAGTGGCCTAGCTACCAGGCGCCTATGGAACTCGGGAGGCACAGAACGCAAATGCGGGCAAGAGGCAAGCAAGAGTTGGCGTGAGAGTTGGTTGTGTGGGACCGCAAAACTGACTTGACGACTGCCTGCGCTCGTCGATCCTGGCCGAGTTGCAAAAGCCCTGGGCAGGTGTACAAGTGGAGGACTGGTCGCGTGGACGAGGCGGTTTTGGGGTCGTGTTAGTTGTGCTAGTCGTGCGATGCTTGTCTGACCTTCGAAAAGAGTGAACGCTGCAATACTTGGGCGCGTCCAGATTCAAGAGAATTATATATTATCGAGCAGAGTTCAAATACTCTAGCGGCGACACCTCTTGGGCCATCCCCATTCTCGACGGGACTTTCCTCAGAGTAGCAGGTTTGAGAACTTGGGGTGGTATAGGAGCAGTGGGAAATGGCTTCCGAGGATGACCTCTTTGAGAGCCTTTTTGGGCTAGGGGGCTCCGCATTCGAGACAGACTCGGCTGGAAGCAGCCCCCATGTAACTCCAATGCCCCGCGGGAAGGCCGACGAAGAAGAGATGGCCGCGGAGGAGGACGCCGAAGACCTCGAGGACGACGACGACGACGATGATGACGATGATGAAGATGATGATGACGAGGGGAAGAATTGGGCTGATGGAGAGCGGCCGACGAAGAAGAAAAAGGTTGCGATGGCTTACAAACTGGCTCGAGAGCGACGCAAGAAGGAGATAGACGTCCTGCGACTTGAAAACCAAAAGCTTCTGGATGAACGCGCTGAGTTTATTGAGAAAATCCAAACGCTTGAAGACACTGTGAAAAGCGAGCTGGGCAAAGCCACGCTTGATGACATGTACGAAAACGAGCTCTTGAAAGAACAAATCATGCTTCACGCCAAATTTCTGACTTCCTTTGAGTCTATGGTGAAGAGCACGCCTTCAGAGCGGACAGCCAAAATTAAAATTTACAAGGAAGGCGCCGACCAGGCGACTGATATTTTCCTCGGCATAGTCGCTGATAGCCAAGGGGGAGAATGGCGCAAAGCTACGCTTCCGCCGCTTCTGGCCGTAAACAAGTTTATGAAAATGGATATTTGGTTCCGATTCACGGACAATTTATTCGAGCCTGGAGAGGCTGCTAAAGCAAAAACGTCGTCTTCCAACGGCAGAGCGCGGAAGAAGAGCAAGGCGGGCAGCGGCAGCATCGAGGAGCAGTTTCGCAAAAGGCGTCTGCAAATGCGCTTTGATATTTCGTTCATGTCGTTAAAGAAGCCCCAGATCATCGATGGCATACGCAAACTTCTGATGGATCAACGCGAGAAGCTCCAGCTCTGGGGCATTCCGGACGACCAAGTTGAGATCAAGCCTCTTGAGGAGGACCTGAACTTAGAAAACACTATGCTGCTCTACTTAAGGAAGCACTTTCCGCCCCCGAAGAAAGATCGAGACGTCGTGTTCCTCTTCGATCAACATTCACGAAAGATGACCCGCTCTACGCTCGCACCCCCTAAATCAGCTCAGAACGAAAAAAAGATGAAATCGGCGCCAGTCGTCACGTCGGCAGTCAGTACCGAAGAACCCCTCGAGGACGGCCACAAGAGAAAGCGCGGCCGCCCGGTGGGCTCCAAAGGGAAAAAGGACAAGACGTGGGCTTTTGGAGAGGTGGAGGTGGAAGTGCTGACCCGCACCTCCACGACGCTCTTGGCAGGGGCCCGGCAGTCCCAGGATGCAATTCGCATCAGTTCGCCTGTCATGCACAATGCGCTGGTGTTTGAGGAGGAAGAGTATCTGGACTGTGATGACTCGGAGGAACCCGAGAGCCGTTCCGTGGCAAGGGCCGTCATAGTAGCAAGTATCCCGCAGGAGTATTCCGAACAGCAAGAAGAGGAAGACTGGAACCGAATTCTTCGTCCAGACGGTGCAATAAACCCTCGATTTGCGTTTCACCTCGGCCAACTTTTGCGCAACGTTGCCGCAAAGTATGCCGCCAAAGCTGCTCAGAGTGCTAGCGCGGCAAGCGCTCCGAGCGACCAGTAAAATATGACGAAAAACATGCAAAATTTCCCTTTTGACACTCGCGATGTTTGTGGCTCAACAGCTTGTGATTGGAGAACCTTTAGACTTTTAAAAGTTGAGGAACTTTAGAACAAAAAAGGAAATAAATAATAATTCATTGTGTCCACGTCGTTTTCTTCCTGTGCGAGGACGCACAGATCGACATAAAGCACGAATTTGGCAAGCTAGATTTTGGAGAGCTTGGAGAAGGTCGGTACGCTTCCGTGTGTCTCCGCGGCCATGAGATGGTCCTTAAGCGATTTCGGCACAAATGGGGTTAGCTCTCCACGGAGGTTTGCCGAGAGCATCATTCTGACTTGGTTGCTACTCAGACCTTTTCCGAAGAGATAGCTGAGTTTAGTGGCGACTGCTTCCAGGGTCATATCCTCGCCGGAGACACAGCCAATCTCTGCTAGCTTGCGTCCCACTGCGTAAGCGTGTAACTGGACATGGCCGGTCGGGCATTGTGACACGACCACCACAAGCTTTCCAGCACTCACCAGATCCTTCAGCGATTGTACCAGCGAAGCCTTCCTGCTCGGAGCGTTGCCGGTCCCGTACAGCTCAATGACCAGCGCTTTGAGCGTGGACACGTCTTTAAGAATTTGAAATATGTGATCGTCAAAGCCAGGAATTAGGCGCATGCACACGATGCCACGGTCCATGACTTGATGCGTGCGGAATGGTTTCTTCGGTGGAGGGCGGT
This sequence comes from Parietichytrium sp. I65-24A, assembly GCA_012862575.1. Lineage (NCBI taxonomy): Eukaryota > Bigyra > Thraustochytrida > Thraustochytriidae > Parietichytrium > Parietichytrium sp. I65-24A. The sequence continues at coordinate 150,729 of BLSF01000031.1, forward strand.
GCAAAGCATCATTGTATTTGATTGAAACTCCAACAGAAGCTAGAGGTGGGTGATTCGGCGTATGAAACGCGTCCAATGCTCCTGTGCTAATCTTCTTGGTGCGGTTTCCGCGCATAAGTTTATCATGGAAAAAAATGCATACCTCCGGGATGCACGAGTTTCCTGCAATGTACACAGATATGAGCAAGTTTCTTCGAGCATCGCTGTATCCTTTGGCCAGCGGGATCATTGATCCAGTCAAGATGACGGGTTTGGCAAGGTTTTCAAGCATAAACGATAGCGCGCTCGATGTGTACGCGAGAGTGTCGGTTCCTTGCAGCACCACGAATCCGTCATACAAAAAGTAGTTCTTCTCGATATCCTTGGCAATCTTCACCCAGTCGGAGGAGTCCATGTCCGAGCTGTCGACAAGCTCGTCGTACTCCACGATGTCCACGTGCGGCATGTCGCTCTCCTCCAGTTCTGGCATGTTGCGCAAGACGTTGGTCAGGTACCCCGGTTTCGGCACCAACGACCCGTGCTCATCCTCGAGCATCCCCATCGTCCCCCCCACATAGAGGATGAGGACTTTGTTCCCCTCGGCCGCCATGCCAGCGACTGCAGAGTCGTTGACCATCTTGGCCGACACTGACAGCGAAGACGAAGGGTCTCTCCACACCACTGCTTTCCCTTGGTGTCCGCTCTTTCTTCCGCGTCTCTGTCTTTGGCTTCCGTTTGTCAGTTTCTGTGGCACTAGAGCAGCTGCAGCTCTGCCGTTGGCACTATGAGTTGCGCTTCTGCGAGTCAGTCGGCGCAGATAGGAAGAAAGCGAGGAAAGGAACGAAAGGAGTGAGAGGAGTGAAAGGAGACAGCAGCAGATGATAGACTATGATAGCTCACGGGAGACAGGCAGTGAGTGCGACGAACGGGAGGGAGGTGGTTGAGGGGCTAGATGGTAGATGGTAGATGGGCAGATGGATAGAAGGATGATGCGCGTGTCGTCCACTGGGTCTCTGTGGATCTCACGGATCTCACGTCCGTCTCAGACTCAGGCTCGCAAGCACCAAAACGCACACTGACACTGACTCGACTGACTGAGTCTCTCCTCTCAAAGAACTCAGATCAGAGATGAACAGAGGCAAATGCAAAGGTAAAGGAATAGAAAGACAAAGACAACACCCCACCTTCCGATAGGGTTTGTTTAAGCTCTCACTTCGTGGCTTCACTTTTAAAGACAAAGGGCAGCGGAGAGCGGAGAGCGAGAGAAAATGCCGGTAAATTAGTCAGAGTTGTCAGTCGCTTGTGAGACCTCGGAGTTACAGGTCTTGAGAGGAGTAAGTTGCTGCGAAGTGCCGGTAAGAAGATCCCCAACTTGGACTTGGAGATGTGCGGCAACGAATGAATGAATGCATGCATGAATTGCATGTTACTCGAATGAATGAATGCATGCATGAATTGCATGTTACTCGAATGAATGAATGCATGCATGAATTGCATGTTACTCGAATGAATGAATGCATGAATGAATGAAAGAAAGCATGTGCATGCTGCACGAAGCGAAACGAAACGACAACGACTGGTTATCCTGGATCCTCACGAGACATTGGTTTCGAACTAGGAATCTGAAAAAATTGAGTTTTCTGAATTCTGAATTTTGCATTTTTCTCATCCACATCATCCACATCCTCTCATCGCTCCCACGGCTCCCACAGTCGCACCAGTACCAGTAAGAGAGATACTTACACCCATTTTTTCCAAAATCCAGTTGTGCTATGTTGTGCTACTGGTACCGGTACCGGTACTTTACCAAAAAGTGAAGGCCAGAATCAGGTTTAGTAGGTACTAGTACCACTGCAAGGTATTCCTCCGCTTTGCCGCAACCAGCCATTGCTCTAGAGGACCACATTTCCGCATCCCTGGAAATCTTGGAGTTCAAGTTCCTGGACTCGAGCGCTTCTCTGTCGACTTGAAGCAATTCGGAGGCTATCGGAGACCTCGTCCAGTTCGTCCGTCGTTTTGTGCTTTCATTGGACTACCGGTACCTTGAACTGGGAAGAGTTGACATTTTTCATATAGCCGCACTCACAGCGACTGTAAGCACCGGTAACCTCGGGGCAAAGTCTTCTTTGATCGCGAGCAAATTGAATTCCGCATGTTCATGATCAGCGAACTGCTCCTTGCCAAGAAAACATCACTTACACGGTTGTCTGAATTCTGATGTTGTCTGTGTTGTCTGTCGAAGGAGTGTCTGTCCTTGGATGTCCTTGGTCACTCTTTGCCAGACACTTTCCATTTGTACTCGATCTTGCGAGTAAATAGCTTGCGATATAGCTCGCGGCACTGCTTGCGGGGTTCGACGACGTGGACTGGTTGACTCTTCCAGTCACCTCAATTGGAGTTTGGAGGCGCTTGTTTCGCTTGTGGCCCGGGATGTTGGCGTCTAGTTTCAGGACGGCGCGGCTGAGCACCGCTTTCGGATTGCGCGCCCGCTCAGCCGCAAGCTTGGACCGCCATGGGCTAAGATGGCTCGCAACGTCTTCATCAGACGAAAAGAAAAAGGAAGAACAACCTCCCATGAAGAATAAAGAGCCTGAAGCGGGCGTTTTCCAAAAGGCTGCAGAGTTGGCACCTGGACTTGCGTTGTCTGCAGTGGTTATGCAGTGCGGGTTTGCGTCGGCAGAAGTCATGGGGCAAGGTCTACTCTCGTTGCAAGGCATCAGCGGCGCTGCGTCACCGATATCCGGGATCCCTGTTTCCATTCTCCTCGGCCTTGCCATCAATAACACGATGTCGCTTCCAAAATTTCTGGAGCCGGGCATCAAATTTGCAACGAAACCGGTCCTGCAGGCTGGGATCATTTGCGTTGGTGCCAAGCTTAGTGCGTTGGACCTTGTGTCGACGGGACTCATCGGGCTGCCAGTGGTCGCTGCCTCGATTGGGGTCGGCATGACCTTCATTCCTTGGTTCGGCAATAAGATGGGGCTTCCGCACAAGATGAGCTCTCTCATCGCAGCCGGTACGTCCATCTGCGGGGTGACTGCGATTTCTGCATTGGCTCCGGCGATCAAGGCTTCTCAGCGGGATACTGGGTTCGCCATCGCAAACGTAGTTGCTTTCGGGACATTGGGAATGCTGGTGTACCCGTACTTGGCGCATGCAATCATCCCTACGAGCCATCAAGTGGGCATGTTTCTGGGCTGTGCAGTGCACGACACTAGTCAAGTCATTGGAACCGCTCTGACCTATTCGGCTGTGTATGGCGATGAACAAGTTCTCAAAGTTGCTACTGTTACGAAACTGACAAGAAACCTCTTTCTGGCTGGAGTCATTCCCGGTCTCACCTTCCTCTCCATACGAAAGGAAGGCGGTGCAGATGCTGCCTCCCAGACTAGTGCGATGCCCACATTCGCTGATGTGAAAAAGTACTTTCCTGGTTTTGTAGCAGGCTTTGTCGGAATGTCTGCACTTCGATCTGCGGGCGACATCACCTTGGCTTCGAATGGCGCTGCTTTTGGCATGCTTGACGCTAGTGCGTGGTCAACTCTGACTAGTTTTATTGGGAACGACCTTGGCTCGCATTTGTTTCTCGGTTCCGCAATGGCCGCTGTAGGCATGAGCACCAGCGTTGGAGCGCTTCGCGGAGTAGGGTATAAACCATTTCTCGTGGGTCTTGCAGGGGCTGGGGCAGTAGGGCTAACCGGCTTCACGACGTCCATGGTTGTTGGGCACCTGCTGCTTTAAGTTGCCTGAGTACCTGTCATCTTTCCTGTGTTCCGCGATGTTCCGCGTCGGCCGAAACATCTCTAATTAACGGTTGATCAAAAGTGTCGTCGATGCTTGGCTGATCGGGGTCTGTCCAAATCTTTTGATCTTGTGTATGCTGCCTGTTTTATCGCATCAAGTTTTTTCCTTTTCAATTTTATGATCATGATATTTCTCTATTACCCGCTCGTCGTTTGTGTTCACTGTTCAGTGAATGTTGAATGCAAAACAAAAGTCTACGCACATCATTGCTCCCCAGTCCCAACGTGCTAAAACGGGTACTGACTGTTGTCACTCCGAGTACTGAGATGCTGAGTACTGGTATGTACTGGTTGACTGGTGGGCTCGCAACTGGGACAGCGGAACTCATTGCGCTGGACCAGACATAGATTACATAGATTACATAGATTAATCATGATTAATCAGCGGAGGTAGCGGAGGCGAACGACAGTGAGCAGCTGTAATAGCTGCAACACCTGCCGTAGTGGGGTGTAGATTAATTGGCTAATAGGCTAATTACTGTACCGAAATCGCGAGCTGGAGAGCTGGAGAGTAGAGCGAACGAACAAAATGAACCCTGCAAACCTTATCCCTACCGCTATATACTACTACACTACCGGTCGAAGGAAGCCAGGGAAGCGGGCCTTGTTCGCCCACAAACGAGATACTGAAAAAATCGAAAGAAAGAACGAGTAAAAAGGACAAAAATTCGAGAAAAAAAGGCACAAGAAAAGCCACCGAATAGGCCCTGTTAGATATAGGAGGAGAGAGAGAGAGAGAGAGAGGAACACCGAGGGGAGAAGGCGAGAGAAGAAGAGGCGAGCAGAGGAGACCAGAGAGAGAGAGAGAGAGAGAGAGAGAGAGAGAGAGCAGAGAGGAGAGAGCAGAGAGAGGGAAAGTGAGTTTCCTCNAGAGAGAGAGAGAGAGAGAGAGAGAGAGAGAGAGAGAGAGAGAGAGAGAGAGAGAGAGAGAGAGAGAGAGAGAGAGAGAGAGAGAGAGAGAGAGAGAGCAGAGAGGAGAGAGCAGAGAGAGGGAAAGTGAGTTTCCTCAAGTCGCTCTCCAGCCGGCTGCTCGGTAGGTCCAAGCGCGACGCTGCCAGGAGTAAGAAGGAGGCGCCAGCAGTGTCTGCAGAGAGCCGCCAGAAAGGGGCAACCATGTCCAGCCACGCCAGAGTCTACGCTGACGTCAACGTGCACCGCCCGAGGGAGTACTGGGACTACGAGAACTTGCAGGTGACCTGGGGCTCGCAGGTAAGTTGGAAAAAGTGTCAAGTGTTTCTGTGTGAACATGGAACATGGAATATGGAACATGCGCGTAGTGATGTCGGAGTCGGATTGGCGCACGCGTGGGGGCTGACGGGTTGGCGCGTTTTGTGCGTGTTTATTGGGGGCTCAGGATGACTACGAAGTGGTGCGGAAGATCGGCCGGGGTAAATATTCAGAGGTTTTCGATGGGTACAATGTGAAGAGCAAGCAGCGATGCGTGGTCAAGATTCTCAAGCCTGTGAAGAAAAAGAAGATTAGTAAGTCCGCCGTGCCATGTGGTGTCGGTCGTTATGGCCTGCGAGGCTTTTGGCTTAGATCGCTTTGTTTATTGACGCTGGTGTTCTTTTTTTTTTTTTTTTTTGCCGTTTCATTTTTTCTCGCTTCGTTTGAGCAGAGAGGGAGATCAAGATCCTTCAGAACTTGTGTGGAGGGCCAAACATAGTCAAGCTTCTAGACGTTGTGCGCGACCCGCAGAGCAAGACGCCCAGCTTGATCTTTGAGTACGTTGACAACGTGGACTTCAAGGTTCTGTACCCGACCCTGTCAGACTTTGATATTCGCTACTACATGTACGAAATTTTGCGCGCTCTGGACTACTGCCATTCGCAAGGCATCATGCACCGTGATGTCAAGCCACACAACGTAATGATCGATCACAAAAATCGAAAGCTGCGCTTGATTGACTGGGGACTCGCCGAGTTCTATCATCCTGGCAGAGAGTACAACGTTCGCGTCGCGAGTAGGTATTTCAAGGGACCAGAACTTCTCGTGGACCTTCAGGATTATGACTACAGCCTGGACATGTGGTCGCTTGGATGTATGCTTGCTGGCATGCTTTTCCGAAAGGAGCCTTTCTTCCACGGCCATGACAACTACGACCAGCTGGTGAAGATCGCTAAGGTGCTCGGCACCGATGAGCTGCTCGCATACCTGGACAAGTATGATCTCGAGCTGGATCCTCACTTTGACGGCATCTTGGGAAGACATTCCCGCAAGCCTTGGTCAAAGTTTGTGAACGCTGAGAACCAGCATCTTATTACACCAGAAGCCCTTGATTTCCTCGGCAAACTCCTCCGCTATGACCACCAGGAGCGCCTCACTGCCCAAGAGGCTATGCAACACCCTTACTTTGGGCCACTTGGTTACCCACCTCCGGGGACCGCAACCGAGACTGCTCAAAACCAGGCGAGCACATCTTGATTCTATGGTAATGTTTTTGCAATGCCTGCCGTGCGCCAGACTTTACTCTCTATCTTTTTCTGTGCGCTTTTCGCCAGGGGCGATACGTCCTCATGATTGGCGGAATTTACTACCTTAATTGATTTTTCCGCTCTTTTCTTCTCCACCTCTTACATTTGCAATCAAAGAACGGTGCCCCAGCCTGCTCGCCAGCTGAGGGAGGTTTCTGAGTTCCCAAACGTTCTAATTATCGGAAGTCATTTGTAAAGTGAGACTTGGCGCCAACAAGGTCGCGCAAATATTTCCGATTTCAAATTTTAAGGATGAGAGATAGTTTTAAAAGTAGAGAACACAGCGGAGGCAGGTTCCCTTGTGCAGGGTATCAATGGCTTTGTTGATGTCCTCAAAGCTCATCTTGTGAGTGATGTACTTCTCGAGACCGAGCTCTCCGCTCTGCACACGCTTGACGAGGTCTGGTACCTGAGTGCGGGACTTGAATCCTCCGAAGGCAGTTCCGCGCCATACACTATATTTCCGCAAGCGACAAACATGCTATTAGTGCCTTCTCTTGTGCGAGCCGATGGACGAACGCAAAAGAGTCAACTTACCGTCCAGTCACAAGCTGGAATGGGCGGGTGCTAATTTCTTGGCCAGATGCAGCCACACCCTTGGAGAACAACAAAGATTGCAATTTGTCAGAATCTGGTCCTATACAAATCTGCGCAAGACATGATCGCAAACGGAAAACTTACAATGATGACACTCTCACCCCAGCCTTTGTGGCAGCACTCCAGAGCCGAACGCATGACCTGAACGTTTCCAATGCACTCGAACGAGAAGTCCACGCCTCCATCAGTGAGCTCTACAATAACCTCTTGGATAGGCTTCTCGTAGTCCTTTGGGTTGATGCAATCAGTCGCTCCCCAGGCCTTTGCGTTATCAAATTTGGTCGTGTTGATATCGACAGCAATGATGCGGGATGCACCACTGTGCTTGAGGGCTTCAATCACGGCTAGGCCGACAGCTCCAAGGCCAAAAACGGCTGCAGTTGCGCCAGAGTGCACGCGAGCGGTGTTCCATACCTGTTGAAGGGTCAAACGCATGGAGTGAGCACCAACTCCATTCCTATTCATACGATTCGCTCAAGAACTTACAGCACCCCATCCAGTAGAGACTCCGCATCCAAGAAGGCAGACCTTGTCGAGATCAGCAGTTTTGTCCTGTGCCACGCCAATACAAACAGCAAAAGTTCGCAGCCGTCAGACAAAGCTCATGAAGACAGCGGCAAGGCTGACTAAGAAACAAAATTCACGATTCCAACTTACGATTTTGGCCACGGAAACCTCGTGGACTACGGTGTACTCTGAGAATGTGGAGGTTCCCATAAAGTGGTAGAGGGGCTGGCCTTTGTAGGTGAAGCGGGACTTGTCGTCCGCCTTCATGACTCCGCGGCCGGTCCACTGGCGCACTGCAGAGCACAGATTGGAGCGCGGGTGCTTGCAAAACTTGCACTCTCCGCAGTTGGCCTGGTAGCATGGAATGACATGGTCGCCAGGCTGAACTGAGGTGACGCCAGGTCCCACGCTCTCAACAACTCCTGCGGCTTCATGTCCGAGAATGCAAGGAAATAGCCCTTCTGGATCCTGGCCGGACCAGGTGTACACATCGGTGTGGCAGAGCGCGTTGGCAGCAATCTTAATGCGCACCTCGCCTTCCTGCGGAGGCGCCACTTCGATCTCGTCCACCACGAGGTCTTTGTTGGCCTCAAGCGCGATGGCAGCCTTGCACTTGATGGTCTTGCCGGCGAACTCGTCGGTTGGCGGCACGAAGTCTGGCGGTGCGTACGACATTTTCTCTCTTGGCTCTTGGCTCTTTGACTCTGCGACTCCGTGCTCTGTTCTCTTGCGGATGCCTGGTTGGTGGTGCGTTGGGCGATGGGAGATGGGAGACTGCTCGTCCGTCTTGCTGGCTCGGCTGGCTCCGGCTCACAAAGATTGAGATTGACAGTGGAGTCTGCCTCTGAGTATCTCTGAGTACTCTGAGTAGGAGACATATGAGACTTATGAGACCATGCGTGTCGTTTCGAAGTAGACGAACTAGCCTAGTAGCGTGAACCTCACGAAGGATCTTTCCAATGGCTTACAGATTCCTACTATTGGTGATGCAACTTTCACTCCAAGGCTGCTAGGCTTTCTGCTAAGTGAACTAGGCTGGACAAAACACCAAAGCAAGGCAACTACTGAGATTCTACGCGAATTTACCAAGTCCGCTGACTGTCACGGACTCCTATAGATAGCCATAAGCGAACCCCGTTACGGAGTTGCTACTTCCAATGGTCCTACCTTGATTGATGGCATAGTAGTAGCATGGTACCCTGGATGAGGTCGCCATTTTTGTTGGCGGAGACTAGTGGAGCGCCGCAATGCAATAGCATGATGACCTTGGTTCAAGGTTGCAGCCTCGCGCTGACTAACATGTAAAATTTGTAAATCTGACAGGGAACTGCAGCCTTGAATGAGAGTTCAGGGCCCACAGAGAATCCGAGCATGCTGACAGCAGGAGGCCTACTTCAGGCTAGGCTCGTTTTGCTCTTGCGTTACTTGCCGCGTCCGGATGGTCCAGGAAGACGAGCAGTTCGGGCAAAGCCGAGAATCAGAACCGGTCAAGCAGGCCAGTCAAACTCGCGATTCTCCTTGATTACAACACTCAACTGCTTTATCCTTTACAAAACAGAAGTTGTGTTTCAAAGCAGCGCCACATGACCCCACGGAAATGAAACTCGCCTGTAGCTGGCAGAGCAGATGGAATTGAATTGCGAGATGCTATTTGCATCAAGCGGTGTAAATGTGAACAAGTCGGTTAGAACGCATTGAAGAGCTAACAAGTCAGGACTAAAAAGAAAATGTAAAAAAATGAAAAACGAGAGAAAAATATGCTAAGTGCAAACGCTTAGTTCTTTCCCTTCATCTTAAGCTCCTTCTCCTCAATGATAGAGAGCTTGACTCCCTGGTTCCTTGGAAGAGTGACCTCGACCTTCTCTGAGGTGCCGATGACGAAAGCAGCGCTGAGGCGGGTTGCGAAAGTGTTTCCTTTAGCATCCTTGACTGTGATCATCTCAAATGCACCTGGATGTGGCTCTCTGTGCTGGAGGACACCAACACGTCCTCTGTTGTGACCGCTGGTAATCATTACGGTCTGGCCGAGCTCGAACTTGAGGATCTCGACGATCTTGCCAGTCTCAAGGTCGATCTTGATGGTATCGTTAGCCTTGACAAGTGGGTCTGGGTACCTGATGGTGCGGCCATCGTGGGTGGTGAGCTGTGGCACCTTGTTTGGTGCAACGTACACCTTGTTGACCTTGCAGAGCTTGAACTTTGCCATCTGCTTCTCGATTGGGATGAGCTGGAAGCGTCCCTTGGTGTCGTACAGAAGGCGGAAGTTCTCGCCGGTCTTCTCAATGCTGATCACATCCATGAGGCCAGCTGGGAAGCGTGGGTCGGTGCGAACCTTGCCGTCAACCTTCACGAGCTTGCGCATGGTGATGGAGAGAACCTCGGTTCCGTTCAATGCATACTTGAGGCGGTTACGGAGGATGAGGATCAGAGGAAGGCACTCACGGAGCTTGTGAGGTCCAGCAGATGGACGAGGAGCCCAAATGCCTCCGAGTTTGTCCAACATCCAGTGTTTTGGGGCATTGAGCCTCTTCAAATGCTTCTTTGGTCCGCGAGCCTGTTTCGAGCAACGCCATCACGCATGTAAACAAGGGATCAAAGAGACAACAAGTCAGTATATTAAGAGATCACGCAAAAGCCCCTCAGGTCGAAAACCCCCCTCCCAATGACAGGCGCCGCAGTTGCCGCGAATACTCCCGCAAAGCGCGTATCGCACAGATGCATCGCAAGAGTATCTACACAGCTCACACGTCCCGTCACTCCCATTTCGGTCATCTGCATCACCGCTCATGACCCGAACCTTGCCCTCCCCGGCGCGCTCGGCCCGATGAACGACGACAGCAATACTCCCCTCTCTCCTCGCGCAGCCGAACCCGCGCAAACCATTCGCAACGTACCATCTTGCACTACTCTTTGCGACTCTCGCAACGCTCTACCTCTCTCTCCTTGAGATCTGTGCCGCACCACTCAACCAACACAGACAAACAACTCCGCTTGCTGATGAAAGGATGAAAGGATGATAGGATGAAAGGATGAAAGGATGAAAGGAGGGAAGCAGGCCACTCTACTGCGCTAGCACACGCTATCCCCCGTTCTACGCGCGTGTGGAGATCCCCTAGCCCTACCTACACCAGCGACGCCACCCACTCACATAAGGCACAACCACCAACCAAACTCCTGTGTGGCGACTGCGCCGACACCACAGCGTCCTTCGAGGGGGCGGCTTCAGGACTTGAAGCACAGCCGAGAAACCCTAGCCCTGATGGGTGGCTGGGAACGGGAGAAGGTTCGTTCGCACTGCTAGGTAATTGACTATATTAATCTGTCTTAGAGTTTACGTGGATGGGTTGTGGTGTGCACGGCGAACTCGATTTCATTCGTGAGGAATTTTTTTCCATCATTTCTCGTCTTTTTCCTCTCTTTTTCCCTCAATTTTCCCCGTCTAACCAGAGCGTAGCACAGAGTAGTTTGATCAACACTCAGTCATCTCTCTACTGAGAGTACTGAGAGTACTGAGAGCATCTCGGTTCCTCGCATCTTTGCCCCAATGATCTTCCATCGGCATCAACGATGGAGCACACGTTGCGGAGAGGGACCGCATGATCAGGAAATCGCAATGGAGTCAGAGAAACAGATCGCTGAGGAAGCCCGAGAGCGGCAGTGCAGAAGAAGAAAGAGGGCAAAAGCGCAAGTTTCCCCGAGGTTTTCAAATGTGGGAAGAAATGGAACGTAAATCTCGATGAATTCTCAATTTGGCTCGATTGGGGAACATCATTATAAAAACGTTTGGCTGCACCCTTCCAAGAAGCTCTATCACGGTCGTTTAGTTTCAACTTTCATGCTCTCAAAGTTCGCTGGCGCCGAAGTGTGCTCATGCACGATGGTCCATCTGCCATCCTTGTTCTCCGCCACCCACGTAAGTCTGTTCGTCATGCTGTGCAGCACCTTTGCGTCCTCGTCGACGCCAGCATACGTCAAGTAGGCATGCACAAGAACTGCATCTGGTCCTAGGCTCCTCTCACCGACGTCGGCCCACGTCACCTTGACATTGGTCTTGTCCCCCACGGAGCCAAACCACTCCTTGGCCATTCCTTGCCACGCCTCTCGGCCATCGTAGCACCACGGAAGCCAGGTGTCAAACACAAACACATCGTGGTCATACAGGCTGGCGAATGCTGCAGCATCCTTTGCCAGCACAGCGGCGGCGTATGCGCTCAGCAGCTCCTGTGCGACGGTCATTTCAACTCCTGTCACGCCTGTCACCCTTGGGCTCGACTTGGACTAGGCGGCTCACGGCTCTTCGCACCGATCTTCGCGCCGCTCTTCCCACAGACACCCGCTCCACGCGCGGCTCGACTTCCTTTTCGCACTGTCCTCCTGGCGCCTTCGCTTCCCTCGCCTCTTGCAACACTGTCAGCTGCGACTTGAAACACTTGCCACGACAAGTTGAACTGACAGATACTGACAGTGAGGTTTGAACAGAAATAATTACTTCAGATTCAGAACACAGAACAGGTGGGCTCACTTAGACACTGCACTATACATCGCTACGTTGGACGGCGGTGCACACCAAAAAAGAACCGGAGGTTCCACTATGATTCTCTAATAGTGTACGTACTCACTCTCAGTACCGGTTCCATGACACCCAAGACACCCAAGTATTGCCGAGGTTCAAATGATTCCTTGAGCGTCAACGGGACTAAACTTATCTCCAGAAACGACTCGAGATGTCGTCGGCTGCAAACGCGAAATAGCTTTGTTGGAATGGACTCGGAACAAACGTTTGGAACATATCTTCTCAAAGCATACATAACTCACTCCCTCTTTGGGTGTGTGTGTGTGTCCGAACTGTTATTCAAGCGCCAAGGCGAGTTTCCTCGCCCCATCTGCGTGCGCTGCCGCTCGCGCTGGCCGGGCTGGCAAGTTGCAACGTGCACTGTGGTAAGTTTGGAGGTTTTTAAATTAACAGTAAATTGTTGCGAAGGCGACTTGCGAATTGTGGCCATTCTGTGCTCTAGTTTTCGGTGCCATAGATTGGGGAGAGAGATGCGGGGTGGAGAAGAGGCTGGGAACTACAAAGTGAGCTGCGGCGAATTGACGGTGTAGATTGATTTATGATGTTCTGTCGACAGGCAGTCGATTTGCAGCATCACGGACGTAAAGCCGCCATGAGCGCAGCCAAGGTATCTGCAACCGTTTCGCACAGCTCCGCCCGGTGAGGAAGGTCGCTTTTTGCCAGAGAGAGCTCGAGGGCTCGGAGCTTCAATATTTGGGCTTTCCCAGCACTTGGGAGAGCTTGAACGCGCTGCGCGTCTTGGGGTTCCCAGTTGGCCAAAATCCTCTTCCAGTCTGCCACGGGCTGCAAGCCTCCACGAATCTCAATACGGGCAACCTCCCTCAAAGGAAGCAAGGTTTGCTCGAGCCGCGCGAATTTAAAGTCAAGGGACTCGCGCCAGTTCGAGCCTTCATGCTGATCCGCTCGCAAAGCAGGGTGCAATGTCGGCCGGTGAGCCGAGTATGGCTCCTCTTGGAAAACTGCACGTGCCACAGCCAACGCCAACTCTCGCTCTCGAAGGATACTGGCGCTCGCCACAGCGTCGCGGGCCAGGGCCTCTGGTTTCCTGCGGAATGATATTGGCGAAGCACGAATATGACTTCCATCAAGAGTGATCGACAGCTCTAGTTTGTCCAGCTGCAGGGTGGAAAACCTCACTATGCAAGTCTGCAGCCTCGGGTTTAAGATCGCCAACACCTTCCCTGGCCCATCCAGCGCGACTTGGAATGCAGTGTGCCATTTGCGTTCCGAGCTGCACGAGTTCAAAAACTGATCGCGACGGGTAATGTGAACCTCGTATTCCCCTGGTGCCACTTGCTCCGGTAGGCTCGCAGTACAGTGCGGTGCACTAACCTTGCCAGCGCCAACGCGCAAGCGATAAGGGCTTCCAAAAATATCCGCACCAAAATACTTGACGTGAAGCCGGTATCGACCGACTCGTTGACAATCCAGGGCAACCACGTAAGCGGTGTCCGGCCAACCCATTCGCTTGGACACAGACCCGAGATGCCTGAGCTTTTGCTTGTTAGTTTGCTCACCGTCTTCTGTGTTGTCAATGTCAGACATTGATACTCGCTTCAAGATGCGCCCGTGATGAATCATATCTAAATGCACTTTAGAGAGGTCGAACACGTTGCCGCATTCCTCCCTTATCAGCTGAATACTCAGGTGTCTTCGTAATGTTTCTAAGCTCTCCTCAGGTTCCAAGAGCGAGAACAAAAACAGCTCCAGGCTCTTACTGTCAGCCTTCGCCTTTCCTTTTAACAGAGATGGACTCCAGAGAATGTGCGCCAGAGCCCTGGCCTGTGTAGTGGAGGCATTTACGGATTTCGCGTCCTCGGCGTAATACGGACGGAGAGCGTTCTGAACGCAAAGACGAGCCAGATTTGGCAAACTGAAATCCCACTCCTTTTCGCCGAGCGTATAAACCCGCTTAGCATTCACCGACTCTAACATCTCAAGCCCCCACAAGTAGGTCTCCTCATCGTGTTGGCCACAGAGCTGAATGTTGCAAACCATAAATTCGTCTCCAACAAAAGTGTGCACGTCGCTATCGCTGCCGGAAGACCCATCTTTGGGAGTCCTGACCAGCCTTCCGCAAAAAGAAAGCTGTAATCGGTCGGCCCCATCTCTGGTTTTACGGAAATGTCGAAACGACGGAACGGGGCTTGGCAATATATCCCACCCAAACAGCGGCGCGTCGTCTCCGCAAAAAGCAAATTCCACAAGTCTGCCGCTCGACAACACACAAAACGTCTCGCGCCATTTTTCTGAAATACCTTGTGCATGTACAAAGAGGTAACCACAAGTTCGCCTTCCCTGATTACGTGGAGCCTGTAGATATACGTCGTTGCTCTTTTTTTTGAACTGGACACTTGGAGCGCTTTTAAGTTGCGTGGGCGGCTGTGGCGGGAGAGGCTGCTCCTCAGTGATCCTCAGGGTGGAGGCGGAGGTAGAAGCCCCCCCACTTGCACTCTCCTTCTCTTCCTCCTTGGGCTTCTCGAAATCAAGGTTGGAGTCAACGAATGAAGGGGGCTCTGAGAGATTGCCTGCGACCTTCAGACTTGCGACCCAGCTTGCTAAGTCATCCTTGTTCGCTGCTCGGAACGAAGCAACCTTTTGATCAGTGTCGAATACAATGTTGAACTCACAACCAACAGGACTTGTACGACTAGCGGTTAGAATCTGAGTTTGAGGCTCAAGCGGGATTTGGAAGAGCAGGACTCTCGCGCCAGGCCCCCCAGCCTTATAGACGCAAAGCCTTTTAGCCCGCTGATCAATGACGCAGTTGCATTTGCTCCACACCTACAGTGTCCCGTGACGGTTTCACAACGTCTGTCAGGGAAGAACAAGCCAGTCGTCGCAGCTCACATATCGAGTGGAGGTACTTACCTGTTTGGAAGGACCCGCAGTGGACGATGTCTGCAGGAGATCAAGCGCCCCAGAGTCTCTCAGGAACATCTCGCCCTGGCGAGTGGTCTGTTCTCTGCGCCGCCCGTCGCGTCTCGCACTTGCCGCACACCACACAGCCCAGAGCACTTCTAGCAGATAGCTATCGACAATGTGTAAGCAAACTGCAATGAATTGCACAAGCTAGAGCTAGCTTAGAGCACCGCGAGTGCGAGTGAGTTGAGATTGTGTTTTGTTGGAAGCGGAATCGAGGTACTCGAGTACTCAGTAACATGTTCCTCATCTCATCAGAATAGTCGCAATCTACAACGCTGCTTTCTATAATGCTTTCTTTTACGACAAGCGGAATTCGAAAAAGAGCGGGTATGACGAGACGAGAATATTGTTTTGCTTAGCTCCATTCTAAAAAAGAAAAGCGAAAAAAGTACTTGACAAAACTCATTCGGGTGAATCGTTCAGGAATCGTGATTCCCACTTCAAATGCGAAGAAACGACCACAGTGACACTGCACATACGCTACAGGAAAGTCTTCGAACACGACTTTCAATCTCAGCAATATAAACTTAAATAAGGTGGAGGAGCGGGCTTTGCTCGCTGAGGTGCGAGACACGGAGACTCGTGCCCAAACCGCGCCGAAAACTGTGTGTAAAGCAAGGCAATCTCTTTCGAAATACTTGCCTTGATATGTGAGACAGACTTTTCCAGATCCACTTCGACGCACTGATCTTTGCGACACCCAATCGCATCCTTAACAATGAGAACTAAATCACAGGCGGAGTACCCTTCCGTGCTCCTGACAAGACGACTCAAGATCTTTTCAGAAGGAAGATCCAACGAACGATGCGCGAGCGCTTGATTAAAGATCTCTCTACGAGCTGCGGCGTCGGGCAGCGCAACCAAAATCCTTCTTTCAAAGTGCCTCAACACAGAGACATCAATTTCCCACGGAAGATTCGTTGAGCCAATGACGAGGATATTCGATGGCAACTGATCCATCTGGCTCTGAAAACTCAGCTTTAAACGGTCAATTTTGCACAAAATATCCACAGCATCGATGTAAATCACCGTCGGCCGCGAGTCTTGGGCAGCCGTTGATTGCGCTAATTTAAAAAGCGACTCGATGTGCTCGGTCTCCCGAAGTTCTCCTGACGACACAGAAATAAACCCTATCGAGTTGAGTTGTTCATGCATTATCACATTTGCAACAGATGACTTTCCGCTGCCAGGAGGACCAAACAAGAGCACCCCAGAGAACGCAAAGCAGCCTTTTGAGTCAATCCGCAGGCACTGGCGTAGAGTCGCCAGGGCCTCGTCGAGGCCTACCAACTTTTTTCCCCTAGAAAGATGGGAGGAGCGAACAAGCCAGCGAGACATGTCTGCCTGGCCGCAAGCAGTTTCAGACTTGAGGGGAGGTGCAGAAGCTGGACGATCAACAACCGCCTCGTTCTGCGCCCTAGGCAGAGGCGGAGTCGGTGCACGACCAAGACCTTGCCACCTTAGGTATTCCTCTTCTACCTCCGAGCCAACCGACGATGTCGCCAAAAGCTTTCGGGATGTACGCTCTTCCTGCAGTTGCCTTGCCATAAAAGGGTCCGGACTGCATAATACTGTTGGATTGAGCATCTTGTGAATCGTAGATTCTGCTTTGTTCACCTGTACTTTAGAGATCGACCCGCAATCTGAATGCACAATGAACGGAGATAGGTCTTTGAATTTCTCTTGTTGCAAGAAAAAGAAGAAAGAGTGCTGTGGCTCGTCGCCGACTCTTTTCTTGTTTTCCGCGGCTTCGCATGAGGCGACATCAGCCTGTTTTCCAGTCGCACTCTCCACCATGTGCAATTGGCCGGATAAGGTCATGTCTGCAACCAACCCTTCTAAGGGATCCGAGTTCCAAGACAGAACGTCCAGAGGGCCAAAAAGCGAGCTTGCGCTCTCCCTTGATTCAGCAGTGTCCTTGAGCATCTCCGATCCAGTTCCATTTGACAGATTGTCCAAAATCTTGTCTATCTCCTGCACAGAGTTACTCAGTCTTGACTCTCGCAAATTTTCCCCGAAGCGGAATTTGGAAGGGTCCATTCCCGAGAGCAATAATGATGTAATAAACGAAGGTTCCACAGACAACCGCGCAAAATGTTGCGCAGGATCTATTCGCTCACACACAACGGCGCGCGGCACCCTGATGTTCACTGGAGCGTAATTCAAAATCAACCGGATTCCTGCCTCAACAAGCTGGTCTGCCGCTTTTTGCGCAGCCGGAGGAGGGACTGCTATGATTGCTCGGTACACGCCGTTTTGTTGAACCCTTTGGTTAAGCACTTCTGTGCTTTCCACAACGATGCCATGTAGCTGAAGACCAACCTTGGATGGATCTGAATCAAATACGCCTACCACACGCAAGCCGTGCTGAGAAAAGCTCGGGAGGCTTATTAGACTCTGACCTAGCCTCCCCGCCCCCATGATAACAACATCAAGCGATGACTTTCTCCACAAATGGCTGTGGCCCGCCGACGCCGCAGCCGTTGTCTTCTGTTGAAGCCACAGACTCCGCAGGTACTCCATCCTGCACCCTAGAAGAACGAGTTTCGTGGGAGCGACTGTGTAACTTAGACCTCAGGCTCAGATATGCACAAATTCTGCAAAGTATCGACCAGTGATTGGTGATTAGGCAGCTGTGACATTTATCACACAGCTGGCCTGCCTCCACACTACCGTGGGCGCTTTTCGCCAGCCTCTGGTTCGGACCCCAAACCGCCCGCTTCGGCAGCGAGAGGAAGAGAGAGCCCTTCTTCTTTAAAAACTCCGAGGCAGCGAAAGAGAGAAGACCTTCAGTATGGGATCAGGATTCGGCAGACTCCAGCCGCCACGGGACCACGGGACCACGGGGCCGCAAGACTACGAGGGCGCGCAACGCGCAACGCTCACAAACACAAACACAGACTGCAGTAGACTGCAGTGGGTGTCAATGAGTGTCAATGGGCTCGGGTCGGTTGCTGGGATATCGTTCCGATTGAGGGCGGTTCGAAGGTGGGCTTGCAGTGCAAATAACAGTCCTCTCCACGGCGCAGCGTCTAGTGCGAGCGAACGAGCGAGCCAAGATGAGTGCGAGAGAATGAAAAATGTCGAGTGCGCTGCTCCCTCCCCTATTCGTATCGCTATCTCGCTATCTCGCTATTCCGCTATCTCGCTATCCCGCTATCTCTTTGGTCGCTCTCTTCAGTCTGTTCGATCGCCTGCTTGTCTTCCTTCCCCTCAGAGTGCCTCTCTCCTTTCTTCTTTCCTCTTCCCTCTTTTCTCTTTTCTCTTTTGGGTCGTTTCGCAGTGTCTCCTCAGGCTCCTCACAGTCGGCCTTTCTCTCACTCCTCTGACTCTCTCTCTCTCTATCTCTCTCTCTATCTCCCTTCCCCTTCCTTTCCTTCGTCTGTCGCGCGCCTTATTGTTTATCATATCCCACACTACCTCCGGTGAGGTCGCTACTTGCCCTACGGCCTACTGTATTCGTCCGTGTTCAGTGGGTAGCTCTGGCACTGATGTCAAAGACCTTCCAGCTTTTGAGGAGGCTGAAAGAGAGCTTTCAGAGCTAGAAACTAGAAACTACAAAATTCTCAGCGAATGAAACAGGGTGAAACAGACAGATCAACAGATGAACACATTGCATGCTGGCCATCGCATCTCAACGCGAGGTTTTACCACAAACCGGTACAGTGGTAGAATATGGTAGAATGGTAGAACGTCAAAAATGTCCCCTGCCTTTGGCATTGCTATCACACACCACTGTTTCCGCTAGCCTTTTCCTGGACAACCTGGTATACTCGGCCACTCGTAGGAAATTTATACCAGCACCAATAGCGAGTACATTTCTTCGCCAAAAAATAAACGTTAGCCCAACTTGGTAGAAAGTTACCATAGATTTGGATAGCGATGTTTTTTACTATAGCTTGCTTGTATGCGGCTATCGGGTTTCGGACTAGTAGAGTCAACGATGGCTACAACTTAGTGTGATTTTAATTAAATCCTATTCTGATGTGGGAGACACCTAGTAGGAGATGCGGACGGAGAGGTACAGTTAGCGACAATCATAGATCTAAATAAGAATGAGAGCACACTACGCAACATAGCTAATTTCTAGATGGCTTCATACTTGGGGTACGGAGCAAGTATTCGCACCAGTAGCATTGGGGTCTGGTATCTAGCTCTTAACACGGCAACGCAAAAAGGTGCTTTATACCCCGTTTGAGCAACATAACGATAACGTCTAATCGATTTGCTAAAGGTTGCAACGGTCATCAGAATTCAGACTTGAGAAAACAGAAAACAGAATCCCCAGTCTGTGTGAGGTCTGAGAGGTCTGAGTGAGGAATACCAGTACGGCTGTAAGGCTGTAAGGCTGTACGACAGGCATCAGCTATCATCAGGTGAACAGGTTGAACAGGTGGATGGGTGCTTAGCGAATTGGTGCGATACGCAACTTGTGCACTGCACTGGCACCGTCCCGCGTGAGCCAAGTCGAGCGTGGAGCGTCGAGCGGAGTGGAGTCGAGAGCGTTCCAGTGCGGTCGATCCTCGCGGCGTTTGTAACACCTCTCAGAGCTCTCAAAGGAAGCACCGCATACTAAGCGGCCGAGCTCGTGATTGTCACGGCCACGGAAGCCAGACGACAAGCAACACGTCGTTTACAGGAGCGTGTTTCCATCACCAATCGCGCGAGGCTATCGATCGTCATCTTCGAAACTGTCCGAGAGCCCCGGCGGACGGGCAAGCAAAAGCAGCAGTGCTTCATTGTTAAAAATGCTCAAGCTCAGCTGCAAGGTTTCAAGCAGGCAGCATGTGGAGATGGCCACGGCTTGCGACTGGCTGCCTGCCGTGCAGCAGCTGTTGTCTTGCTCCGACGACAAGACCATTAAGAGGCTAGACGCCGACGAAATGGCATTTGAACAGGTTTGTGCCTTGGAGGGGTACCCTACCGACATGAAGAGTTGTCCGTCTTTAAACGAAAAGCAGCCCTCCGATGTTGTGGCCGTCACGTGCTCCGATGGCTCCTTCGTGATCCTTCAGGCGAGCACTGGTCGAGAGGAGAAAAGGGTACAAGCATACACCGCCGGCGCAGCTATCTCTGTGGCTTGGAGCCTTGACGGAGCCGCTTTGGCTACTGGAGGCGAGGACGGTGTGGTGAAAATTTGGTCACGAGCCGGAATGTTGCGAAATACAGTCGCAACAATGCGCTACCCGGTTTACTGCGTGTGCTGGGGAAGAGACGACGCGCTGCTCTTTTCGAGCGGCAGGCAACTCACGATCGAGCAAAAACAGCAGAAACAGATTCAGTGGAAGGCGCACGACGGCACCATCCTCGCGGTGTCATGGAATCCAGTGAACAACCTGATCGTCTCCGGAGGAGAGGATTGCAAATACCGCATTTGGGACGCTTATGGCCGGCAGCTGTTTGTGAGCTCCCCGTTGGAGCATGTCGTCACCTGCCTATCGTGGGCTGCGAGCGGGAACTGCTTTGCCGTCGGCGCTTTCAACACTCTGAAGGTGTGTGACAAAACCGGCTGGACCTTGTGCCGAGAAGATTTAGACCATAGTGGATCCCTCCTTGGCGTAAACTGGAGCCTGGACGGCACCATGATCGGGGCCTCTTGTGCAAATGGTTCGGTCATCGTTGCAGAGGTATCGAACAAGAGTCTGGAGTGGAAACATTTCAAGGCGGTCATGCTCGACTCAAAACAGGTGGAGGTCCACAACAGTCTGGAGGACCAAACAGAGGTCTTGGTGTTCCGCGACCGAATTGTGGACATGTCTTTGGAGTTCGGCTATTTATTGGTACACACCTCGACTCCACAAGTGCACGTGTACAGCGTGACCGATCTGCAGTCTCCGACACTTGTGGACGTTCCCCCGTGCCAGTCATCTGTGCTTACTCAGAGCGCCAAGTACTTTTTGGCAGCATGGACAATTTTCTCCTACGAAGGAAGACGCGTCACCACTTCACAGTGTCTCAGCGGGATCAACACCAACTTATTGGACCGAAACAGCACCACCATGAACGTCAATTATATGGCGGCCTTAGAAACCTCAAGAGATGCGATCCGGCTCGTGGACATTGCAAAGTCAAAACCAATTGCGGTGATCAAGCACAAACTTTTAATTTCGCAGATTGCTATGGGCGAATCAGATATCCTTGCCTTCCTTGATGCCAATGGCGACCTATTTGTGCAGTGCACCGGGAAAAAGACGTTCAAGTTGCCTTGCACAATGGTCGAGAGCATTCGCTTCAACGAGACTGGAGCTCTGGTCGCCACTTGCGACGGTGGGAACAAATTAGTGGTCTTCTTTTACCCCGAGATTGTCTGGGTAGACCCGGATCTTTTAGACGATACAAGCACGCACATCGACACCCCTCAGCTTGCTTCCAAACAACCTACCGTGAGCTCGTTTACTGAGCACATGGTGACGCTGCGCGAGCACAGCGGAGCTCTAATAACCGTCAGCATTTCCAGATATCCTGCTGTTCTTCATGAGCTCGTGCGCCAACGCAAGTGGGAAGACGCAATCAGACTCTGTAGGTTTGTCAACCAGCGATTTCTCTGGGCAATTCTTGCTGGCAGAGCTTTGGACAAGTGCCACCTGGATTCCGCAGAAATCGGGCTTGCTTCCCTGCAGAACGTGGCAAAGCTCAACTACATCCTCTATATTAAGGACATTTCAAATGAAAAGGCCAAGATGGCAGAATTGGCCCTATACAAGCGAGACCTCAAGGCTGCAGAAACCATCCTTCTTCAGAGTAACCCCCCGCTGCTCTATCGCGCCGTTAAAATGAACATGAGGATGCACAGATGGTCTCGCGCTGCAGAAATTGCGAAAAATCAGAAACAACTCGTACGCATGGTGGAGCTCTATGAGAAGCAATGGAAAGCGCAGCAAGTCTTGTCGGACTCGGAACTGAAAGAGCTGAAGAGTATTAAACAAAAATTTAGCGATAAACCTGCGGACGAAGAAGAAGAGGAGGAGGAGCAGGAAGAAGACGCTGGCGGTGAGGACCCACAAAGGGCCAATCAAAACTCGGCAGGTGGCCAGGACGAAGATGATGAGGCGGACGCGGATGAGGCCGAAGGCAAGGGC
This sequence comes from Parietichytrium sp. I65-24A, assembly GCA_012862575.1. Lineage (NCBI taxonomy): Eukaryota > Bigyra > Thraustochytrida > Thraustochytriidae > Parietichytrium > Parietichytrium sp. I65-24A. Next base: position 172,666 of record BLSF01000031.1, read on the forward strand.
GGCGAAGAGTCGAAATTCTGAAACTACAAGACTGATGAAATCCTGCATGCCTATACAATCGTATCTCACAAACATCACAAACCAAAGTTTTTCCTTGAGACCAAAGCCTATTTTCGGGTTCTCTTTCGTCTCACGGTACTGTGAGTACTGCATGTAGTTGGTGGCTAAACTATAGAAATTTCTTAGGATTTTAATTAATTTAGTGGTTGTAGCACGTGGGTTGTAATACAATTAGTCTCCGTTGATTGTACCCTACTTCCGCACCTAGCAATACCCAGCACCACGCTAAGGCAGGCAGCCAAGTTGCAGCGACGGATTCGTCTCATGAAAATCGGTGTACAAACATGTACACAAACCCATCGCGAGTACGCAGATTAATACACTACTCGCAGAGCGACTGCGCAGAGAGCGAGCGCTAGTGAGCTCAGGCCGGGGAGAAGCGCTCGTTTAGAAGCGGGCTTCAGGTGATAGAGTGAGTAGCGAATCCCCAAAACAGCCAATATGGTTGTGGTGAACTACGCCATTTTTAGTGTGGTCCTGCCTGGCGAAGGCCTCGAACTGGCGAAGCTCGGAGAAGAGCTGGTGAAGTCCGAAGTGAAGATCCTGACCACCACGAGGTTCTCGCACGAGGTTCTCAGCAACGCCAGCGTCAGGCACGAGCACGTCTTGAAGGTGGAAGGCAGAGTGCTAGGGCTGTTGCAGGATGCGAATTTGGTGGTGGCAACCATGACTCCTGTTGAATTGCTCGGCCAGGCAGCTCTGCAGAAGCAGTCCGAAACTGAGGAACAAGCAGTTTTCGCCCTTATTCGAGCTGCAGCACTCAATTCCAGTCAGACTGCTGTTTTGACTGACCCTTCCCAGTATCCACTTGCCTACAAAGGATTTCAGGCTATGTCTGCCAAGACACGCATTGAGCTTGCCCATCAAGCGTTGCGATACCTGACTGCTTTTGACACTGTAGCGTGTCTCTCAGTTCGCCGTGCTTCCGTCACTGAGAAGAGCAAAATTGTTGTCATCGGAGATGGGCTCGCAGAGCATGCTTTGGCTCTGCAGCTCTCCTCCTGCGAGAATGTGGGGCATGTTTTTGTTGTACCAGGAAATGACAGCATCAAGGGTGCGCGGATCAGCGCGCATTCAGACATCTCCAAGGAATCTCTTTTCCAGCTGTCTAAGGCAGAGCGACCTGACTTTGCTGTAGCCTGTCAGATGTCCCCGTCTACCGAAGAAATTGCTGCCTCCTTTTCAAAGGTCGGCATACCTGTCATCGGCTCCGCTCCAGCAAGCCAAAACCTCCAGGATAGACCAGAGTTCAGGCATGCGTTTTTGAAAAAGAATGGCGTCCCAACTCTGAATTTCGAAGAGCTCGGTGGTGGAGTCGAGCAGGCACGAAAGACACTGGAACGTTGCTCGTATCCAATCCTTGTGTCACAGTCACAGGGACATGGTTCCACGTTGATCAAAGATATAACAAGTGCGGAAAGATGGTGTGCAGAGGTATTTCGCAACGATAAAAATGCTTTGATTTGTGTTCAAGACGGCTTAGTCGGGGAGGAGCTGACGTTACTGTGCATGTCTGATGGCTCGGACGCCGCTATCCTTGGTGGCGTGGAGCTTTTGGAGAATAACAATGGCCTTGAAAGCGGCCCCAATGTACCAGCTGTCGCCTTGTCATCTTCGATACTCACGCAACGGCTCGCTACACTACTGAAAGGCAAAGTAGTGCAGCCCGTGGTCACTGCAGCGCAGCATGACGGCATGCCAATTAGAGGTTTTTTTGAGATGAGGGTAGCTCTGAATCCTAATGGGCCGCAGGTCACAAGCATTAGCTTGGGCATGTCTGGTCTCACAGCTTGTGCAGTACTGCCCACATTCTCGACGGACTGCGATGTGATTCTCAGACTTTGCTCTGCGAGTGCACTTGCTTGTTGCACTCCCAAAGTTTCCGCTCGTTACGGCGCTTGTTGCCAGTTATCCCCTTTGAAAGATGAAGCCGAAGGTCATGATTCGCTCACCAACACCTTTCCTGGAGTGCGCTTGTGTACTGACATGCGAAGCAATACAAAGATTCTCTACGGAGCATCTGTCGCTGAATCTGTGGAAGGTGCACTTGCACAACTGTCTCGACTGATGAAGCACGATGGAGAGGCCACTGGTTCCCTCGAGACACGTGTTCGCAAGCCTCTTCGAATCGCGGTCCTTGGATCGACTAGAGGGACCGATCTACAGTACATCATCGATGCCATTGAGGAAGGATGGTTCAGGGCAAAAATTGAGGTTGTTATAAGTAACAAGCGAGACGCTTTTATCGTCACTCGAGCAGCGAACCACGGCATTCCCACTGTTGTCCATACCATGAAAGGTTGCAAGACGAGGACAGAATTTGATGCTCAAGTGACTGAAACCTTGAAGAGCCACCAGATCGACTTGGTTCTTCTTATTGGCTACATGCGAATTTTGTCGGATGAGTTCGTGGACGAGTGGTATGGCAAGGTTTTGAACGTCCACCCATCACTCCTGCCAGAATTTGCAGGAGGTATGGATTTGAATGTCCATCAGGCGGTCATCGACGCAGGAAGGGCGGAGACGGGCTGCACAATCCACTTGGTCACCAAGGAGGTGGACGGCGGGCCTATCATCGTGCAGAAACGATGCCAAGTCCTCTCTACAGATAACTCTGATACCCTGAAAGATCGCGTGCAAGCATTGGAAGGTCCAGGCTTTGTTGAAGCCATGCTCAAATTTGTGCGAGCTGGCAAGTCATTCGATGCTTGACCCGAGCAATCTCTTGTCAGTTCGACGAGACTTTTCAAGGTCCATGAGTCTTGAGCCTAATCTGAGTGTTTTAAGTAGGCTATGAGAATCGGTTAGGACAATGTCTAGCGCTCCACAACGCTGATCCATAATCTCTTTTTTGTTTTGTTTTTTTGGCTCAGAAAAAATTGACTCAACCAAACACCGTATTCACAGTCAGTACCTGTCGTGTTTGATGACGAGGCGTCGCTTCTTGAGTGCACCCCACCAATTTGACAGCAACCCACAACGTGCTAATCGTCTCCCTTCTAATGCATTCATTCTTCCTGGCTAGGAACGGGTTTCTCGACCAACATGACAAGCGTATGGACAGCATGCATAGGCATTACCGTAGTCCATTTCGCCGTAACGGACCCCGTGCTTGGACGATTGATCGCAAATTCTCCCAACTCCTCCAAGCCACCTCCCCCAATGCTTGCAAATTAATTGACTGTGAGTCCATTTTACAATGAAATAAAAACGATGCTGACCCTCCCGCACCAGGGAATTAACAGTGAGTTGCATCATCAGCAAAGCACCTCTTTGTGCCGTTGAAGACGCGGATATTTGCGAAATTTGGTGAAGCAGAAGCTAGATATATCGACGGCATATTCCTCGAAACACTGTTGGAACAAGATTTGGAGGCTCAAGACGTCAACGTAGGGTTGTGGATGGATCACAAGAGAGGCGGCTTGTCAACAAAAGCTCTCTGACAGTCGAGTGGGCGCTGTTTGGATTCTGCAAGCAGTGCCCAAACGCTTGCAGCTTGCTGGAGTTGTGCACGGCAATCTTTACCATGATGAAGCTCCAAACCATCCTCTTTGGTGTAGCTCTTGGAACCCCTTGCACCAAAGCGCTGCAACTCAATCTCGAGGAGGTGTCTGCGAGTGGTATTGTGGAGCATGGTTGCGTTCCGGCATGGTTGAACGGGACGCTGCTCACTAATGGCCCATCGGTCCACAATTTCACGGCATATGGAGACCTTGGCGAGACCTCGCATTACTTTGACGGCCTCGGTGGGATTTCCGCGCTGCGATTTGAGGACGGTCGCGTCACGTTTGAGTCGAAAATCACCGAAAGCAAAACCTTTCAAAAACTGACACGCGAGAAGCGCTACGATAGCGTGACATTTGGCCCAGTTCTCAAAAGAAGCTGGGCCAGCAAGCTGTCGAAGCTTCTGCAAGGACAGTGGTTATTTGACAATGCAAACATAAATATCTGGCCACTGTTTGGCGGCAACGCATTGACTGCATCTGACAGTGCATACCACCAAGTTGTTGACCGCACCAGTCTAGAAACTGTGGCTCAGCACTCACACGACGAACTCGGTCCATTTGGTGCTGCCCACGCAGCTATAGACCAATGTAAGTTCCACATAAATCAACTCGGCAAATTTGTTGGCCACACTCGTTTGAACAGGGCATGACGCGGATACTAACTGCGGCGTTGAAAAAAAAATTGCGCAGACACTGGAGAAATGTTTAATTACGCCGGGCCTCTGCAACTTTCTTTTGACTTTGAAAACTTGTATCCGATTGCAGAATATGCTTTGACTCGTGACGAAGCTAGAAATGGCGATGACGGCCAGACTTTCATCAACAGGACGATATTGTCAAAGGTTTGGGCGCCTTTCCCGTGGATTAGTCACAGCATAGGCTTGACGGAAAACTACGTAATCCACCGAGTGTTGAGCGAGCGGCTTTCTCCAAAACTTTTTGCGGACTTCTTATCAGACCATCTAGTATTGAGCAAAAGAAGCCCGGTCAAGATGTTTGTGTTGGATCGGAGATCTCACCAACTTCACGAAGCCACTTGTAACCAGGCGTTCAGCAGTTTTCATATCATCAACTCGTTCGAAACAGGTGATGGTTCGATTGTGGTGGACTCTGTGAGTTCAAACTCTGGACTGCTGAACGACCGAACTCGGGATGTGTTCAGCCGCGGCTACAAACCGGCGCATGCTCGACAGAATGGTGCTGTAGAGGACGCCGAGAACATTGAGTACTTGTATAAGAGGTGCACGATTACTCTGAATGGTCGAACAAACCGAGACAACTTCATGTTGAGGCAAGGTCTTCAGGAGACATCATCACAAGTGAATGCTTGCGAGTGTCAAGACCTTCTCGCATTCCCATTTGAACTTCCTGTCATCAATCCGCTTTTCAAAGGCAAGGTGCATAAGTTCGTCTGGGGCGCGGCTGGGGTCGGCAAAACGCTTTGGACAAACGGCGTTGTTAAACTGCGCCTGATCTCTGGAAAAGCTGTGGTAGAGCACGTCTGGAATGCTCCAGACGGGTTTATTTCTGGAGAACCGCGTTTCCTCCCGGGCAAGTCAAAGAAGGAAGAGGACGATGGCTTCATCGCAGTATTAGTGTTGGATGACGTTGGCGATAGCGCTGCACGGTTGTATCTTCTCAGCGCTGCAACACTCGCCGAGGAAGCAGTTGTCAGGCTCCCGATTGATATGCCCTTGCAAACCCACGGCGTGTTTATGGACAATCTTAACCCAGACATACTGTTCTGGAATTGACAGCTTTTGGCTTGGAACATTTTCGCTCGTGTGATGGCGATTGAATTGCGAACACGTTGAACAGCTTGCATGTATCCTCGCGCAGCAGTCCAGTACCTCTTAACAATTTTAGCAATTGAAAGCTTTTCCAAGCAAGTCTGACTCTTCTTGGTGTAGTGTATTTTATGGGAACAGCTTTTAATTCTAAGTACTCAGAGAAGTTGACATCGTATTACATATTCATTTACGAAAAGTGATCACGCAAGCCGGAGCATGAGACAGTGGCGCATTTGATCTTCTAGTAAAAGTAACCGCTACGTTGGCCAAGATTTGAACTACCGGGAGCGTGTTCAAGCCCAAAAGACTCTCATCATCCATTGAATCCGTCTCAAATGGCACAGTGTTGGGAGCTGCGCCTCCTTCCAACTTTATAGGAATGTTCGATGTTTAAATCTCAGTTTCGACTTTTGCTGTAGAGGTCATACTTGGTTCTGACCCCAAGAGGCCCTTCTTTTTGTACCACAAATAAGTAGACACAGATCGACTGCCAAGGTAGGACGTGACTCCAAAAGCAGTGACGAAGTGAGCCACCGTCGCTCCAAATATTCCCCAACCAACAAACATGACAATGTCGAAAGTGTAGTGTGGCGTGGTCATGCAGTTTGAGAATGGGAATCCAATTTCTCGAGGAGTGAAGTACTTCTTCTCCATGGAATCCGTTTGCTTCAAACGGACCCTTCGAAGCAAATAATGGCAGTAGAAGTTTCCAAGAAAACCAATGACATAAAGCACCCAGCATATAATATTTTTGGTGAGAGTGTCCTCGACTGAGTAACCCACGACCCTGAAAAACAAGAGTGGCAAATCGGAATCGTTAGCAAGTTCCTCTCCATTCATACTAAACAAAAATCGTCCAGGGGCGGCGACTTACTGATTGGAAAAGAAAAGAGTGCTCAAGCCAAGCGCAGTGTACCCATAGGTTATAAGAATCGTGGTAAGGAGTGGAATCTTCCCGGAAAAGATGTGAAGAAAGAGAACCTCCAAGCATCTCTTCCCGAAACTCGCACACCAGCCAATCATCAAGATGATGGAGTACCATTTGGACGGCGCGATCTCGCCATACTCGTCCATATTGACCTTCGAGTAATAAGCGAACAGGCCAAGGTATGATATCAGCGGAACAAAGTATAAGATGAAGAATCCAATTCGAGGACGAATTCGAAGTGTAAACAATTTTGCAAGCACTCCAAGCCGCTTCGTTTCATCCTCATGAGCAAACTTGCTGTAGGGAATGTGGATGCATGAAACCTCACTGAGGATAAAGACTAAATAAGCGACTGCAAGGTGAAGCAGCACCGCCAACGTGGCGCCCTCCAGCGGGATCTCCACGTAAAGCCCCCCATCAGAAATGTAGGTGTCGTTCATCTCTCCCTCCAAAGATGCCTTCACACTTTACGTTCGGGCCTGCGCGACTCTTCCCGCACCTTTGGTACGGCTCTGGTGATCGGTACTCAAAGTCAGGCCCCTTCTGCAACCTCTGCTGCTCGCGAAGTGGGTCTGCTGATGTCTGGGAAAGACAGGAGCAGGCACTGGCCAAAGAACAGGGAATGTGGGAAATGAGACTGGCTGTGAGGAAACTTCGGTGTTGGGCGGTCTCTTTTTAAGAGCGCAAGTAGGATGCCGTGTGACGAGAGTGTGTACTAGCACTACAACACAGGATAGTAGCTATCTAGCTAGAGACTGACGTATGGCTTGCACTCGTGCTTGTATATTCTTCTAGGGCAGACTTTTCAAGGTAAGCTAAGTTGGAAAAAAAATGTACCAAACCTCTCAAATCAGGTGCAGCTGGGTGGATGCTGGTGTGCAAGGCAATAAGACGTATAGAACATATTAGAACATTTACTTAAGGCCATCACGGCTTCCCAATGTTTGCTACCAATCAATATTTGTGCGTGCCCAGGAATCGCGGCTGTCTAAACTGTCTAAACTCTCGCTGGCCTCCGCCCATCATATCGCGAATGAAATTCAGAAAAGTGCGTCCGGACTGTCCAGAATGGCGAATGGCCACTAACTTACTGATGTGCGTTTACCGTTGCCGCCCAGCAATTCCATCAGTGATTGCCGTCGGTTTCTTTGTTCTCTGCAGAACACCAGCGCCGTGAGTGCGTGCCATTTTCGAACAAGTAGTACTTAGTACCGGTACTAACTTCGATTATTCTTATTCAGTACCTCGTACTCGTCCTACTAAAGCTTAATGGGCTATTGTGCTTATGATTAACCGTAGAACCTTCAAAGGTGTGTACGTTCAAATTGGATTAATTATTCCTGAATGAGTTGCAACTTACTGTCAGCCAAGTGGATGTGCACCATGTTTTACAATGTATAAGTACTGTACACGTACATGCACGTGCTGCAATGCCAACATCTTGACGGGCAAAGAGCAGGCCATTGTTCCCGTGCTGTCGAGAGTTGGCAGCGAGTCCGCAGGTGAAGTGTGAAACCGCTGCACCAAAATTGCCATAATCACTGCAGCTCGCGGCAATGCCATTATTTGCCCAACTCAACAAAAATAACAAATACTCGAAAAGAGAGAGGAAAAATTGAAAAGTGAACTTCTGAACAATCGACGGTCTTCTGTGAGTAAGCAGTAAAACATCATTCTTGATTGGTTCTTAGAAGAAGAGAATGCATCAGCAAAAGATCACAATCTCTCATGTTGTTGTGAAGCTCCGAAATTATCTGCTTCAAGGTTCATCACTTCCTAAAGGTAGTCCCTAATTCGCTGCAAGATGTTCTTCTTTCTCGTGATTTATCCTGAACCTGAACCTGAACCTGAACACAAATCAAATATTTTCAAACTTTAGTCAGGAGAAAAAGGAGGACCGAAGGAATGGGAAAGGTCGTCACTTCGCAAATCACTTTGCAAATCACTTTGCAAATGACTCCTCACACTCCTCACACCCTTCATTCACAGTCAATACACAAGGTCTATCGATACCTGGTACTTTCGATCCCTTGTGCTGTTTGGCTCCAAACACTAATTCGAGGCCACGGCCGTCAAGAATGTTCTTCTTGTTCCAAACTCCTGCCCTAAACGATTACCTATTCGGAACAGTCTAGCTCTACTAGCACCAGAGCTCACAATGCTAGCTAGGCATTGGATGAAGGAAGCACAGCGAGGTTAGCGAGGTAGTGAGTGTTGTGAGACTTACTTGCCCAGTGGGAGAAGGAAGCAACGTACTCGGGCGATCTCGGGCGATCTCGGGCGTTCAGCACTGACCTGGAGTACTGAGTACCCTCACCAGCAAAGGGGAGGAGTACGCAATAGCGTTGAGGAGCAATTTGTTCTGTACCTGTCATACATCACTCACCGCAGATTCTATAGCTGCCAGGCGCACGTGAGACGCTCAAGGGCGTCTTGCGAATCCACGGGGTGACTGACACTCCTTGGTCCATATCGACGCCTCAAAGCTAAGCTTACTGGACGACAGGAGCCACTACACTTCAAGTTTGCTATCGCGTTATTGGAGATCTTGTAATTTGCTGAATCTGTTCCAAGCGCGCCTGCATCATGCAGCACCCTGGAGAGCCAACCACTTTTAGGGACCCCAATGAGGATGAAAACTTTGCTGATCACAATAGCCAAGTGACTGGCCCGGGGCTCCTTTCACTAGGCCACCTGGCCGAAAAGAGTTCGAGAGCAAGGGACGCTGTATCGTTTTTCCTCGCTGCTGCGCAAAAACTGTACGAAAACAGCCCAGAAACAGAATTTAAACAGTTGGATCGGATAATCTTCACAAAATGGTAAGTCTGGCTTGCGCGGAAGAGCGGTGGCAGCGCATCGAGAGGCACTAATGCCAAACTTGAAAAGCTTGAAACAGGTTGTAAACCAGCTACGCAACACCGTTCGCTCGCTTCTAGCACAGGAAGATGCGCAACAATCCCCACACCGTGTACAGCTCTTGGAAATCTATTACAAGGAAAAGGTTGACGAGCTGGTCCGGACCTGTATGAAAGTCGTCGAGGCGAGCCAAGATACTCTCCTGCCCATGGCGTCGAGCGCCGAAAGCAGGATCTTCTACAACAAAGTTGCAGCCGACCACCTTCGCTATGTGTGCGAGGTCCCACTTCGGGACCCGTCCATCGCCGAGGCAACGGAGAGGGAAAAGCTGGTAGAACTTGCCGAAACATTCTATCTTTCAGCTTTTGAGGAAGCCCAAAGCGACCTCGCTCCAACAAGTCCGCTGAGGCTCAGCCTCATCTTAAACTGGGCTATTTTCTACCGCGAGATTAAGCTTGATCAAGAAAAGGCCTTGGAAATTGCGCGGAATGGATACGATGATGCTGCTGTGGAACTTGGGGCAGACTTCGCTGAATCGAATCCTCCAACCTTGTCCTCGTCCGTCTCCACGAACTCTCACGCCTCTCCCACTCCGCCTAGTATCTTAGGGAGCCCTGTAAACGCTATCCCTTCAACCAGTCCATCTTCCTTTGCGACTACAAAAGAGAGACCCGACGGACCACTTACTGCAGCAGCTGGGCCTTTAATTCAAAATGTAGCAAAAACATCAGAGCATGGCGAACACCCAACCGGCGCCAGGCAACCGGCTGGCAACACTCAAACGTCAAAGTCTGCAGAAGATGCTACCTCTGACGGCGACGCATTGAATGCAAAAGAAAATGAAGCTGGGCAAGTGTTGAAAATTATTGGAAATTCACTAAAACGCTGGACCGAAGAGATGTTGTCAAATTAATACACTCGCTCCAAACTGCCTCACTTGGCGGTCCCATCTTCCTCTTCTTCTTCGTCATCGTCATCGTCCTCCTCGTCGTCTTCGTCTTCATCGTCGTCATCATCATCGTCATCATCATCATCCTCCATGTCGCCAGCCTCACGCCAACTCTGCTCGACAATGTCTCGCACCCTTCGGTCGTACTCTCGCTTGTTTGACTGAAATAATCCCGCTGCCTCGGAATTTGCAGGAGAATTTGGATTTGGGTCACACAATAATGACTGTATGCTTGTCAGGATTGCGGAAATGTCGTAAATCGGACTCCACTGATTTTGGAGGATGTCGAGGCAGACTAACAAAACAAAGAGTGCGAAATTAGTGACCGGTGCAACTCAAACGAGGTTCTTCTCCGCATGAAAACTTACTTCCTCCGTCCGCGTACACGTTTGGATGAAACATTTTGGTTACAAAGCGAACCTTCGGGGGTTTGTTCGGATATTCCTCGGTGAACTCAAGAACCACTAGAGCACAGCGCCGTGTCCAGACATCGTCAGCGACAATCCAATTCACGAACTCGTCCGACGAAGTTCAAAACTCACACTGAAATGTTCCGCCTTCCCATGGGGTATCCTCAGGCCCAAATATCACAGCTTGCCAGACCACTGGAATGCCAAAGCAAATCAGCAAAAAACAAAACACACAGCATTTACTTTTCGTCGAAGGTGAAGAAATTCCAACTTACTGATATTGTTTTCCAAAGGCGCTCCGGAGATACCTGAAGGCGGGTCGCTTTGCAGGCGACGAAAGTCGCGCATCAATCTTCGGCGAGCAGCAGTAGACATTTTTCCTGTCGTAAAAAAGTGTCACGGTAGAGTAAAGCAGCAACCAACCACGCGCGTCCGGCACTACTTCTCCCGTTCAAAAAAACGCCTGGCGCAATAGCAAAGCGAATGACCTCCCCTCAACACACCCTCGCCACCCTCGGGGAAAGGCCTCTCCTGCGCAGGAATCCTGTGCGGGCCACCAGGCTCACAAATCTGGACCCAGTTACGACTGGAGAAAAAAAAGCACCTCTACACTTCACCCACAGCAGTGCAACTCAAGCGCGCTCTCAAAGTGACGACTGCGGCGGCAAGTCCCTTTGACTCTCTCGCGGGGTCTCTGCGCGTTGACCACGTAAAACTCCAAACCTGACTTTCACTCCCAATTGTGGCCTCCTCCTTCAGAAAGTGCTTGTTTTGTGAAATTCTCAATTTTGACTCTCTAGGCTTTTCGCTATCAACACAACGAGGAACAATGAACTTCTCTCAGCGAACAACTCAGATTCCTTTTAGTTCCTTGCTTAAACTTCTGTAAGAAGTCTTCATCGTACATGGCCAGCTTATGTCGGTGGGTTTAAGCGATTACGTTTGAATAATTTTGTTGATAGGCTTGTGCAAGAATTGAATTGGGAACAAGAGCTGTTTTCTCATAAACATATTTAGTTTGTTCAAGAGAAAATAACATCACTACGTCATAATGCTCGAGCACCAGTTCCAGACCAGACTTGGCGAGTATGCGTAAGGGAATAGGCCGGTACTAGTACAACGAAATGTCCAAATGGAATTAAGAATTATTGGCTACCAAGAGCAGTTAGACTTTTGTTTTATTGGCTACACGTGCTTTGCAATCACCTAGCATTCTCAATTCCGAAAGCATCAGAGGGTCCGCCCATTGTCGAAACCAATTTGGGGCTCATCTCCACTCGCAACTCAACGAATAAAGAGAAGTAATCGTCTCTCTTTTAAGTTTAACTGGAAAGCGTTCGCTTTAAAAAAAATTCTGTTCTTTTAGAATAAAGGAACACAAAAGTTACAGAATCAGTAAGCGAAGATCTCCGCACTCCTCGATTGATCGAAAGGAAAATGCGAACCCGCACATCACGATGCTGTTTGTTGCTAATCTGCTGCCCTCTCTTTGAAAAAGCTAGCTGAAGCTCCATTCCAGCTCAGTTCAGTGATGAGCTTTTCTTTGAATATAAAACTCGCTGTGGATTGATGATGGATCCCTGAGATTGTGAGTCAAGATGAGTCGATTACATTCATGGTAGTCGCACTCGGAAATTATTGGTGGCACTGGTGGTGGTGGGGTAACCTGGTTAAGTTGTGAAGAATGAAATGAACCAGTTCGGAAAGGGGACTCTCGTCCTTATTCTTTTTAGAAATTTACACTGACTTCAGATGAGATAATCAGCGTGCCGACTGGCACTATATGCCACGTTGCACGGATGCCGCACCATTTTATTCAGTTCCATACAGTCGTTTTTCTTCTCTTTCGACATGAGTGTGACCAGCTTTTCATCCCAAATGAGTTCGCTTAGGAAGATCAAAACGTGTCTTGACGACTACCGCGTGAACCGGAGGAGTGAGTGAATGAATAATTGGAATGAATAATTGTTAATTTGAGAAAATGAAGAGAACAACTAGTTCCACTTTCCTTTCTGTGGAGATAGGTGATGATGCGAGTGCATTGCTATTGGGGCTTTAGGGCACGGAAATTAGTGTACTCCCTTCTTCTTTTTGCGGTTTTTCTTTGCCATGACGAATCCAGCAGCATCAGCTCCGTCGTCGGTTTCACCTTTCTTCCCATTCTTCCTTTGAATAAACTCACTCGCAAAGGCTGAAACCTGAGGGGTGGAACCGAGATAGTCTCGCAGATACTCACGGATATCTGAAGCATCTTCAAGAGTAAAGCAAAACTCAATAAGAGTCATAGTTGCCCCAAGCTTTTGAACCTGGCTTTCGCACCATTTTCTCATATCCCCACTCATCTGCTTTCCCCCAAAATTATCATCTCCGTCAGCAGAGGGAGAGTCTGCAGAGCCCTGTGGAGCAACTGGAGCGTCCGACATCGAACTGGAGCTCAAGTGCGAGTAAAGGGGACGCCCTTGACTGTGCGAAGCATCAAATCCTTTCTGGCCCTTCGTGACCCAGCCTTTTTGGTCCATCTGCGCTGCCATCGCTGGAGTCGGTGCATCTTCTTGCCACTGAGAAGGCAAATCCTGAGCACCACCGGCAGCCTTTCCAGCCCAGCCACCGCCCGGAGGACGGCTTGGCATCTGAGCCGCAACAGTTTGTTGCTGGGCTCGCAAACGGCGGGCTTCTTCTTCCTGAATCTGTTTCAAAGATTTGGCACTTGAAGAGTTCTGAGAAGCAGCGCCCCAGGCAGGCTTCTCTGGGTTCTTAGAGCTGGCCTGCTGCTGCTGTTGCTTTTTAGAAGAACCTCCCACTCCGAGCAAAGCGCGCAAGTCAACGCTCATTTCACTCAAAGAAGCTCCTGCTGCATTTACAGGAAGGGAGTCTGCACCGTTCTCTGCACTTGACGGGATTGCCGAAGGAGTAGACGGGGCATTGGCAGCAGACGTCGCATGAGAAGGTGGAATGTGGCTTTGCCCCCCTGCAGCGGTTGGTGAAGGCAGGGCAACGGGTGGAGATGAGGATCCGTGGGGAGACATCCTTGAGGCAGTAGCGCCAGCAGCTAGGGCAATGCGCGAAGCCATAGATGATCCGCCAGTACCAGCTGGTACTGGCGGTCGCTGATGCTTTTGTGCCTCTCGCTCCTCCATTTCTTGGATCTCCTTCAAGCTCAGTTTGCTATTAGATGGCGCAGTCGTAGACACGCCTCCCCACGCAGGCTTCTCTTCGGCCTTCTGACGCTCCGCTTCGGCACGCGCTTCTTCCTCCTCTTGTGCACGAGCTTGGGCCTCCTCAAGAAGACGCCGTTCTTCCTCGGCCTTCTGTTTGCGTCGAGCTTCCTCCTCGGCAATCAATGCACGGCGCTTTTTCTCGGCTTCCAACGAGGCTTGTCGACGCTCCTCTTCCTCAAGCATTCTGAGGTGCTCCTCTTCTTTCGCGCGTCGCTCCGCTTCTTCTTGCTGTTGCTTCAGGCGTGCCTCCTCGATCTGTTGTTGTTTCCTGCGTTCCTGCTCCAACTCGAGCTGCATAAGTCGCTCCTGTTCCAACTGCCGTTGCCGCTCCTGTTCAAAGAGCAGTTGTCTATGTTTTGCTTCCTCCTCCTCTTTGCGTGCTCGCTCATCGGCACGCTCACGGTCGCCCAACCCCGACACCAACGAGTCATACGACTTGGAAATTTCAATGCCATGCTGGCCGAGAGGATTGTCGCCCCCCTGTCCCAGCATGGGGTTCATCATCTGTGGTAGGTAATATGATTGGTTTGGCAGGACATTCTGTTGCTGCTGCTGCTGTTGCAACAGCATGTTGCGGTGAGCCAGGAGCATTTGCTGCTCGCGCTCCGCTTCCAAAGAGAAAGCCTTACGTGGATCCGGAAATCTCTGACCGAGTGGAATGAACGGCTCGTTAGTGCCCCTTCGTACCAACAACTCAACGTTGAAATATCCGTAATCCAACCATTCTTTCATTTCTTCCGATTTGAATGGCCCCTGCACATTACCGTGCGGATCTTGGTAAAACCACTCGTCTTGCAATGGCATTGACATACGGGCTGGCGCGTTGTGCATGTGGGGCATGTGCTGCATCGGAGGCCCCTGCATCAGTGGCGACGGTTGCTGAATTCCCATTTGCTGAGAGGCCTGTTGCGGTTGCTGGGGTCCGGACGCAGGAGGTACTATCCAGCCATGTGAGTGCTGTGAAGGCCGCCCCTGCGCTTGCTGCGAGGGAGTGGACGAGTCCCACGGACTGGATCCAGCTCCAGAACCCCACGCGCCACCGCCAGCATTTTCCAAAACACCATTTGATGGCTCTTGTACAAAATCCTGGCCTTCCGATGGGCCAGTCAGAGTACTGTCGAGCGCTTCTTCAGGGGCGATCACATCTTCTTCAGGTGGCTGGTCCAGCCCCGCTTCCAACGGAGCATTCAATATGTCATCCTCCTCTAAGGCCACGGTTCCCTCCTGGCCGCCGCCCACCAAGCCAAGGAGTTTAATGGAAGACTGGTCTTCCGAGTCGGTAACATCAAGTCCGCTCTGAATCTTTCGGCGAGCTTCCTCCATTTCCTGATGGAAACGCTCCGCTGCTTCCGCCATAGAGTCCAAGCCGAGGCCGCCAGGATCAAGAGCAGCATCCGAGAATGTACCATGGTCGTCGTGAAGCTCCTCGAAAGATCTGTCCCCTGAGTAGCCCCCGAACGCGCTTGCGCCCCGGCGCCAACGACTCGAGTCGTTGTTATCCCGAGAAGGATCCCCCGAGGAACCTTGCTGCTGTTGTTGATTCCTACCGAAGATGGGCGCGTTTGAACGGCCAAGCTTGTCCCATCGACTGGAACCATTTTCGCGAGCATCTCTCCGATCAGCAGAAGGAAGGTTACTCCAGCGGCCTCCGGCCGATGAAGTCGCCGGAGTGTTTCCCCACCGCGAATCCTTTTCGTTGGCGCTCCCGCGAGACAAGTTGCCAAACCTGCCCGACTCCTTCTGGGGGGTACTAGTAGACGTGCTGCCGCCAGGACCAGAGGATCTCCAATTTCCTGCAGTGTTAAAGCCCCTCCCGGCGCGCTGGCTAGGATCTGACGCCATTCCTCCGTCGATCAGGTTGTTATCCGAACGGCGTCCGCGAGAGGTTCTTCGGTCGCCGCTCAGTGCGCCATTACTAGATTGCGTCGAGTTGCGTGGAGCTGTAGCGTTGCGCTTTTCGGTCTCCTCCTGCCAGAGCTTGAATAGCGTCTCCTTGTCAATCGCGTCCCGGGAAGACGGTTCTTGGGATCCAGCCGCAATCAATGACGGATTCAAGTGGCTCGGGAAAGCAGGCATCGGGCTGTGAGAGTGGTAAAGCAGCAGCTCGTCCCGGGAATACTTGATCCGCGGAACGCTCAGAGATTTGGCAGCAGCGTTGGCAGCGGCTTGATACATGGACGCCGAATTCGCGGACAACTTGCCGATCGCAGTGGGCGACTTTGGCGACTTTGTCTGTTGGTGATAGAGGTTCGCCTGTTCCGTGAGCTTCCCGCTCCGTCCTATCCCAGAGGGCACGCGTCCTAGCGTCGCCAGGTTTGAGGTGGTGCTGCCCTCGAGTGGAGCCACGTTTGGCGCGCGTCTCTCTGCCGTAAGCGCTGCAGCAGCCGACATGCCGCCCAGCTGGCTGCCAGCCAGCCCGGAGGCAGAGGTGGGTGCCGGTCCTGAGGGTCCCGACGCCGACTGGAGCGGAGCAGATGGAGCACCAGAGCCGGATGCAGAGGCTGGGGCCTGGGTAGAGCTAGACTTTGCGACTGGCTGGGTGAGACTGCTAGAGCGTACGAGGCCAACAGAAGAGGACCTGGCCCAGCCCGGCGCAAAGCTCATTTTCTTGGTGCCCGCAGAGGATGGGTCCTCGGTATTCTTCATTTCTCCTCTGTGATCAACTAGCTAGCCAGGGAGGGACAGACAGCGAGAGACTTTGGGATGCACGAATCTACCTACGTGTGCTTGAACCTCACAATGGGGTCGACGTTCAATCGACGCTTGGGATGGTGCGTGAAGGCACTTGCTCACGCACACCAGGGCAAACAGCGAGAGAAGAGAGGGAGGGAAAAAACGTGAGCTCCGACTGAGAAAGGTGCGCTGCCGACCAGTAAGTTTGCTGCGACGTTCTCCGGACTAACACTGCGGTCACGCGAGCGCTTGCGACACGAGAAGCACGGGCAGGGACGCCAGAGTGAGCCAATACAGAGTCAGAGTGGCTCTAAGGCAACCGTGCGAGTGGCTGACACAGACCAGCGCTAACGCGACCACGAGAAAAGTGGGAGAGTCAGGTCCAAGTGGAGCGCAGACTGGGAACGCAAGCGAATGTGAGCGAATGTGAGCGAATGTGAACGAGCGTGAGCGTGAGCGTGAGCGTGCGAAGGCGGACGGGCGAGAGTGCGGACGTTGTGTCTCCAGCGACGAGAGAGAGAGAGAGAGAGAGAGAGAGGAAAGGAAGAAGAAGAACAAGACTCCTTCTCCTCCCGCCCTCCGTCTGCTGGGAAGAAGGGAAGAAAGAAGGAAAGGGAGGAAGAGAAGCTAACCTACAGTTAGTAGCAAAGATACACTGNTACGGTACGTACGTACGACGACGAGAGAGAGAGAGAGAGAGAGAGAGAGAGAGAGGGAAGAAAAGGAAGATAGTAAAGGCGCGGGTTGATTGCTTGTGCGCTTAGAACAAGGCTATCCCGCACTGGGTCTCTCTCTCTCCTCTCATTCATTCCCCTCGCTCTCAGCTCTCAGCTCTCAGCTCTCAGTTACCTGGCAATACATGGCAATACCTGGCACGTCGCAGGTAGTTGCAGGTAGCCACAGATAGTTGCAGATAGTTGCAGATACATTGGCCAGTGCCACAGTAGCCCCGTAGCTGCAGTTGGAAGTTGGCTTGGGGGCCGCTACTGCGCGCTACTACGTAGCTGCTGTTGAGCGGATCCTATAGCTTCCTTTCCTTTCCCTTCCCTTCGTTCCTTAGCATGGTTTTAGTGGTCTGCTTGATACCCGCCTCCAGAATTAGTGGAATTTGGAAAGTATGCTGAAGATCAAGATGAATTGTTTCCCTCATCTGAGCTCAACTTTGTCAAGGATACCAGCGGCGCGACTGGGAGCGAAGCGCACATCGCAGGCGAATCGCGCTGCAGTTCAGATTTCCCCGCACCTGCGACGCGCTCGCGCTAGGCCAAGTCCTCCAGTCCACGCGGAAGCACGTATCAGGCCCAGGCGCACAAAGGTTTCTTCACGGGTTCCTAGCGCTATGCGATCCGCTAACATGCCGAGCATCGCTCACTTCCTCCGAGATACCCTACCCTACCAAATGCTGTTCTTCTCGTTCACTTGATCAAAGTTAGTTCACTCTCAAAATTCAGGGCTCCAAAAGGACTGGATCAAGACTTCTCGGCGCGAATACATTTTGGATCAATCATGTCGCGATTGACTAAATTTTCAAGCAGACATAGTTGCTCGGTTCGCGGCCGGTACGAAGCATCTGACAATTGATAGGGTCAGATAAGTATCGATAGGACGGTCAGCACAGTCCGTGCACATTGACATGTGAGAGAGAATTTGGAAAGATTGGAACGTTCAGAATTCAGCAGTCACGCGTGACAGTGTGCCACCCACGACTGACATGGCAATGCTTGGCCGGAGTGTGTCTGCATCTCGATCCTGAAATACTCAGTAGGCTATTCGAACGCCTTCCACCGCCAGTGTACCCTCGGTTCAGACAGCGCGCGGAAAGGGATCGCGGACTGACAAGGGTTTGGCACTCCTCACTCCCACGCAAGCTTCCGTGAAAGTGTGCAGCTCCAGTCACTGAAGATGGAAACGGACCTGGCGTCCTCAATCCTGGCCCTCAAACAAAGGGCCCTTACGTGCAAGCGCAATGGGGATCTTGAGCAAGCAAAAGAGTTGCTGGCACAGGCTCGCGAGCTGGAGCTCTCCAACGTGGATCTCGAACTTGAGTCGGACCCCTCCGTGCTGAAAAAACTTGCACTCAAACTGAAAAGAGAAGGCGACATCGAAGGAGCAAAAAGAGCGCTACTAAGAGCAAAGCAGCGTGAAGCTCAGGTTCTCGCAGATGCTGACAAACCGCTCGATGCTCGAGAGACATCCGAAGCCCGGTCAGGAAATGCACTTGACTCTGAGCAACTCTCAGCGTCGCCCATGACTGCAACTGCCATTGCTCCTCGCAATCATACTCTTGCAGCTCCGCCATCGGTGCCAGCAGTCCAGGGCAACCCTGGCTCGCCTTCGCTGAATCCAAAAGGCCTTGATCCTTTTCCAACGCAGCCCATCCCAATTACCTCTCACCCTCAGCCTCCGCAAGCACATGCACAGGCGCCTCCGAGCCCAACATTCGCTGCGCCTAGTACAACTCCCCCTCCGTCCGCTGCGTCGTTTCTTGCAGCGAGGGCCGCAGCTGAGTCGCGGCCCACCGCAGCGCATCAAAGCAAGTCTGTGGAGGTGGAGGTAAGCGACCAAAGTGAGGAATCTGGCTGTGCAAAGGACTGCCATGACGACGTTCCTGATGGCGGAGACGAGGATATGGATGATGAAGAGTTGCAGAAGGAGTATGCGCTGCTAAGCGAAGCGGGTGGCGGCCTTGTGGACGAGGACGGAGTACTTTTCAGTGGAGAGGACGGTGGAATCGAGATGGGCGAGGACAATGGTGGGTTTGAAGACGATGAGTTTCTCGGCGACGACAAACTTGAAGGCTCCTCCTCGCATTCATATTCAGATGAGGAGCTGCTTGACCTCGATATGCTCGCAGAAATGGCGGAGGTTGGAATGAGTCTTCCGGACGAAAATGTTTATGCGGAGCGAATCGCTAAGTACAAGCAGGAGGCTTTAGCGAATAAAAGGGGTGGTGATATCGAGGCTGCGAAAGCGTCCCTGAAACTTGCAAAGCAACTAGAAGCTGCACTCGTCGAGCTTCGCAATATCGTGAACGCTGGAGGCCGTGGTGCAGGTACAGGCGACGACGAACTCGATGCAGCTTTACGCTCCGACGATGAAGGAGGCGACCTTGATGTTGACGATGACGGTTTCGATGAGGGCTTTTCCGCCGAAGAGCTTCTGGACCCTGAGATGCTTGCGGAAATGAAAAGTATTGGCATGAAGTTGCCATCGCCGGAGGACTTCTTCAAGCGAGCCCAAGAGAAGAAAGTTGAGGCCGTGAAATTTAAGAAAGCCGGCAACTTAGATCAGGCAAAAGTTTCTTTAAGGGACTCCAAAGCATTGCAAGCTCAGGGAGAAAAATTTGCTGCGCTTCTTGGTAAGGGTGAGGCGGAAGAGGACGGCGAAGTGAACGAAGATTTGAGTGAAGAAGATCTCGAGCGAAGATTGCTAGGGTCTGCCGCACCTTCGATTTCCCCAAAGCCGCCTCCAAAGCCTGCCCCAAAGCAACTAGAGGAGCCCCCTAAGAAAAGCAGCCTTGAGCTTAAGCAAGAAGCCATCGAATTGAAGAAGGCGAATAAGCTGAAAGAGGCTGCTGCTACGTTTCGAGAGTACAAAGCTACGCTAGAAAAAGAGCAACTTGCGGCAACAGAGGCCAAACTGCGTGTTCTGAGGTCTAGCCTTCTGGCCGAGAGCAAGTTAGCCGACGAGCAAATTAAGATGTATAGATGCATGGCCATGTATGGGAAAGACCCTGCTGTAGTGGGCCAACACTTGAAGTCGTGGACTTCTTATATGAAGAAATTGGGAGATCTAGCTGCCAAAATCCCTCAGGCGACACCAGACCTGGTTGTCCCCGAATATGAGCGAAAAGATGAAGGATTGCTCAAGATAGAGTCAGACATGGAGTCTATTGTCTGCATGGAGCGATTAGAATCCGATGGTATTGAAATTGGTGCTCTAGCGCTGCAAGATTTGACCAGCAATTCTACCGCGCAAAAGCTCCTTAAGGACAGCGCTGCGCCGGCCCAGCATCTGTCCGTGCATATATGTATTCAAGTGCCTTTGTCCGCTGAAGACCCGGACACACTTCATGAGGCAGCATTGCCTTTTTCCAACAATGCGTCTTCTGCAGATCCCGGCACGGTCTTCATCGCTCAAAAGAAATTTTTCCCTATCCCGCGCGACTCTTCGAAGCTCGGTAAAATGGTTGGGCGAAGGATGCAGCGGAAGAAAATTGTTCTCACCATCCAGTCTCAACAAGTTGTAGATGAGCCGGCCCAACGTGGAAGACTGTGGGGGCTGGTCCCATTCGGCGGCCACAATGAGCCAGAAAAGCCACTCGTTCCTGCGGAGATTATTGGACGCGTGATGATAGATCTTTCGCATTTTCTACAGAACGATGTTCTAGTCAGCACATTCCCGTTATTGGACCGAACCGGGAGAAGAGAGGTTGGTGGGCGTCTTGCCTGCGCATGCAGAGCCTTTCGGCCTTTCGGCGAGAGTGCTGGTTCCACTTCGCGAAGACTAGTGATGAGCAAGTTTCCCACTTTGACAACAGCCAACACCCAATAAAACGTATGTCGGCACTTTGTAAATAAAATAGATCATTTGTACTTGAAAGTACTTCGATGTCGTTTTGAGTTGCTTGGTACTCGTGCACTTGTTTCTCTCCCGCAGCGGGTATTGCTCAGCCTCAACAACCGCTCTTCTTGGTGCTTTCACTGAACAGACTGGTGATAGTAGCTATCGTTGGCCATGCTCCTTTCTGTAAAACTCATCCTTTCGATTCTTCACCTTGTATTGCTGCCTCCGGGCTCGTCTGAGAAATTAAACAAATCTTGAGATTGAGATGACCTCCTTTGTCTCCTTTGACAAAAACGCGAAACAGAATCTGACTCCATCTTGGCCTTCTTTTAGAGCGGGAACTTATCAAATACACGGCCAAGATGTAGATTGATGTCGTACTTGCGGACAATTTGCGTTTGAATTGCTATCTCGGTAGTGGATCAATGGTTGCTTGTGGTTGTGTGGAGATTGATCTCTTTGCTTGCTTTGCAGAAGAAAGGGTCAGATTGCATAAATTTCACGCGGCCAAGCGGTCAGCGAGACTGTTCACAATTGACTGCAATTTATCAATTCAGGACAAGTCGTTATTATGATAATTTGTGATGTTTTATTTCTGACTGTACCGGTACGTGAAACATTTGTTGCGAAGGCCGACCTCTCTCTCCGCTGACGAAGTTACGAAATTTGGAACCAGTGAACCAGTCCCAGTGAACAACGGGATGAACATGGATGAACGTGACGAAGGCATTGATTTGGGATGATTTGAGAGGAACACTGGAGATGTTCCATAGCATCGTGATTAACGGCAGTGTTTGCACCTTAAATTCCCATTCTACTCCACAGCAACAAATTTTGAATTCAAATTATTCGGTACTCACCCTTAAACATAACTAATGAAAATCCAACATACCCACGGCAAGTTTAAGGAGCTAGTTTTGAATGGGGGCAAGTGCGATTTGTCTCCATTTTCAGCCATCCCCATCATTCCTAGCTTGATGCTATAGCAGTTTTCAAATATTTTGAGAGGGGAATTCAAAAGTTATGCTGGTGGGAGGGCTCGCGTGTCTGAGCAACGACCTATTTAACCGCACTCATTGAATACGTTAAGAGTATTTGAAAAATGTTTTTTAAAAACACTTTCACTACCTAACCTCACATAATGTTAACCTTAAATACATGTCTTTAAAAGTGGCAATTGATTTCGCGATTAGAAGGATCCTACCACCAGTGAAGGTGCTATTGTTTAGCATATAAAAACACGGCCATACACTAGAATCATGAGGAGGGGGGGTATTGTTTTAGTTATGGACGATTATGCTAATCGCAAAGACTTGGTGCAGTAGGCCTACTGGTGTTGTGAGATGTTGTGAGGGCCTGGCCTAGTTGCAGGAGGTATTGATGAATAATTAATCAGAATTCAGAATTCAGAAGGAGGCGAAAGCCAGGAATGAGAGGGGAAACAGAATCAGAAAAAACCAGAGTGAAGAGTTAGTTGTAGAGCATCGACTCGGAAGAGCACAGACGAGACGGCAGAGGGGGAGAGCGAAAACAGGAGACAAACAACAAGACAGAAAGAGGCCAAGCAGCCTTGAGTGCCTTGAGTGCCTTGAGTGCCTTGAGTGCCTTGAGGCGACGTTGGCAAAGCTTCTCTGTCTGACTGTTACTTGTTACTTGTTACTTTTTCTTGCTGTTGCTCCTCGCTTGTGCTCCACGTCAAGGAGGTCAAGGAGGTCAAGGGTGCCTTCTGCCTATCACCAGACTTCTGAACGCCCACGCTCTCCCACTTACGCCGCCCAAGTAGCCCAAGCGACGTTTCTTCGAGCTGCCAGCGCGGCCTCTCTCACTCCTCCCTCTTTTTCTTTCTTCCTTCCCTCCTTGCTTGTGCCCAATACACACGCAGCACTCGCGACAAGCTATACCGGTCAAACAGCCGGCGAAAAGGGAGAGGCAGAGAAAAATCTTCGGAGACAGAGCCACTCAGCAGTGGCGGTTTCCACGGCGCTTCCCTCGAACGACTCGGACCGTAGGCGAGGGAGGGTGAGAACCCAGCCAAGGCCGCAGAGCAGAAAGCGTTTGAGGTGTCAAAGTCTCTGTTTATTCCTCTCGGCGTCGTTGCGACGTTAGTGCTCGATTCGCACGTCATCTTCAGCCAGTGAGTTGCGCCACAGCTGGCTCTGGCAACCGGCCCCGTTTTATTTTTCACACACACACAAAAATGAAGGACGTGTCAGAGGAGGAAGACATAGCTGCCGCACAAGCTCTGTGGGAGTTTTCCGGGTCCCCTCCACCAAAACATCCGATGACGTGGTCTCCTTTTCACGAAAAGATCTCGGCCCTTCCGCCAGATGTGCGAGACGGGTGCGACGAGAACCATCTCTCGACCTCGATCCAGGACTCCCCAAGCAACTCACTTGCTGCGTCGCCATTTAATGCTCTGAGCATTCCTATCACACCGATTTTGGGAGACGGGGAGGGCAAGATACAGAGCCCAGAGACGCTTAGCGGACTTTCCATGGGTCCAGATCGCATCTCGGGTCATCTAGACGGTAAAAGGAAACTTTTTCACGGTCCAGACGATAGCCCGCCGCAGAGCTCGATGAAATCAGAGCCTTACTCGACCGCAGAGGTTCTTGGTGGTATCCGTGCTCAACCAGGCCGACGAAAAGTCACTATTCAACAAAACGAATTTAGGAACCCATCCCAAGGTGCTCCGCGCACGGAGTCGCCACCCTGCGAATTGCGGGGTGCACTAGAGCAGATTTCCTCTGCAGTGGACAAAATTGAACGCAGCCAGGGCACACCGCTGAATCTGCGAAGCTCTGTCGCCGGGGATAAGTCCTACACTCCACAAACGATGGCATCGTCCCCCTCGACAATTCCAATGGGCGCTTCACCTGACTCGAGTGCTTCTATTGGCGCAGGACGAAGGGACACTCCGACTTTGCAGCGCCAGGCCGTTTTGGGTCGGGCTGGGAGGGATTCTTCGAACCACCCGACTGCGCTTGCAACGAACAATGGATCTGACCGCAAACACGCACCCTGCAATTGCAAGAAAAGCAAGTGTTTAAAACTGTATTGTGAGTGCTTTGCTGCCAAAGCATATTGCCAGGGATGCAACTGCCTGGACTGTTCAAACAACAGCGAGAGCGAACCTGCCCGGCAGCAAGCGATTGCAGCAACTCTTGAGCGAAATGCGAATGCGTTCAAGCCCAAGATCGTTCCCTCTGCCGGAACGGATGCTACCAAGCAAGTCCATTTGAAAGGATGCCATTGCAAAAAGTCGCATTGCTTGAAAAAGTACTGTGAGTGCTTTATGGGCGAAGTTCACTGCCGCGATATTTGCAAATGCGTTTCTTGCAAGAACTTTGAAGGCAGCACGGATCTGAAGCGCAGAAGAGGCGACTTGGGCCGATCAAATTCGCTGCACTCGACGGCCTCCACGGCGTCCAAAAGTAGCGGAGGTGCGCGTGCAATCAAGGGCCCAGCCACATCAAAACTAGCAAACGCGGCGACGACTTTGTACAATTTGGGTTCGCGACCCGAAACCCTCGACACGTCTGGACTACCCCCACGCCCGAAACGCCTTCAATCAGGAGACAGCGACAGGACGCATACATTACCAATCTCCAAGCGAAAGAAAACTATGAACCGTTCGTATGAGTCACACACAAAGGAATCCGCCGTAGTTGGCCCGTTCTCTGCGCAAACAATCGCGAAATGAGTTCCAAGCAAGGTTCTTGATGCGTCTTCTCAGTCGCTCCACCTTCTAATTTGCAATTTGGACTTGGAAAAAGGTGGTTGATTGGTTTTACTGTTAGTGGGATGCAACTTGCTTGGGAAACAACACATCGATGCTTGTGCTTATGAAAACCGGTGTTGACTCTTCAGCTCCTACCTCAAAATGGGATGTATAGTTTTTCGGGACACGAAGTTCCTTAGCGCCACTGCATGTCTTTTTTTTCATTCCAAGAAGAAAAATTCACCGTCAAATTTATTTTGCTTTGTTTCAGTTCTCAAAAACAACATTTTACCTGGAATCCTTTGTTCGACGAGTCTGAGAAAATGCGTCAAGGACGTCTATCCGGGGAATCTATCCGGGGATCTGGGAATCAGGGAAGTGAGGAATTGGTTCCTGGTAGTAGGACTCAGTATCAACTCGGTACCTCGGTAAGCAAAGCAGGCTGTGCTGAGGATGCTGAGATTGCTGAGAATCATATATCCCCCAACGAAACGGTAGAGAACAGCGGTAGAGGTGCATTTGATATTGTAACTGTCAAACATCAGATTGCCTGGTCATGCCTGGTCAGTCGAGTGTCTCATCAATGCCCGGACCCGTGCTCGGGATCTTTGGACCATTTGCTTCGCCACGATAGCTGGCTCATCATGATGGCGCCACATTCCACCCAATGTCATTCATTCCCTGCTTTCCCCGTCACAGTGTTTCATCTCGCTGTCAATCTCATTGTCAATCAACCAATCTAACATAACAGTAAAAAGAAAGGACTCGGTACTGACAATGAGTACTACTCACATCAGTAGCACTACTTCATAATAGCACCGTAGTGTTGGCTGTGAGATCTCTCGTGAGACTGTGGACTCTGAGGAGCTGTGACAGCGTGGCGTTGTTGCGTTGTGGCAGTGTGGCTTTGTACGTACGTGCTGCGAAGGTGCCGTCTTTTCCAGCAAAGCTGCGGTCTACTGTACCATCACGCACCGACCGAGGCGAACTTGCCTTTGCCGTCTTGCGCCGCGCGTACCGTCCGTTTGACTGCTCGTGTGAAGAAGGAAGGAGCCATGAAGTCGTTAGCCTGGCTTCGTGTTGCCGCAGTCGCCTCGCTAGCCGCGTTGGGCTCGTCGAAAACTGTGAGAGGAAATTTTCAGTTGGAGGCTGGAGACTTTGACAGTGGCCCAGAGTTCGAGATCACAAAGTACAGCTTTGGGATCGGGGAGAGCAAGATCGACGGCAAATTCACCTACAAAGATCCGCACACATGGATGACCTCTCCCGCGCTATATCTTTTCAAGGATGACAACTGGGAGAAATACCACACCGCACCGGCATGCACGGATAAGGTTGCTCTCGCTCAGGCCATGATCCCTATTGGAAAGGTAACTCAGAGTCATCACGATATTCTCCACGTGGGCGAGGGTCGCGCCAATCACTCTGCCATGAGGGATCTAGACAATGGCATGGTTGAATGGGAGTTCACTTGGGTTGTCCAGCATACTGTTCGCACCCACGGCTGGTTTTTCATTGTCGCGGATTGCGCTTTGGAACAGTACAACGCAAAAGTGCCCCCAATGACCTTCGAGCTTCACTTGTACAATCCTGGAAGCACCCACCTTCCAGCCGACGAGCACGGCCTTCCAAAAGTCTATCTTTTTACATTTGTGTCCATGTCAGGCTACCTATTCTACCTGCTGACTCTTCTTAAGGCTCATTTGGAAGAAAGCAAAAGGATTCATTTGGTGGTGCGCCTCCTTCTCACTGCATACATTGTCCAATTGCTCTCGTTCGCCTGCGAACTAGGCCACTTGCAAGCTTACAAACACAATGGCGAAGGAATCTACGTTTTGGACCTCTTCTCCGAGATCTTTGAGGGTTTGTCACAGACCCTCATCTCATTCGTGCTCATTTGCCTCGCAAGCGGTTGGACCTTGGTGGAGACTTCTGTGGACCAAGCCCGAGCCAATAGTGTGGCTACTATGTTTAGCAACCCGGCATCCCTTCTGAAGGGACCGAATGTTGGTGTCTTCCTCCTGATCGTTCTCGTAGTTGCATCCATGCTGCTACAGATTGCGAACAAGTCCTATGATGATGACTTCTCCAAGTTCCATGACCACGAGAGCACCCCTGGCAGGATTCTTGTTGGCATTCGCTTTTTCTTGGGAATCGCTTTCGTTTTTAGCTTGCATTTTACGATCAGATCACAAGCTCAGCGCGGCGGGGACCGACTGGTTGCTTTTCTAAAGAATCTCATGCTCTTTGGCGGGCTCTGGTTCTTGTGCTTTCCTCTCCTTGTATTTTTAGCAGGCTTTTTTGCTCACTATTTGCGTCATCGCTTTGTGACCATTGGAGTTATCCTCCTTCAGACATTGTCGTTGGGTATATTAGGCCACCAATTCATGTCTCAGCACAGTACTTACTTTCGGCTATCGACACTCGCTGACAGTGGAGTCCTTCCAGGTGCTGGGGGGCTGGTGCGGGCACCCAAAGTCAGCCGTGACTAGTTCTTTGCACAGATATCACGGTTGTTTTTATGATAATGAAAAAAATGGAAACCATAGCTTTAACTTTTTTTCGCTGCAACACAGATTCAACTTTTGTTACCCGTGCTCGCAATTTTCGTGGAACTTATGTACCGGTACCCAAACACAATTTTGCAAGCACGGGCACATGTGGTAGTAAGAATGTCTCGCACAGATTCCAGAGCTGGTTTAAAAAAACGATGAAAAGATTAAATTTATACGTCCGAGGAATCATGTACAAAACTTCCCTGATCGTGACCCCGTGCGTACCTTTCGGGAAATCAAGACGATTCGAACATAATTGCCCAGGCAGGGCAAAGTTAAGAAGCTTTACTAGGCAAGCTAAGATTGGCCTGGTTTGGAACCTATACAGAGACCGGCAAATGAAAGCGTTTGAACTCGTACAGCACAAGTTTGACGGACCGGCTGCTGGAGAATGCGACCTCGCGTTAAACTAGCCTCGTCTTGGCGCCCTTCCGCACTTTCGCGGCGAGCAGACCTCCGAATAGATTTCTCAAAAGGCTTGAGATTCGCCACACGAGGAAGGGGCGGCGGCGTGGTCTTTGGCTTGCTCTGCTCCGTAGAAAGGCTCTTTCGCAGCTTGTCCAGAGAGTCATCCCCCTCTCTTACTTCGCATTTTGAGCTTCTGCTTCCCCAGGCTGGCCTATGCCCAACCATAGCTTGGTGCTTCTCACGCACCAAATCCATTTGGCGCCGCTGCTCCTCCACAGCCTTCCTCCGCCTCTCCGTGACTGGAGATTCTTTGTAAAGGGCTGGACGGTATGCCTCGATCCGAGAATAATTGGATGCATAGGGAGAGTCTTGTGTGTATGGCAGTATCCTTTTGTAGTCGCCGCAATGCCCATCTTCGAAACGAGTGCGCAGTCTCTCCACTTTAGCGTCCAAGTCCTCAAGTCCACTTTCTTTCTTTTGCGTGAGGTATCTTCTCGAGATCATCTCGTTTATCTTTTCACGCTGATCTTGCGCAGTGCGAGCGCGCGAAAGAGATTCTCCAGCTAGCAAGTCGTCTGCGTCGATGGAGCCAAGAACGAACGCCTCGTGAACCACCCGGGTTTTGATCCGTGTATCCAGCTCAGAGTCGATGTGAAGTGACGGGGAGTGATTAACCTCTATCACCCATGGCTTCAACTTGTCGTCAAGCATCACATCGAAGCCGAGGATTTCGAAACAACGAAAACCCTGGTTGGTTTGAGCCCGTGTGCCTTCTGAGGGAAAGCATGCCTTGTATTCCTGTCTCAAGCTCGGCTGTATTGAAAGCATCGTCTTTGTAACAATGTCCTGTATATTGTCCTTGAGCTTCTCTACATCCTTGCCCTGTCCTTTCAAATACGCGTACAACTTAGACAAGGACCACTTCGTCTCAACTCCTTCTTTTATGGAGAAGTCGAACGACCCCTTCGCAGCCTCCTTTTGGCTGATTTGTATGGCATCAAAATATGCTGTGTGCGCTGAAGCATCGTATGTTCTCCGGGGCTTACTTCTTTTGCCACGTTTGCCACCCTTCGCGCAACAGTCCTCGCCTTCCTCGCAGCTGGTATCCCCTTCGCTCCCTTCACCATCGGAATCACTTTCTTCGTCTCCGCTGTCACTATCGCCAGAGCTGCGGCCCGAACTTAGCGAGCTCTGCGGCTCAGAGGATTTCACATTGACGTTGTGTTTGTTGATGGCGTAGTTTGTCAGGTGCATAAATCTCTCATGCAAGTTATCCCTGTGAGGTTTTGAGTACTTCTCGGTGCAAAATCGGACAAGCCCTTCTTCGTGCTGAAAAGCTCGCAACTTTGGGGAGCAGGATGTCACGGCTACATATATGCGCAAGTCAAACTTGTACCCGCGAATTAAATAGGGATTGTCCAGGTACTGCTGGACGGCGAGTTGTGTTCCGTCCTCAACGTCGTCGAGCTCTTTCAGGTCATTCGTGAGAAATATCCCCTGCCCTTGGCATCCTCCATCCGGCTTGGCAATTAGAATAGGCCTCTGCTTCTTCTCCAGCGTTTCTTGCTGAAACCAAAGCTTCAAACGATCCTTCTCCTTTGGAAGACAAAAAGTTCTTGGGTGAAAGTCATATAGGTCGGGGTACTCCGTTGTCAAACGATTAAAGGTCACTGCAAGTTTACACTTTTGACAGATCTTTGACATCCCAGGGAAATGGCTCAATTTGTGGAGTGACGACAATCCCGAGATGTGAGATTCCGCGGTGATTCCGCCGCAATCAAGCCAGGACATGTTGAAAGCGTCTTTCTTTCCGTTTACGATCTGCCACCCCAGACCACGGCAAACTCGACGAACAACCTTGTAACGCGTCCTGTTCAGATTAGCGCTGAGCTTTGGAACCGCCATGATACTTACATTTTCCAAAAGCTCTTCTTCCAGTGCGTCCTCGTCTTGGTTGGACTGAACATTCTCGCCCCTCCGCTCAAGCGGTATCTGATCGTCGCCCTCTGCCTTCTCCCCGCATATTGTCTTGTCTTTGCTGAAGTCCATTCAACTGTGTCTCAGCCTTCGGTATTGAACCCTGAACCCTCTGGAAATCTACGCGCGGCTTTTCTGTAGTCAGCACCCCTTCTGCAACCTGCCCTTGGTGCGCGCAATCTGCGAAACCTGTCTCGGAAGCTCAGGCTTTCACAGCGGAGCTCTGCTGAGCATGTGTATTTCTTGCCTGGTTTGTGCAGAAGTAGATCATGTGACCAGTACTTCACTCTGTCTAACAGCACGAACTGTACTAACCACGCTATTGCTATGAGGTGCAATACTAGTACTAGTACCGTCCAGATGAGCATAAATACTAGTACTCGCTCAGAGCCAGCTCGCAAAAATCAGAATTCAGAAAATTGGGTTATGCTGTTATCATGATAAACGTTAGAAGCAAGGTGATCCGTTGG
Source organism: Parietichytrium sp. I65-24A (assembly GCA_012862575.1). Classification (NCBI taxonomy): domain Eukaryota; class Bigyra; order Thraustochytrida; family Thraustochytriidae; genus Parietichytrium; species Parietichytrium sp. I65-24A. The sequence continues at coordinate 202,753 of BLSF01000031.1, forward strand.
AGATCATCCAGACTCGCACCCGGTGACTTGGACTCGGACGGCCGTGACGGCCACGGTGCCATGCCGTTACCAGCAGCGGCAGTCCTTTCCTCTGGCGGTTGACATTGAACCATGGCTCGCATCGTTCACGGGACCATCGCCGTCGTTGTGCGTGAGTTGTGAAAGGCTCGGTCTCAGAAGTGGACTGTGAACGTAAAACCAGGCTCGTTACATGAACATAAGAGCTCAAAATGATAAGAGCTCAAAATGAACACGACTACTAGTGCTCAGAAAGAGCATGGCTACATTCCGCCAACGATCTCGATATGTTCACGGCCATCGCATGTAGAGCTTCCCTTTGCGCTTCAAACTCTCTTGGCTGTCGATATATGCGTCGGGAATGGTATGACGGAAACATAGGTGGACCCTCGAGGATTGCCCTTAGCACCGGCGAATCCAGGGCGATCATTTTGTCAGCGTCGCGCCCTCCGCCAATTACCCTTTGTATGTGTTTTGTGCTTATCCATAACGATGAAGAACCAAATATCGACGCAAGAGCAGGTCTCATCTCTCGATAGTCCGGGTGCATGACAGCCAACTCGTAAAAAAAACCTAGGAAACCTGGCTCTGACCTGAGAGCGAGTTCAGCACTCGATAGCGCCATGTTGTCACCGTAGCACATGGCTGTGTTGAATGCTAAGAAATTGAATTCATGGGTGCGGAATCCATGTCTCCGAAGCGTCACAGCCATGTCGATATCAGAGACGAACACGATTTTGCGAGCAACAGCCTGCGCAGCAGCAGCTACGAGGCCGGAGCAGAAGTAGCAAAGCTGGCCAGAATATATTGCCGTTCCACCTTTTGACCCTCGGAGAAGAGCATGAATGTTGTCGAGATTGTTGTTCATGAAAAGCAGCTCTGACCTGACTCTCGATCCCAGTTCTTCGCAGTACTTCTTTTTTAATACAACATACTTGCAAAAGCGACTATTCGCGCGAGGCGTTTGGTTCGATCTTAGGAAGTGTGAGGATAGAATGTATCTCTCCCACGACACCCGGGAACCGTGGCTATTCTGAATCATCGCCCGGTTCGCTCGAGATGTGCTCTCCAAGTTGCAGAGCGACCGAGCATCAAGAAGCTCCAAAACGAGGTTCTGGACGTCCTTTGGCAATGAATTAGGCTCACAATTGCCCATTTGTCGACTGTGTCTCGGGGCCACTCGGACCTTGAGATGTGTGAGTGCTTCAACCAAGGTCCATCTCTCGACACCCAGGCAGTAGGTTCCAAAATGCACGCACAGAGCAAGCGCCCATGCCTCAAGGAGACCCCAGGCGAAGACACTGCAGCTCTGCGCCATCCCCATTTCGGTTCTATGGCCGCTCCAACCCGGCCATCAAAACTCAAAAGTTCAGAAAATTCAGAAACTTTTCGGAACTCGAGCTACTCGGACTACTCGGAACACGTGGACACCTGCGACCACGTCAGTACTGTTTCCCTTAGAATGTATCCCAACCAGTACTAACAGTACTAAAACTAAAGTGGCTATGAAAGGTAGATAAGCCTACCAGACGCTGTCAGTATGTGTACGTACTACTCACCCCACTATGGCTCACTGTCGCTAGCCTCCGCTGTGTAACAGTACTTACTCCTAGACACTAACACACCACAAACAGAAAGTGTTACCTGATCAGCTAGCTGATAGTTATGACAGACAGAAACAGGAGCCAACGAACAGACGAATGCTCGTTTAATCCGTTGGCGCCCGCCCCGGCGAACTTGCATTCGACTCAGACTCACTCGACACTTCGCGGATCTTCAAAGTTGGCGTAGAGGTAGCACCGCGTTGCGTCGCGTTGCATTGCGTTCGATCCTGCGTTTGGCGCCGAGAGTCACGGAGACGGAGACGGTAGTGAAGGTTGCTGCCCATTGCAACGTTGAACGAGGCAGGCGCTGCGATATCCCGCGATATTCTGCCAAGAAACAAAGACAGTTCGGAGGGGCTTGGCGCTTCTTACGAAAGACAGGTTGAGGCCTTCAGAATGAGCAGCACACTGGGCGCGATATTATATCCCATCGAAGATGTCATCGACTTGGCGTCAGAGCGCTTCAGCATCAAGTTGTTGCAGAGCGCGATTTGGTCTCAGAACAAAGTGGTGTTGCAGACACTGTATCAGTCTGCAAGGCTGCGGCCATTGTGCGCCAGAGCGAGTTGGTCAGACGCCTTGGTGCAGCGTTTGATAGAAGGAGGTCGGTCGCATCTTTCACTGAGCGAATTTGAGGATGCGTGGTTTGCTTTGCGCCCGAAAGACATTCGCAAGATCTCTTCCACGGATAGGGATACAATTCGGGAGGTGTTCAAGGCTATCAAGCTTTTTGAGACAAACTATGCGCCGAATTCTCCTCAAGGTGTGGAAGGCTTTGAGAACCTTGCAGTAGACAGAGAAGAATCAGACGAGGGCAAGGACGAAGACAGCGACCCTTCCAGAATCACAAAGAAAAGCAGAAATCGTTCCGTCCGCATTTCTTCCGTCCAGGATGCGATCGAAGCCAGAGTAGAAATTCGAGCTCTGATCTCCAGCAACGACTGGTTGACATCGGCATTCAACTCAGACGTTTTGCAGGACCTGTGTGCAGCATCGCCTCAGTACGTTGACTACGAGATGTTTGTAGACCTGCTGCAGTCGAGTGTACAAATATGCGATCATCTCAAGTCACATCCTGCCACACTTGACGCACTCATTCTGCAGAGGCTTCTTGCTGACGACAATCTAGAGGCACCTCTTCGCCGCGAGTGGCCAATTGAACCATACCATCACGTGACGCATGTTCAGGTCCGTAAACTCTGCGAGGCATGGAAGGTTGATTTTCGGTCCGAATCTTATCTCCTTTGGACAGTTCGGAGGGCACTGGAGACACCGCTGCCGAGCGAATGGGAGCTCTCCGTGAGCTCTAGCGGAACTGTGGTTTTTACAAATGTAGTCACAGAAGAGAAAACATCCGAGCATCCTGCAACAGAGTACTTTCTGAACCTTCTGGAGCACGCGAGGCAGCAAGAGCAACAGAGCAAGGCTTTTGCATCGGAAGGGAAAAAATCAGAGCCAAAGCATGCATGGATGCCATTTGAGTTCGAGTTCGAATGGAACCAGTCCGAGACAAAATTGGAGCAAGACAATGAAAGCGCGAATGTCCATCGCTACTACTTTAACTTTGATTCTGGAACGATGCGAGGCACCCCTCTTTCCCACGAGAAAGGGTACATACTGAATGATGAGCAAAACTCACCAATGTCAACTGTCAACATGTCTTTCAGCGTGCGCCAGAACCTTGAATCCGGAGCATTTGAAGATAGCGCGAGAAAGCTCAGGGAGATCGCTAGCCGAAAACAGAAGGTTACAGTTGGCGAGATACGCACGTTGAGCTTCAAGTCATGGTGGAATGACTTCTCCTCTGGAGACGCATCCCCTCGCCGCACATTGGAATTGTACTACCACCTTGACTCTGGCAATGCGCAAGTAATTATTCAGGGAACCGATAAAGTTCTCACATTTTCACATCTAAAGGGAAAGCATGGTCCGCTCAAGTGCTGGGAGCTTTTTGTCGGAGCGAGAATCAACATTCTTGGAAGACAGACCACACTGATGCAAGCTTCACTTCACACCTGCCAATGGCTCACACATTATTTTGGCATTTTCACCGATGTCTCCAACAAGTTACAAAAGGAGCTTGCAAAATATGAGCCTTGCAGTAAGTGCCTGCTTCGAGTAAATCGAAGAAACGAAGTCTCCAAATCTTTGAAATCTTATGAGACAAACTTGCAAGGGCGCCTCGAAGACATCATCTCGCTCTCAAACGAAGTTCGGCAGTACCGGCCAAAAGTTGCAAATCGACTATTTGCCCCCGTTGAAGAGTTCCTGTCGTAATGAGCACGCGAACTGAGGAGGACGAGGGTGGACCTTGCAGTTGAAAGGTGCGGTGACTTGAAGGGGTGTAAAAATTTTTGGCACGCAAGGCTTACAGGCTTGCCTACCAAACAGCTGGTCTTGTCGGAGACAAATATCACACATCTAGTTTCGTTTCTTTTCTGATACATGTACCATAAATCTACTCGGCTGTTTTCCCGATCGAATCCTTCTGCTCGAGCTCATCTTCCTCCTTCACATTTTCTAAAAGTTTTGCAGCGATTGCACCTTTGATGCTTTCAGGCTGGCTAGAAAACTTGCGCCGGCGCGATTCACGTCTTAGTAGCTCACTTTTGAGTTTCTCGAGTCTGCCTAGTTCCAATTCTTTGGTAGCCATCGCAGTCTCTAGATCCTGCGACAACTTTTCATGTTCCTCAGAACCAGCAGAGTCTGAAGAGTTCTTAAGTTTGTCAGATACAGACTTCGCGCTTTCTTCTAGCGATCGAATATGTTGCTCGCAGGAGGCTATCAAATTTGAGAGGTTGTCGCACTCCAAACTCATCTTCCGCTCCATCTTGTCTATCGCACGGATACCCCCCGCTTCTCCTGGCGCAAGAATCTGAGAGTTTGAACCGCTCCTCTCCACCGGCTTCAGACCACCTTCAGCGCCAGATTTTTCAGGTAGACCGAGCGGAATGTTCAAGTCCTTCAGCAGGCGGTCAACCGCGAAACCCTGTGTGAAGCTACTATATGCTTGAATCCGAGTCTCAAAGTCTGAACTCGAATGCGACTGCGACGTCGAAGTTTCTCCAGCGCTTTCAGACTTTCCATTGTTGGCCGCGCCACCCGCTGAGTTTCCTCGGAGGAGAGCTCCATTCATCGTGCGCAGAAGGCTGTGTAACTCTCTAGTGAACTCTGGATTGGATTCATCTCGGACTGGACGTCCAGCGAGACCGCATCGCACATGTGCAAGCGCGTGGAGAAGCACCAGCGATAAATCTCCAATTGATTGCAACCGCTCAACTCGAACGAACAAGTTCCGGTCTGTCGGATTCCAGCAAAAAGAGTTTTTAAACGCTACTGAGCCTTCTGCCTGGGGGAGCACCTTCGCAGCATATAAGGTGATGTCCTTATCCATATTGACCATTTTGATGATTGATCTCCCCGCGTCAAGTCGAGCTTTTTCGTTTGTCTCAAGCTCAGATTCGTCAATCGCAGAAGGTTCGCCGGTTTGTTGTGCAGAGTTTTCAAGAGTGAGATCGAGAGGGTCAATATAACCTGGCGAGATGGCTCCCTTTGCTTGCGTGATTGGTGGAGACTCTCTGCTGCCCCCTTGCAATCCGACAAGTAAAGTTTCGATCTTCTCAAGGCGAGAAGAAAGCTCCCCACTAATTGCAGCAACGTCTCCTGCTCCTGATACGTTGATATTGGCTGGCGCACCGGACAGATTCTGAATTCTCGCCAACGAGGCTTTTCGTCGAAAATCCTGAAGCATTTGCAAATTTGAAGGCTCTATGTCCGCAAAATCTCTGAAAAGCTCTGAAGCCAGGGCGCGAGCCTGTTGTCCGACAGGAGACCCAGGTGGGGAAAGAATCTGCCCAGATCCTCCGACAACGGCAGAAACCCGTGCGGCGCGCTCCTCGAACATTTTCCGCAATGAATCTTCCAATATCATCTGCTTGCGCACCCCAAGATCGGCAATCTCCTGCAGCCGTAGTTCAAGGTTTCGCTTTTGGTTGGCCTTCGCTTTCGCTTTTAGCCTCTCAATGCGCGCATCAAGCTTTTTCTGCTGGCGAATTTTGTCAGCTCGCAATGCCGAGGAAAGTCTCTCGCGATCATTTGCAAATTGGGCCATAAACTGAGAACGAGCTTCTGGGGTGAGAGGTTCCATACGCTCGAGTTGCTTTTTCTGGGATACGTCCTGCTCTTGCAGCAGCCGACGCTGTTGCTGCTCAAACCGCTCTTCACTTTTACTCCTCATCTCGTTCCAGTTGCTGAGATACATCCTATCAATATCAAGCATTCCTTTGTCCGAGATCGTACGTGCTCGCTCTTCTTCGCTACTCTGCTCTTTGCGAATCTCCTCCAACCTGCGGATCCGCTCTTGGCCTACAAGTGCTGCCAATTCCTTTCGCTCAACCTCCTCATGAAGAGAGATGCTTTCCACCGGACCACGACTGTACCTCGCCACGTGCCTGCTGATCTCGGCGGCTTGACGCTTATTCAACTCCCCAAGAGCGGCCGTATCCGACACCTCCAGCCTTTTCAGGGTTTCTTCTTCGGCAGCTTTCAACTTTTCTTTGAATTCGGCGTCGAGTTTCTCGAGTTCTTCCATTTTGGCTCCTGACTTAATCATCTCCATACGCTTCGAATGTTTTTCCGAATTAATTTTTCCAAAAGCTTCCTTCAGGGCGCTGGATCGATCTGCGTACTGTGTTTCGCTAAGCAAAGACTTTTCCTTCGAGTGACGTGGCTCAAGGATCTTCTCAATTGCTTGGTAGATCTCACCTGCGGAAAGCTTGGAAAATGGGCTTCCAGGCTGAAACATCGCGCTGATTGCCGCGTTCTCCTCTTGCAAGTAGTCCGTGGTAGAGTGAGTCTTCGTGATGGAGTCTTGTGGAGCAGGAGTGGCAGACCTCTTGGCTTCCACCTCATGCTTGGTATCAAGCAGTGCCTTCTTTCTAGCTTTTTTCTCCTCCAACTTTTTCATCAGCTTGTCCCGCTGCTTCTTTCTATCCTCACGCTGCTTTTCGACCTTCGCTTTGAATTCTCGCTCGTGTGCCTCTTTGATGCTCTGTAGCTCTTCAGCTGTCTTTGCAGAACGAGCAAGCTCCTCCAGCTCCCTCTTCTTCTGCTCCTCCAGGCGTTCCTCCTCCAGGCGTTCCTCGTTCTTCCTCTTCTCCATGAGCTTTTTCTTGCTCTCTTCCATCTCATTTTCAAGCCTAATGCGTTCTTCTTCCTGCTTCTTCTTGATCTCCTCGAGCCTTTGCGCATGCTCTTCTTTCAGCTTGTTCTCCTCTTCTTGCAGCATCTTTGACGCGGTTCGTTCGAGGCGATTGACAACTTGCTCGACTTTGTCGTCCAGAACATCAGCAGCTGCCCCTGAGTCTTCATCCTCATCAATAGTCTTTGGCATTGCTGATGCTGCTGCCTCTGCCTCTGCCTCAGCTTTTGCGGTTTTGGCGGCAGCCATTTCCTCCTCTTTCTTCCGCTTCCTTTCCTCTGCGCGCTTCCGTACAGCTTCTCTTTGCTGACGTTTCTTCTCGGCCTGCTCTTGGTCAGCCTTAGCCATACACGTCTCATGAACTTCTCGAATCTTCTTGATCTCCGCCTCAGCATCTTCGCCTTTCTTAAGCGCAGCGGCTTGAAGCAAGAGCTCGGCTTCGCGCCTTGCAAGAAGAGCTTCTCGCCTTTCGAGCTCGAGCTGCCGAGCAATGTCCTCCTTGTGCCTCTCACTAAGCTCAATTTGTGTTCGCAGAGCAGAATCTTGGATATGAGCCTCTACAATCTCGTTCACTTCCTCTTGCAAATCAGCCGAGTCTTCGGAATCGGAACCTTTTATTTCTTGTAGGGCGGCTTGCACCTTTGCTTTCTTTTTCGCGGCAATGCGGGCCTGAAGTTGCTCGTAACGTTCCTTACGCTTCTCGGCAATGCTGTCATTGAGCTGTGCAAGGCGTTGTTCATGCTCTTCCCGAAGCTTCTTCACTACGTCTTCCGCGTCCGGACAATCCTTTGCTTCGCTCGATTTCTGAGTGAACTCGGCTTGGGCGGCCTTTTGAGCTAGAGCCGCTTCCTGATGAAGAAAAGCTTCGATCTGCACCTTTTCGTCAATTTCTTCCTCGGCGAGTTCGGCCAGAGTTTGCTTGACGGTGTTGAGCAGCACTACCTCCTCTTCCTCCTCTTCCTCTTCTGCAGAAGCCTCTCTTTCTCCATTCTGCTTGGACATTGACAGTGTCGGCTGAGATCCTCGCGCGGAATTCACATCTGCTTCGCCGATCACGTTTGTGATAACTTCATCTGCCTCCCGCTTCAGTCGCTGGCGAAGCTCGTCTTGAAGCGCGATTGCCCTCTTGTCCTCCTCTGAGGCCAATTGCGCCCGCTGCTCCTCAATTTCAAGCTTGACCTTCTGAACTTCAGAGTCTCCAAGCTCCACTGCCGATGTTTTCACCATGGCTTCCACGGCTTCTTTGGACTCCCTCATTCGCTCCTTCTCCAGAACGTACTCCAACTCTGCCATTTCTTCCTCTTCTTCCGCAGCGAAGAGTTTGTGCTCATTTAAGACTGAAGAGACGCGCTCGTCCAGGGGCTCCAATCTTTCGTCAAGTGACGTATGCACTGCGCCGGATTTCGCGCCATCTTCGTCGTTAAGCACGGCTTCTCCGCGGCGAGCTCGACGCTGGCGTCTTGCCAAGGCGCGCGCATTGCGAAGATTACGCTGGACTACTCGATTCTTCAAATCCTCTTGCTGTCTGCGCTTTTCGAGGGACAGGGAATCCCGCAGCATGTTATGCTCCACTAGAAAGTCCTCGAGTATTCGCTCCCGCTCGTCGTCTCCGATGTCATCCCGCTCCATAAGAGTTTTCTCCAAGTCTTCAAGCCGCTGTTCGTTCAAAAGCTCCTCTTCAAGCATTGTTTCGGAATCCTGCTTTTCAAGCCTCCTCATGAAGTTTTCAAGGGTGGACTGCTCCTCCTCCTCCCATCGCTTCGAAAGCAGCTCTTGCTCCTTCTTGTGCAAGTCATCAAGTGGCATTGCAGCATCCCCTGCTTTCAAGCTGTTCTGCCACCCAGAGGCTTCATCAGCTTTAGGAAGCCAAGGGCCTGCGGCTCTCGCTGCTTGCTGGATCTGCTGGAGCAACGCATCGTCGATCTTGGGTGAAGAGCCCTGAGAAGACTGAATCGCAGCAAGGAGCGACTTGAGGCCCTCGGTCTCCTGCTTCAAAACTTCCTGCAAGCTTTCCAATTTACCACCCATGTTGTCATTTTGTTTCTGCACCTCATCGTGATTAAGGACAATTCGCTCAAGAATCTGACGCGCATCCAGATCCTCCTCCCCCCAGCGGTCAAAACCAACTGTCGAGCCATCAGGTGCCTTGGGTGCTTCGAGGGCCGGTTTCGGACTTGCAAGCGGCTTCACGCTTCTAGAAAACGCAAGTTTCTTCTTCATCTTTTCTCTCAACGAGCTTCCCTTGCGGTACCCAGGTACAATTGAGATGGTTCCAAGGGCAAATTCCCGAAATGCAAAGAGCACGCAAATCATCGTTAAGATTAAGCCAAGCATTCCTCCAAAGAGCGCACCAATCAACGCCCAGTCTGGCTCAAGTATCAAATCACTGCTTCTCTGTGCTCCAAGGGCGATAAGCGCAGAAGTGCTTCTTGGCATTATGCGGCCGTCAGTCGGGCAAGATCTTCCCCGACTCTGAACAGAGATGACAAGTTGTGCGTCCGAGTTTCTCGAGTTGACGAACACGTAAATGCCAGGTTCGAGAAATGTAAATGCGAATTGCTCCACAAAAGAAGCCTCTTTCAAGTATCGGAACGCTGAGTAGTCAAAGTTCGGATTAGAGTTGAGCAAAGAATCCTTCTTGTACACAGGATATGTGCGTGTTGCATTGGTACCCAAATCGAAGTACATGGTGTCCCCGACTTGTATGCACACAACAGGTTGCTCAATAGCGCCATTCTGATCGTCGAGACTCTCTAAGCGTCGGCTGGTTGCGTTTTGGCCGCTTGCCCTCGCGAGGCCGGATTGCGCATCATACTGACAGTATGAAGAGCCGAGGCCAAGACTATCGAAAGAGCAAGGCACAACGCTACAGGAGTCACCGGAGGAACAAGATGTCTTTCCATAGAAACCACTAACCCCCTTCAAATCAATTTGTTCTCCGGTGGACAGCGTGATGGTTTGGTTTCCAACACTCGAGGACGACAAGCGCGCACTGACCGCGGCAGTTCGACAGCTCTCATCGCAAACCTGATCCAAAAGCGGAGTGCCTTCGCAGTCACATACGCCTAGCGCAGAGCTCAATTTCCCGGTGGAGCCTAGATACGAGCACTCTGCCTCGCACCGCGCAGCCTCAGTGACGCAGGTTCCGTCCGCACTTAGAACTTCGTCAGACGCGCAACGCTTATAAGTGATTGGCTGACAATCCTCCACACCATCTTCGTCATCTGCAAGGCGCACGCTATATCCTGAAGATTGATCAAATGCTTCATAGCCTGGCATACACAGGCATTTGCCTGTGGTCTGCTCAAAAGCCCTGTTACGCCCCAGACACTGGCAACCTTCAGCGCCCTCCTCAGATACCGAGGAGGATGGGCATACCTTGCAGCCAGACTGGCCCACCAGATTGTTGAAGGTTCCAGCAGCGCACGCAATGCAACTTCGCTCAACCGATTCGCCACCTGTTTGGTTGTTGAAAGATCCCTTGGGACATGGCTCCTCGGCAAGCGCCCCAGCAGGGCAATAGTATCCCGCTGGACAGATGTAACCCCCCTCCTCGCCGCTCGTAGGCTGAGAATTGATCGCGTTGGAGACACAGATGTGCCCCGCGTCGCACGTATCGCAGACCAAGCGCTCAGGATCGGCGCCGAATGTCCCTCCTGGGCACGCTTCGCAAGCTAGCAGATCATTGGTTCGTAAGCCATCTTGCATGTTTGGGCGCGCTTTAGTCCCTAACGGACACCAAGTGGCATTCACATTCGAGCCTTCACAGAAAGTTCCCTCAGGACAGGCAAATGCAAACGTACCTCCGGAAACGGCTATCCAATTGTCGCTGAGCCCAATTGAACCTTCGGACATATTCAAGCTGTAGCTTGAGAACCAAACCTGGTTTTCGTCGGTCTCATTGTACATGGAAAGGAATTGATGCCCAGCGCAAAAGAATCCTGCGGGACATGAGACACAATCTTCCTGCAAAGCGGCGCCGGGGAGATCTCGGAACGTGCCCGGAGGACAAGGAATAGGTAAGTCCTCTGCAGACGGACAATAATGACCTGTCGGGCACAAATAGTCTGACTGATTTCCAGCTGCCTCGACGTTGCACCAGTGACCGGGTTCGCAGCCTATGCAATAATCTGCAGCAGAAGCCCCAATGACATCATTGTAAGTGCCGATCGGGCAGGCAAAGGCTTGCCCATACATGCAGTAATAACCCCGTGGGCAAGCATGAGTAGGATTTTCGGAGTCGGCACACTCCACTCCGCCGCCGAACTCGGTCTTACTTCCAGGATCGCAAATAAATCCGTCCCTGCAGAAACCTGTTGGGGCGAGAAGACCATACGAGCCGCAGTAGTATCCGGCGGGGCAGATTTGGCATTCATCTTCTGCAGCGAGGGAGGTGTTTGCGCCGAAAGTCCCCGGTGGGCACTTTGGAGTGTTGGATCCAGTCCCTGCTGGACAGTAAGATCCCAGTGGACAAGGGTACTTGTCGGTTGTGTGGTTTCCATCGCAATAGTGTCCGGCGATGCAGGCATCGCATTCTGTTGCGCCTTCATCTTGCATGAATGTCCCGTCTGGACACAACTGGGGGACGTGAGTGCCTTCAGCACAGTAATGACCAATTGTGCATGCCCCCCCAAAGCCGGGCCCTGGAATCCGCGCTGGTGACTGTGCGGTGCAGAAATAGCCAGCAGCGCAGAGTCCGCTGGGAGCTGAGAGACCCGTTGCATCGCAGTACGAACCCGGATCGCACGGCAAGCAGCTTTCAATGCTGGTGCTTTGAACTGCGGGGTTATAAGTCCCGATCGGGCAAGGCTCGGGCCAGCTGCTCCCATTTTCGCAGTAGTGCCCCGCTGGACAGATGTCCCCGTACAAACTCTGGTTATGGGGATTGCTCACAGGAGAACCTTCAAAGCAGTAGTAGCCTTCATCGCAGTTTCCAGTTGGCTCTTCAGATCCAGGAAGTTCACAATACTGTCCGGCTGGACACGGTATACATGACGTGATGTTCTCAACCCGCATCTCTGCGCTAAACGTCCCAGCTGGGCACGGTAAGGCGAGGCTGGACCCAGTCGCGCAATAGTGACCGACAGGGCAATCCAGTGCGTCCTGCATTTCATAATCTGGACAGTACGAGCCCGCTGGACAAGTAAAACAGCTTCCTCGCGCTGGAAGAGGATTATAAGTGCCGGGGCTGCAAGGAGTTACCTCGTAAGCTCCTGAAGGAGCATAAAAACCCGGCGGTGAGATGTACTGCTTGGAGGAGTTCGACCCAGTCTCGCAATAATAGCCTTCTTCACACTCTCCAACAGGCGATTCTTGACCGGTGCCCAAACAATAGTGTCCTCTAAGGCAAGAGAGACAATCCTCCTGCCCAGTTGATCCCGAAGACGGATTGTACGTGCCTTCCACACAAGGCATGGGAGTTTTGGACGACTGTGGGCAATAAAAGCCTGCTGGGCATTCCGAGGTCGGAACTTCGAGCCCCGTTTGATCGCAGTATGACCCAGCAGGGCATGAAAGGCAGTCTGAGAGGCTGGTAGACTCCTGCGCTGGGTTATAGGTCGCGATTGGGCACGGTGTGGGGTCTGACGAACCTTCCAAGCAATAGTGGCCCGCCCAGCATATATCTCCGTATACACCATCTTCGGGATGTCGCGAGCTGGAGCCCTCCACACAATAATACCCGGCAGAGCATGGCCCGGTCGGACTTGTGAGGCCGGCTGATGAGCAGTAGTAACCCGGCAAACATGGAAGGCACTGTGTCAGATTCCAGTTTCCAAGTGCCGGACTGTAAGTACCTTCCGGGCACAACTCTGGAGTTATCGTCTTGCCAGGGCAATAACTGCCATCCGGGCATACATCAGGTGAAACGGTGGCCGACATCACGCAAAAATAGCCTGATGGGCAGTCCAAACATGTATCCTCGCTCTCGACTCCAGTGGCATTGCTGTAGGTCCCTGGTGGGCAAGGATGAGGATTTATTGACCCACTTTCGCAGTATGCTCCCGCGGGACACTCCAAGGTAGCATTCATCGCATAATCCGGACAGTAGCTGCCTGCAGTACATAGAGTGCAGGATCCTTGATGCCACTTGTCGTTGAAAGTCCCTAAACTGCAGCTGGTCATTTCGAACGAGCCTGCAACGGCGAAATAGCCTGGCGGGACATCGTACTGCTGCGCCGAATTCGAACCGGCTTCGCAAAAAAAGCCCTCATCGCACGGTCCTGTTGGAGCTGCATTTCCGCTGCCAGCACAATAGTTTCCAGGAGTACACTCCAGACAAGCACTCTCAGACGTGGAACCTTCGTCAGGGTTATAAGTACCAGACGGGCACGGGTACGGAAAGATTGAGGAAGAATTGCAGAAATAACCAGCTTCGCACTCCCCTGTTGGTTCAGCCAGCCCAGGAGTAGAGCAATACTTCCCGATGTCGCAGGGGACACAGGCTAGAGCACTCGTAGAGCGCGACTGAGTATTGTAAGTCCCACTCGGGCATGGCTCAGGGTAAGACGACCCTTCCACGCAAAAATGCCCTGGCCAGCATATGTCTCCGAGTGCGAGACCATTCGGAGCACTTTGCGTGGAACCTGTGAGACAGTAATGTCCAGCTTCGCACTTTCCAGAGGGCTCGGTCAGACCATAGCTGTTGCAATAATAGCCCGAGGTACAAGGCGTGCATTGCTGCTCGCTTGACAGGCCAGTGGTACCGCTAAACGTTCCGTCGGGGCAAAGGGTGGGTGTAACAGTGGAATTTCCACAGTACTTTCCTGCTGGACAAACCTCAGGTTCTATGGTTCCAATTTCGCCGCAATAAAAGCCAGCATCGCAAGGATTGCAGGAACCCTGACCCGCTTCCAATCGGTAAGACCCGCGAGGGCATGGCGTGGCGCTGGAAGATCCAGCCGGTGAGTAGTATCCAGGCTGGACCATCAATGTCTTGGGGCTGTATGAGCCTTGTGGGCAATAGTACCCCGGATCACACAGTCCGGTTGGATAAGCATTTCCTGTTCCTTCGCAGTAGCTTCCCGCAGGACAGCTCACACAAACCTCAGCTGTGGATGCACCGGTAGCATTACTGAACGTCCCATTCATGCATGGAGTTGGAACGGAGGTTCCCTTCCCACAGTAATGTCCGGCGGGGCAGATACTGCCTACGTCGTCGTACAAAAGTTGTGCCAGAGCCGGTGTATATACGGCATTGGTGTAGTTTGATCCAGGCCCGTTTGGCGCTGAAGTAAAAGAACCGCTCAAGCAATAGTATCCCGGATCACACAGGCCACTTGGTTGAGTCAAGCCAAGACCACTGCAGTAAGAACCGGCGGGGCAAATGGTGCAATCCTCGACCTTTCGAAGACCAGAGGTGAGCCCATAAGTCCCCAATGGACATGGCTCTGGTTGCGCTGCTCCAGTAACACAATACGAGCCTCGTGGACATACCTGAGGTTCCACACTGCCTGACACACAATAAGAGCCAGTTGGGCACGTTGAGCAGGATTCCACGGCGATGCCATTGCTCTCGTTCCGGAAAGTGCCCGATGGACACTGATACTGTTCGCTGCCGGAGCTTCCAGCAGGACAGTAGTGACCAGCCGAGCAGTCGCCAGTCTCTTCGTAGCTACCTTCCTCACAGTAATATCCAGGGGTACAATCTTTGCAATCTGAAAGCAAGCCTTTTCCAGTGTGCGGATTCATTGTACCGGGAGGGCACGGTGTTTCGTCGGCTGCCGCCTTCAGACAATAGTGTCCTTTCGAGCACGAGTAGGACTCAAAATCAGGCTCCACCTGAACTTGTCCCGGACAATAGAGCCCAGCCTGGCATTTCATGCCCAGCATATTGCTTTCTGACGTGCGATTTGTGTTGCAGTAATATCCAGTCCGACAGTCCGAGCAGATTCCTTCTCCGCTCTTTGAATACGTTCCCGGACTGCACTGTATGGGTTCGACCGTTCCTACAGGACATCTATATCCTGCCAAGCATTCTTTACAAACGTTTTGTTTCTCTTCGTCCTGGTATTGGCCGGCAGGGCACAATACATGAGCAGCCAAACCACCAATGCAATAACTTCCCTCTGGACAATCTGTACACTCGTATTCTGCGATTAAGTTTGTGGCACTTGTGTAGGTCCCCGCTGGGCAAGGGTTGGCGTTTGGGCTTGCCGTTCCCGGGGGGCAATAATGCCCCTGTGCACATGCTCCGATTGTATCGCTGGCACCCCCGATGTGCGACAATCCACCTGCACAGTAGGACCCACCAGGGCAAATTGTGCAGTTCTCAGCGGCGATAAGATTGGTTCGATCGTCATAAGTTCCCGCATAGCACGGGAACTGCGTTCGACTGCTTGTGCCTTGAGGACAGTAGTGGCCTGGAGCGCAAGTATACGGGTCTTGGGTGCCAGCTCCGGTCCCAATCAAACACGCAAAGCCTGCTTCACAAGGGAGACAGTCGTTTATATGAGTCGCGTGGGATTGGTCTGTATAGGTGCCGGCTTCGCATGGGTACTCGTTTTGATTGACCGTTCCTTCTGGACAGTAATACCCCGGTTTACACGAGGTGGTAATTGACGTCGTTTGAGCAGACTGAGGACATGAGTACCCTTCGATACATTGTTTGCAGCTTCCTTTCTCTGTGATGCCCGTCTGGTCATTATATGTTCCGGTAGGACAAGGACGCGGACTGCTAGAGCCCTGAGGGCAATAGTATCCTTCAGGACATAGGATACATTGGTTGGAACTGGTCAGTTGCAACGCATCTGAATAGGTTCCAGGAGGGCATGGGTTTGCATAACCCGTCACAGAATTTGCGGGGCAGAAATACCCTTGGGGGCAAGGAGTTATTGAGCTTGACGAGGAGTACGAATAGAAGCCTGCTGGGGTATCTAAGCACGCAGTGGAGGAAGTGCTCCCCACCTCGGGGTTGTAAGTGCCTGCGGAACACCCAACTGGGTATTCTGAGCCAGCAGGGCAGTAGGCGCCTTGAGGGCAGAGAGCAATTGTAGCGTTAGAAGCCCCTTCTTCACAATAGTAACCTATTGGGCAAGTCAAACAATCGCTTTCCTCACTAGAACCAGGATTGGGCCCGTATGTCCCTCCAGGACACGGTGTAAAGTCCAGCCCTGGAGGCAAGCAGTAGCCCCCCGCCACACATCGATCTTCAATTGGGGCAGACGATGTTGATCCTTCGGAGCACCAATATCCTGGAGAGCACGGCATACACTCTATTGCCCCGCCGTCGCTGTAATGCCCGGGCGGACAGATGATTCCTTGAACCGTTCCGTTTGTTGGGCAATAGTAGCCAGCTTCACACTCGAGGCACTGCTGACTCTTCTCTGATTTTTCGGAATAGGTGCCAGCCGAGCAGATGACAGGAAGCAGGTTTGGTGCAGCACACGCGTAGCCTGGGGGACAGCTTGTGCAGTAGCCATCTCCCTGTTCTGAATACTCTCCGAGGGCACATGCAGATAATGGCCCTAGAGCTGTGTCACAGCGCATCCCGGCAGGGCATGCTGTACAAGTGTGATTTCCGCTGGCAGAGTATGTCCCAAACGAGCACTGAATCTCAATGTCTTGGTCTATGTAGGGACATTCATATCCTGAGGGGCAGATTGTGCAGAATGTTGAGCCTTGCAAAGCGTAGGTGCCTAGAGCACATTGGTCTTCCACATCGGGTTGTCGATAATTATCGATACAAGCGTACCCAGCGGGACAAGATGTACACGACGACGCCTTTCCAGTGGAAAACGTCCCGGGTGGACACTCCTCCACTACCTCACCATAAATGTCAGGACAGCGGTACCCGGCTGGGCAAGCCGTGCAGTTGGCTTGTCCTTCTAAGGCGTAAGTCCCGAGTGTGCAGGCTGTAATGACGTCACCTCTGACATCGGAACATGCGCTGCCCGCTGGGCACGCTGTGCAATCATGCTCACCCAACACAGAGTACGTCCCAGCTTGGCACGGGGAAAAATCATTACCAAAAGAGGAGGGGCAGCTATAGCCTGCTGGGCAAAATGTGCAGTTGGACTGACCAGAGACCGAGAAGGTCCCCAGGCTGCAGGGAATAGGACTTGACTCTTCAAAAGGGCACTTGTAGCCTGCAGGGCAAGTGAGACACTCGACACCAACTAAATAGGTCCCACCAGGGCAAGGAGGGTGCTCCGGGTTATCAATGCGGCGGATTACGAAAATGCTGGTAGGCGAGAACTTCGCGTTCGCCCCGTCAAAGAACTCGTCCGTGCTCGAAGCGGAGTGAGTAAGCAGCACTAGACCCGAGAGAAATGAAATTGAGTCATCATTCTCAGCCTCCACGGCAGATACGACGACTACTTGACTAGTATCCCAGGTTTCTGGTGTAAAGACCAGAATTGACGGCTCTACTGAAATCAGATCCGTACTGGGATTCTGAATTGTCACCGTCACATCAGACTGGGGAATCGTCGAGAGTTCGACTGCATACGAAGTCCCTGACCCGCCTTCTGTGACATATCCAGATTTGTCGGAAAGAAGAATCTGAGGATTATCAGAATCGTGCATAATGACGGTGAGATTATTGCTTGGCCAAAATGACACCCCCTTCGAATAATGTGTATCTGTTGTGCTACCGGTCACCAAGGAATGCGTGATCACAAAAGACTCCTGCACCGTCTTGTGGACATAGTCGCGCGGAAAATAGACTGACACTGTCTTCTCCACATTCCAATCGCTCGAAGTAAATTGAAGTATGCTCGGCGACACTTGAACAACATCCCCATAGGCATTCTCCTCCGTTGAAATCGCGAGAGTTACCACTTTCTCGAGGCTGACCTCCTCGTCTAGCCGGACCTGATAGTTTGAAAGACCACTCTCCCCCTCAACGCCATAGATCACCGCGGCGGATAAAATTACTCGAGGCTGTTCTGCGGCATTCCACTGAACTTGGAACACAAACTCGGAGAAGTCTCCAGAGGAGTATCCAGCGTCGGTACTTTCTACACGATGCGTGATATCCACCACGGAAAAAGTCTCCAGAGGGTCTAGGCTGGCCTGTCCTACGACGGTGAAGGACTGGAACACGTTCCAGTCATTCGAATCAAAGATGAGAAACTCCGGATCTAGTAAAACAAGCCCAGTAGCGAGCTCATCTTCAGCATAAATCTGCACGGGAGAATCTGGCTCTGAGGAGAGGCGAATCATATACGATGAGTTTTCTGAACGTTCGATTACGGTGCCCTCCGTAGAGTCGAGCTCGAGAGATGCATGGTCTACATCATAGATTGTCACCAAAACCTCCGCAAGCACCTCCAAATTCGTGTGATTTAGGCGAAATGACTCAGCACTCTGTCGGAATACCCAGTCCCGATCCACGGTGACCCATATAGCTTTCGTCTCACCGTACGAAGTGAAGCATGTCCTGTTTGGCTCGACTCTGATTCCCCGACTCTCAGCATCAAGGTCGAGAACCTCGATATCCGTGCAAATCTCCTCTCCGAATTCGAAATCATCGTAGTCCATAGTGATTCTATAAAATCTGCTTGCGCCTCCTTCGATCACCGAAAGCGTCTCGGTGGATAGAACCACTGCCAAATGGAGTCGCGTTAGTAAAAGGCCGTGTACATGAGAAATGAAATTGAAGACTTACGCTCGATCGGGTCCGGAAATGTTGGGGACATAGTAGGGGACGTAGTCGGTGACACTGTTGGTGAGACAGTCGGTGAAACAGTTGGGGAAACAGTTGGTGACACTGTTGGAGAGTTTGTCGGCGACTTTGTTGGCGACTTTGTTGGAGCATCTGTCGGTGACGGAGTTGGTGAATCTGTTGGCGACACAGTTGGCGCATCAGTTGGAGACACCGTCGGCGCATCAGTTGGAGACACAGTTGGCGCATCAGTTGGAGACACAGTTGGCGCGTCAGTTGGAGACACCGTCGGCGCATCAGTTGGAGACACAGTTGGCGCATCAGTTGGAGACACCGTCGGCGCATCAGTTGGAGACACAGTTGGCGCATCAGTTGGAGACACAGTTGGCGCGTCAGTTGGAGATACAGTTGGCGCATCAGTTGGAGACACGGTCGGCGCATCAGTTGGAGACACGGTCGGCGCATCAGTTGGTGACACAGTTGGAGCGTCAGTTGGAGATACAGTTGGCGCGTCAGTTGGAGATACAGTTGGCGCATCAGTTGGGGACACAGTTGGTGCATCAGTTGGAGACACAGTTGGCGCATCTGTTGGAGACACGGTCGGCGCATCTGTCGGTGACAGAGTTGGTGACATTGTTGGAGACACGGTCGGAGCATCTGTCGGTGAAAGAGTTGGTGACATTGTTGGAGCATCTGTTGGTTCCACTGTTGGAGAGTTTGTTGGAGCATCTGTCGGTGACAGTGTTGGAGCATCTGTCGGTGGCAGTGTTGGAGCATCTGTCGGTGACAGTGTTGGAGCATCTGTCGTTGGCGACGCTGTTGGTGACACTGTTGGCGACTTTGTTGGAGCATGTGTCGGCAGTGTTGGAGCATCTGTCGGGGACCCCGTTGGAGCAAACGTCGGGTTAGCAGTTGCGAAGGCAACTTGAGCCACAAGGAAACCCAAAGCAAGGGCCACCCGAACTCGTGCTCCAGTCCTCGTTCGAGGCATCTTTTCAAGACACTCTGTCATTGCGCGCTCTCGCAGACCGTGGCGAACTACAGCCGCGACGCCGATTACACGCGAGCTGCGTGCTCCACTACGACCGCTCTTCCCTGTCCGAGTCAGTCAAAGGTACTTTGCGACGAGCAAAGGATAGCGGCCCATAATTTGCCGTCTGAACAGCGAATATTATCAGACACCATACATATACTATATATTAATGTAATGAATTCTATTAGTCTGGTATTGATTGCACCATCTATGGAGCGGCCGTTAGCAACGGTTGAATCCTCGATTAGCTTAGTGTGCCTCGCGGCTGTGGAGGCTGTGGTACTAGTGCTAGTAACCAGTACTCCGTGCTCAGTATCGTGCCAAGCCAAGTATGCTCCTCCTCTCGGAACACTGAAACTGGGCAATGGGGAGTGACAGAATGTGACAGTGTCAGCACTGGAACAGTATGCTCGACACAAAACCACCTTCTCCGATTCCTCCATATGCAAGCAGCTATAGCTACTAGCTAGAGTTAGCAGAGAGTAGTAGAGCGCATGGAAGGCACCAGTTTTTACATCTCTCAGTACCGGTACCGGTACTGACAGTGAGTACTGAGTACCACCGTGGGACCACTATGGCTCAAAAACTAGACCTAATAAAGCTATAGTGGTAACTATCCCGGTGCTTAGCACTGTTCGAGGACCGTGGCGTACGTAGCTGGTCCCAGTGTGTCCCGGTTCTGGGTTCTAGGTTCTGCTTTAGGTTGCGAAAGTCCGATCCCAATTTCGCAGCTAGTTTCTGCAGACAGAAAAGACAGAGAGTGTGACTTAATGCTCACACTTCGTTTCTCAGGCAACGTTCCCGCCGCTGTGCTAATCACGCTATGCCGCCAAGAACCCATCCTCTTGTCTCTCCTTGTACCTCTTGTGCGCAAATTTTGACAGTCTGGTTTGTAGGGGCGGCATCTTGGTTCCGCAAAACGTCACAATGCTTGCTGGTGAACGGAGGCTTGGGGTTCAGAGCTGTCTCGAAATAACAGTGCCGGGGTCTTGTGATCCATCAAGTCGAATCGTTCGAGTTAAAAGATCTAACTCTGCCAGGCCGCGCACCCGTGCAGCCAGAACGCGAAGAGGCCTTCTGGTTCATGTTGGGATAAACTTGCCGAGACTACCGCAAACTGACGCCCGCCGCATCAAGGCTTCACGCCACACAATGCACTCAAAATTGAAGCACATCTCAGCAATACTATCCAGCGCTGCCATCTCCAGTTGTAGACCCAGTCCCACCAAAATGAAGTTGATTCGTTTTGGCCCGAGCCGCGAACAGAGCCTAAGTTTTCTCATTGCTGGTTGAGTTTGGGCTCTGCATGCTGAAGAAGTAGGATTGGATCACACAGAGCAGCCGATTAAAAAGAAACCTCCGAGTCCAAGTCCGAACTCACAGGTCCTAGTCCGCCGTGCGATGGCGGATATGCTGTAAGCATGTAAACTTTGGCCAGCCTGAGAGTTCTCGAGACCTGTGAAAAATCACAAACTTGTTTTGATCAAGGCTGATCAAGATGAAAAGGCATGATTGACCACGAGCGCAAAGGTAGGTCTGACCCAAGTGATTGCGTCTTCAATTCCGAGTCCGGTATCAGTTCGCTTGGTCAGGTAAGAGAACCACCTGGCCAAATCTCTTAGCCCGTCCAAAGCAATCTGTGGCAATCACACGAACTGACCTGATGACCTCCGAGGGTACCGGTACTCAATACTCAGTACTAGTATGCTGAGAGCTTGGGAGTCTTGGGAGAATGTCATGACTGTCATGACAGTCATTCAAACATTGTCAAAAGAAAGCCCGCGTGAACATGTGTCAATCACTTTGCGAAGCACAGATAAGCTAGGTACTAGTACCGGTAGTCTTTGTCAAGCCGTGGCCCCGACAAGATGTTGGCCTCCTAATCCTTCTACACTCGCTACTTGGCTGCAGCCATGAGTGCCATGAGCGCAAGCAGCATTCCGCCGTTTCACTGATTGTTCGTGGCAGGGGAATCAGAATGTGTTCGATGAGAGCGGATCTCGCTTGCTGTGAATTCCAAGCGCTCGCCGTCACTGCGTGTGAGTCCCCTCTTTCACGAAGGCAATCGGTTGGATTTTGCAATTTGGATTGCTCCTCCACCATATCAGTACGGTACTCAGTACCAGGGTACCGATACTGGGTACTCAGTGCCCGTGAACCGGTACCAAACTCACATCAGTACTAGTACCAGTGCCGGTGCTGACTATTACTGACTACTCAGAGAGAGCAGTAAACAAAGGCGAACGAAACGACGAAGAGCCAAGAGTTGCCGGGTTGAGCACCACTTGTTGAAAGAAACAGACCCTGAACATCCCTGAACCACTGAACCAGTCTGGTGCGGTCACGAGCTGGGAGTCAAGTTGAGTGCCAGACGCGCGGGTGACCGAGAACTTTGACTCTTGCGACACAGCAAGCAAGGAAGAGCCTTTGTCAAAATGATTTGCGAGGTTCTTGACGCAACGAACTTTTTCGCGACATGGGCGCTCCTCATGGTCCTCGGCGGTATCACCGTGCTCACCGTGAGCGGGATAGGTTTTAAAAAGTTTTATGTGAATCCTTCGTACGAGCTGTGGAGGTGGAAGACCAACCCAGCGTTTCCATCCCCGGAAATGGTCAAAGACGAGCTTATCAAATCGATGAAGGGTGTGGTCATGGTGACCATATGTCCAACGGCAACTTTGTACATGGCCCGGTTTGGATACTCCAAAGGCTATTGCGGAATGGACGAAGAGAGGGATTTCAACTATCACGTCAAGCAATTCCTTGCGGTATGGATTGTCTCCGACTTTTACGAGGTAAGGGTCTGCAAAGCTTACCTTTTTTTCGCTCACAGTGTCGCTGACAAAAGTAAATTTGCTGCAGTTCTTTTATCATTGGTGCGGTCACAGGTTTGAATTCTTGTGGGAGCAACATCGCGCGCATCACAAATTTTACAACCCAAGCCCATTTGCAGTGATTGTAAGTTTTCTATGAGAAACTGCTTCCTCGAGACTTGATGCGTTCTGCGAGCGAGTGCATACTAACCCTTGCCAACCTTGTGAAGGCCGATGATTGGTTTGATCAATTTTTCCGTGGACTCCCACTCATGCTTTTCCCAATGCTTGCTCCAATCAACGTCGACCTCATGTTCGCACAATGGGCATTGTTTTTCTACCTTTACGGAACTTACATCCACCTCGGTTATGAGACCCCATACCTCTCGCCACATCAACCGATCATCAACACGAGCTACCATCATCATTTGCACCATGCGAAGAGCACTAACAAGAAGCCGCTCCATACTGGATTTTTTTTCAAGTTGTGGGATCAGTTGTTTGGCTCCACAGACAAGGGTAAATGCTTTTGCTGCCAGTGCCAGCACGCTGAGGGAAAGAGGACTGAAAAAGAGTTTAACAGCCTAGAGATCCCAGACTATTCGGTTTTGCTGGAAAAGTCTTTTTGGTTGAACACTACGGAGGCCAAAACAAAATAAACAGTGAACAGGACTTTCAATTGTATGTGGACCATGCGAATTTATGTCAGGTACAGATAAATAGGATAATTAAAGATGCGAGAAAAGAACTCTCAAGTTAAAAAAAGGGAAAGAAAAGAGGAAGAAGGAAAAGAAGTCGTCCCATTGACGCTCTACCTCACGCCGCTTTGTATTGCGGTCTATAGAACACTCGTTACATACGTTTTGCATTGGATACAGATCCGGTTTGGAACCGTCAAAGAATCACATCGGTCACGCCACTAGCTCACTTGGATTTCACTGCATTAGACTTCGGGTTGCCGCTACTCACGAAGACCATGTTGCTGGCCTTAGCGAGGGGGGCACACAATTGCTCTGCAATGTCCGGCATCTTGTGAATTACCATTTCGACAACAGCAGCATCCCCGTACGCTCTAAATGCCTTTGCTTTCGCAGCGAGAACCGCGCCCTCTGCTTCTCCTTTTGAGGTGATTACATTGGCTTCTGCGCGCCCGAAAAGCCTTACCTTTTCAGCCTCAGCGATCGCGATGGCTTTCACAGCCGCTGCCTTGTTGCTTTCTTCCAAGAGTAACGCCTGGGAGTGCCCTTCCCTCTCCTTTTTACTCCTCGCTACCCGAGTGTCGGTGATGCCGAGAAGCACAGATTCGCGGACTTGCTCTTGCTTGGTGGTTTCTCTAACAAGCGTTTGTTGTTGCCTCGCGCTTTCGATCTTGCCGGCGTTTTCCGCTTCTTGGCGAGCCTGGGAAACCTCCTTCTCAAACCCCGCGCGTTTGAGGTTCAAATTACGGTCACTCTCTCCTTGCTCCTGCGCCTGAGCATTGGTCGTGACGTGTGACTCCCGGGACGCGACCGCCTCGGCAGCCTCAGCGTCAGCATTAAAGGTTGACACGGCCCGGCGCGCTTCTGATTCGTGCATGCTCTCGCCTTCCATTGCCTCACGCTTGACTTTTGCGATTTGACTTTTTCCGAGAGATTCCATGTAGCCCTCCCGGTCCTCTATTTTAGTCACAACGTACGAGCACAACGAGATTCCAAGGTTGCGCAGGTCCTCGAGCACCATTTCGCGCACGCGAGCAGAGAAAGTCTCGCGGTCACGAAAAAGTTCCTCGACTGTCATCGTGCCCACGATTTGCCGCTGCTGGCCTTCAAGAGTTGCCTGCAAGGCCGACCGAATCGAGTCCTCAGATTCGCCGATAAAATGCTGTGCTGCATTCAGGATCGCGCCAATGTTTACCTTCAGCCGGGCGTCAGAGCCGATGCTCGCATTTGTGTCCAGCAAGTACGCGTCCACTTTGACCTGCGCCACGCCTTTGACGTCTATTCGCACGCCCTGCGCAGTCTCCACGTCCGTGGACGTTATTTGAATTGTCATGAGCTCCAGGCTCAGCCTCTCCACCGTCTCGAAAACCCACCACTGAAATGTGCTTCGGCCGACGCGGATCACCTGTCCCTTGCAGCCGCTCTTTACTAAAGCCTCGTTGGGGCCGCACGTGTGCACATTTCCCATTCCCTCCCGTGGGCGCACCCGACCCGACTGTCTCCTCCCTGCCTCTCTCTCTCTCTCTCTCTCCAATTGCAATCGGCCCACCTTCTTGCTCTACAAATGCGCCCGGCGACGCGGATTGTAAGCGCGGATTGTAAGCTCGGAAAGAAGGACGACTTGGCTGTCCCCAAGAGTCCCAAGGGTCTGCGCAGTCTGTGCCTTTGCAACTCTTCAAACCGCGGACCTTACGCTAGTTTCTGTGTCAGTGTCAGTTTCTGTGTCAGTGTCTGTGTCTGTGCGCCACGACCACGACTCTGAGGTTGGCCACGGATGAGAGAGCACGTGCGCCTCGCTCTCTGTGTCTAGTAGTAGCTCAAGCCAGCGACGATCGCAGACTCCTTGTCTTGTCTTTCGCGGGATTCGCGGGAGACGCAGGTTTTGGGCAGTTTGGGCAGTTTGGGCAGTTCCACATAAGTTAGTCATGGTTCCACATAGGCATAGGAGTTTGAGCAGATCAATGCTTGGGCAGTTTGGACGGAATAGTTTGGGTTACGGTACTAACAGTAAGTACCGGGTACTAGTACTCTTATCTGTGCGTAGCTACGCGTTGCTGCCTCTTTTTTCTCTCTCTTTCTCTTCAGCTGCTCACTCCTCGTCGTATGGTTTAGGGCTCTAAATATCTAGTAGCTAGTAAAGTAGACAGGAGACTAGAGAGCTATATTAGACTTAGGGATACTTGGGGTGAGTCAGCAAAACTGCTCGAGCTACTAGTACCTCTCCTATTAACTGGATAATAGTATAGCGAGCAGCTACTAGCAAATACAAATTCAATAAGTATTTAAGCGTTGTTAACTGATAAGTAATTCCTCCTTGCGAGGTGCTACTTTACTTCTAATCGAACCTCGAGTAAAGTACCGGTACCGGTACCGGTACAGCACTAGCGATGGTCAGTAATGATACTAAGAAGGGGTATTAACTATTTATAATAGAAGTCCAATAGAACTGGAGGACCCAGCCCATCTCCCTGAATAAGATTTCCTACTCACCCCATTAGTTTTTCGTTATCTCAATAAGGTAATTGGAAATAGTCTTCCGGATGTAGGCCTACGTACCTCTCAAAACAGGCTTAGCCATGATTAATTAAACTTTTGGAAGGGGATAAAGCCTAACTAAACTGACTAGATGTTGTTATATGCGTAGCGTAAGCCGCCTCTGGAACAAAAGGATCAATTCCTGCTTGGATCAGGACAATCAGGACAGAGAGACAGCAGAGAGAGAGAGAGTCAGAAAGACGCGGGATCGGTTGGGCACTACGCAAACTTTGAACTTTGAATCTGTTGTGCACTCTGTGTATAAGTCAGTCGACCTCCGCGGAGTCTGAGGTCGTCGCATGCCCCCACTGCTCTCACTGGGCCACTGACACTCTGACACTTTGACACTCTGGAACTCTGACACTCTGACACTCTGACACTTTGACACACCGACTCTTGGGCACTGGGTGGTGGTGTCACAAGTGGTGCGCGAACTCCGCGGATTCGTCCTTCGGCTTTCTTTTCATCTGTTTTCTGTTTCGGCCTTGGGCGAGTGGCACTTTGCGCCGCAATCTGCTCTGCTTCACTTGCTTCCTTGAGCCCAGTCTTGGTTTGGTGTGTGTTATACATTTCGACCGGACACTGGCTATTTTGTCAAGCTGATTGAGCGTAGCGTCCGCCTGCTCATCGTTTCCTTGGAACAGCAGCTGCCGACGTGAACGTCTGGGTATTGCTTCACTTACTTCACTTGCTTCACTTGCATCGTCTTGTGGCTTTTGCGATCGTCCGCTGTCAAGCGTGCATCGGCGGAGTCGTTGGCTCGCTTTGCTCGGTCTTTCGCCCCGCCGGCTCTCGATTTCTTCTCGGTTTGTTGTACCTTTTGTTTGCTGTCCAGAGGAAGTGTCTAGCTAATTCGCCGGGGCGATGGCCTCGGACGGTCGGCGCGAACTTCGCAGCGAGCTGCAGTCGCGGCGACCGAGTGCGTTCAAAGTCAAGCAGCTGTGCGTGTCAGGGCTGGGCAGCCGTATTCCGGATGCTTTGCGCGCCGAGACGTGGCAGCTGCTGCTGGGCGTGGACTCGCGGGACAGGTTTCTACTGGACGACTCGATCCGCGATACGTTGCAGGACCTGGACAATCAGCGCGTCATCCGTGTAGACTCGCAGCGCACCAGGGCGGACGTGGCCGAGTTCAGGACACCGGAGACAGAGGCGCTGGTATGCAGGCTGCTCACGTTCTACTGCAAGCGCAAAGCGATCAAGTACAAGCAGGGGCTGAACGAAGTTCTTGCGCCGTTCGTCATGCTGCGAAGAGACCCGCCGCTGGCGGATGGCGCAATCTTCAACCTATTCTACGCCTTCATAGAAAAATTTCTACCCCACATGTTCGTGCAGGAAGAGTTTCATGCTCTGCAGTGCACTTTCAGGCTCTTCAGACTGCTGTTACTCTACCACGACCCGGAGCTCTGTAACAGGCTGGACGACCACAACTTGATTCCGGAGCTATACGCTACGCCGTGGTTCCTGACGCTCTTTGCTAGAAACGTTCCGTTGCCACTTTTGTATCAGCTCTGGGACTACTATTTGCTGCAGGACGATGTAAATGGTGCGCTGCTAAACATCTTCGTCGCGCTCGCTCTTTTACTCGAAAACCGATCTGGGTTGCTCGCAGCGCATCCGAGCGATCTTCCTATTCACATTAACAGCGTGCTTTGCCCGGCATCCAGCAAAGCCAATATTCAGGGAGACCAGCACGAAGCGGAGATTGCTGGCCAGGTGTACTCGCTCGTGGATCACTTTGACGAGGTCGTGGAGAACGCCAAGGTGCTGCGGAGATGCACTCCCGACTCATTCGGTTCTCTCTTCGCGCAAACGAATCTAGCAAAACAGTGTCCAAGCTTTGCTGTAGTGGAAAGATTGGAGAGTTTGCCATGCGCGATTTTTTCTGCAGCGCAAGTCGTCCGGCTCATTACAAACAAGGACCGCAATCGAGACCAACAGATGATTGTGCAGTTGGTTGACTGTAGGCCGCGGGAGCAGTACGAACAAGAGCATTTGATTGGGTCTGTGCATCTTGACGGTGTACTCTTCAGCCTTCCAGAATATCTCGACATTGCCTTGACAGAGCTGGCGCTGAGAGGAAAGAGTGAGGTGCTCACGATTCATTATGTCCTGGTAGGAGAGACAATGGACCCAGGCAGCGGTGATTTGCAGTCCGTGCTTGAGCAGCCAATCTCTTCGCACAATCTAAGTCGGCACATTAAGGTCCTCCTGGAGCACAACTTCAAAAGAGTCAGCGTTGTGGAGGGAGGGTGGGACGCGCTCAGAAAAGCTGCTGGGGAGGAGTCCATATTTGAGCACGGCATGGCGATGGACACCCTTGTGGATGTGCCCCCTGCGGTTCTGTTAGCTGCGGCGGAAGGAAAACTTCCCTCGCAAGTAATAACAACAAGTTTCCCCAGTGGGGACCAGAGCGTGGAGAGAGACAGAGCCGAGAGCGCTCCGAGAACGCCTACCTGGATGCAAAAGTTCAGGGGTTTGAGCGGGGAAGGAGCATCAAGCTTTGGTTCACTTTTTTCAAGTGGCACCTCGTCAACAAAATCGTCTGTTGATGAGAAAGACGCGGCAGAGGCTGCCGAATTGGATTCGGCAAGTCCTCAGCCTGCCTCACCACAGTCTGTGGGACCGAGCTCGTTGGAATTCTTGCGGAGTAAGCTGACTTTCTCACTGTCGTCAAATGTGCCAAATGCACCGTCACAGAAGGAGATAGAGGATGAAAAATCCGGATCAAACGTAATGCACAGGATTGTGTCTAAGGTGAAGGATTTGACTGATCGCGCTCGTGGCGGATCGGTCCCCGGCGAAGAGGAGGAGGGCTCCAACAAGAATTCGGATGCCGCTCATGTCACTGATCTGCACTCTGAGGCATGGTTTGACATAAGGACGTGGGATCAACGCAAAGCCACTGATTCGGGGACTCTTCGACTGTTCTCCGCTTCGCTACCCTCCCCGAGTGTAGACAGTCAGCTATTGTACAAAGGAGCTAGCAAGGTGGTGGCAGTCTCGCACAATAGCGTGATGCTCCTCGAACTCCACCACGACAGGCCAAATTTTACTAGGATGGAGAAAAAATGGCAATTGGCCGATCTTGTGCGAGTAAGTTTTTAGAATTCTATTTTTCAATGGTTGTCAAAGCCAGGCCCTTTTGAGCATCTCTGACGAACTAATAACTGAATCTTCCATGGCTAAGATCACTTCCAAAAAGAGTGTGACGAATCTGGTCATTTTCCACTTTCGCGCGCAAGGGGTGAATTCTGCAAAGACAGACCAGGCTTCGTTTATAATCCCAGAGTCTCGAGCATGCATTGAGCTTGTCAAGCACAATTATAGCAAATATCATGCTTCGTCCAGACGCTCCGCGAGGAGCTGATTCACAAAGACTGACTTTGTACCGCGCCGTCTGTCTAGTGTCAGGCCCCCATCCTCTGCATAAAGCCTCTTCAGCTCCTTGCGGATCTGTTCCCGCATCGGGGTTTCATGCTGTCTCACCTTACTCGGTCTCTCGGGCTCCTGTAATTTTTTTTTTCGGTCGTTACAATTCATTGCACACGAAATTTGCAATTTTGAAACGAAGTATTCATC
Organism: Parietichytrium sp. I65-24A; assembly: GCA_012862575.1. NCBI lineage: Eukaryota > Bigyra > Thraustochytrida > Thraustochytriidae > Parietichytrium > Parietichytrium sp. I65-24A. The sequence goes on from BLSF01000031.1 coordinate 231,838, forward strand.
ATCGATGCTCAGTTTCACATCCTCCTATGAAGTCTTTCCTTTAAACAAACACCGCAGGAAAAAACAAACTTACCTCGCCGGTTGTAGTCGTAGCCCCTTCTCTCGCTGTGCTAGGGCGTCGTGGAGAATTTTGAAATCTTGAGGCTCTGGGGGAAGTCTGCGGCCTGGTGGGCAGACGAACTAGGTCAGTCACCTTTGGCGGGTCCCCAAACAACTCTGTTTCCTGATTGCCGTTCGGAATCCACGGCTCCTGAGGAGTGGCTTTCAAAAACTCTTCTATCTCCTTCTCAAGACCGTCCACTTTCCGCCCTTTGAGTCGCTTATCGAGGCGGGTAACAAGGCGGCGCATCCGCTTAATTTCAGTCTTCATTTCTACATCAGAGATCTTCGGCACCTTTTTTTTTCTGCTCGGCACGGTTACCACAGGTGTAGGTTCTATCATCATAACTGGAGTTTCGATTCGCTTGCATTCACTGCGACTCAGCTTGATGGACTTCATCGATTCGTATAATTGAGACTCGTTTCCCTCGTCTGAGTTGCATGGAGATTGAGAGGTTGAGGAAATATCACGTGCCGCAAGATCAAAAACCTCCTCGGCTTCTTCGCGACTTTGTTCAAGCGCTGCTTTCTCCGCGGTTCTCCGAGCCTTCAGACTCTTGCGAAATGCATCGAAGGGAAAAAATTGGTCGCAAAATCTGCATACGCGAACCTTGTCATACATTCTCGAATATTTGAACTTGTTTGCAGACAGTCGCTTGTTCAAATTCTGGAGCTCTTCTTCCAGCTTGGGTTTCAACAGAGGCGCAGGGTACTGTTGCTCGAGCTGCCGTTGAATCCTTTCGCTCTCGATTTTGAAGAAAATGCGACGTAATTGAAACACGCTCGACCGGAGCTGCTCCCCGACCAGGGCCTTCACAGGGAATTGGTGCTCGCAAAGAGCGCACGACTTCTTCAATTCTCTCACTTCCACGATTTTCATGGGCCTTTTGGGCTTTTTCGATGGGCGGTGAGAAAGCTCAGTCGGATCAAATCCAAGGAGCTTTATTAATTTGAGCTTCTTTTTGCTGAGTTTCTGAGTCTTTTTCGACTTGACTGCCTCGGAAGATTTCCTCGGTGAAAGAGACGACGCCTCGCTGTCACGGATTTCCAGAATATCATCTGCGTCTTCCGAAAGCGCAGAGCCCACTCCTGTCGGCGCTCTTGCAGAGCTGGTTTTCGCTGAGCTCGCTACGAAGTCCATGTGGACTTGTCCCTTGCCTCCATTGTTCACCTGCAACCAGTTCGCCTCATTCTTCTTAATGGCGTGATACTTCTCGACCGCTTTGTCCCTGCTGAAGAATTCGTACTCCGTCGTGTCCTTCTCCCAGCTGAACATGGTGGCGACCAGGACCGGGCCGTCAAACGCGACTTGCACGAAGCCCGACCGCTCGGCTGCCTGTGCATGCGCTGCCGCTTGCTCTCACGCCGCACGGAGAATCAGATGGAGTCGGAAGGAGACCGAGTCTCCAACACGTTGCGCCTGTGCTGCTTAGCTCGCTAGAGTGGCCCTCAGAGTGCAGAATTCCCTGTCAGTTCAGCAAAGGAGGCATGGCTACGACGATCCTACATCCATCAAATGCGACTTGTGTCGCTGGTTCGTTGACTTTGCTCTGTGTCTTTAGGAAACCGTTTGTGCCTTCCTGCCTCAAGACCATTGCAAGTCAAGAGCGGTTCATTGCTTTGTCCTTTTCCTTTTCCTTCTCTTCTTTCCCTCGTTATCGAATCAAATCGCCAAACAGCTCGAGTACCTGGAGCCCGGCCATTTGTTCGATGTTTCAGTTCAGCTCTTAGCTACCAATCACAGGTTCAAGCTCTGCGCTTACGGTGCTCGCTGCCAGTACGAGGGAGCTGCTCAGGGACAGGAATTTAAAACAACATCTCGAAAGACTCGACTACTCACTGTCAATACATCCGTCGTGTCGTCAAGGATCTTCAAGCTCAACGAAGCAAAAGGGCAGCCTAAGGCCGTGCAAATGCCATCTTCTCCCGCATTAGCCTCTGGGCCTTCCAATTCTTTTCAAACTTGCAAATCCTTTTCATAGACTGTCAGCAAAGGCCTTCCAAATTCCAAATTGGAATTAATCCTTCAATCAGTGACCATCGAAATGGACAAACAAACCTTCACAATTCACAATTCTCGCACTCCGCCGTATTCCTATCGTTATGGCTAATCATCACTGTACGCTAAGGAGCCTCAAAACGGATCTCTCTGCCAGCTCGGTTAACCCGTCGCATGATGGCCGGTAAGAGTCCATCGCATCCTATCGTATTGTTAGACGCTGAGCTAGCGCAGACGGGTGAGGCAGAGATCCGTTGGGATGCTAGCGTCGCGTAGCGAACTCCTATGCCTTGGTGGTCGTGGGAAACTCCAGTGAGAATGGTCCCCTGAGTATGTTCACATGAATGAATGAATGAAAAAGAGTGGGGATGTCTTAGCGCGCTCGGTTTGCGTGGTCTGTTGTTCTGTTGGTGAATTGGTGAATTGGTCTATTGGTCTGCTCTGCTGCGAAAGTTGACGGCGATTTGGAGCTCCTCGAGCCAAGTGTCGAGCGCAAGGTTGCTGAAAACTCGCGTGGGTCTAGCAGATTGGAATAGCGCTCGCGGGCTGCACAATGGCAGAGTACAAGGTCGAGTACCTGGACGCAGAGGAGGAGGAGGCGGGCAACTTCATCTCGCGCGCAGGCCGAGTGAAGATTACGTACGCAAATGGGGATGTGTACACCGGCCCAATCGATGACAGGAAGCTCAAGCATGGCCAGGGCGTGTATGAGTTCGCGGCCGGCGAAGAGGAGGAAGAGCCACAAGGAGTGTACGAGGGCGAGTTCCAGGACGGCCAGCGCACTGGGGTGGCCAAAATGAAGTACAAGGACGGTACCGTGTACCGCGGACAGTTCAAATGCGGACTTCGCGACGGCATCGGCTCTTACACCTATCTTAACAATGTAAGTTTGGCAGCCTCTGCTGATGGCGGGAATAAAAGTGGAGGGGTCAGAACATGACCGAGCTCATCGAGTTCGCTGACGTTGTCGCATAACTTGTTGTACAGGACATCTACTCCGGAGGCTGGAAGAATGACCAGCGACAGGGCCGCGGAACATACCTTTTCAACGACTCCAAGTGCTCACTGGATGCCGAGTGGGTCAACGGCGAACCCACCACTGGTACATTCACACATCCAGACGGAACCAGCTTCGCAGGGGCCTTTACAAAGGGCGGATATCACTCCTCCTCCAAGTTCACTTTTCAATCCGGCTTAGCTATTGACGGAGAGTTTTACATCTTGGTGGACAAAAACGGAGCCAAGACAACAAAGTGGAAGGCCTCTAGTGAGCTCCAGGCTGTTGAGTGTTAGTTTTTCTTGTGTGCGTTTTCGCTTTCAAATTATGTTAGACTGGTTTTTAAAATAATGCAAAGACTTGTTTTGCAAGCTCTTCGTCTTTCCGTGTCAACGTATGTCGGCTCGCCCTTCAAAAAACAACATGCCCAGTGTACAAAATTAAAATTAAAATTGTGAGGTCAGATTAGATACCAGATTTTTTGCTGCGAAGCGAAGAGCCCCCCATGGATGCTTGCATCAGAAAAATATCGATACTCTGAAGGACAACCTCCCCAGTGTACCCGGTGAGCATTTCGAAGATCTGCATGTCGGTGCACTGTGAGTTTATCTTGGTGGGACTGGCCAGCGTGGCCTCGATTACAGTCTTGTTCGTTCTCTTGAACTCGTTTGCGGCTTGGAGAATCAATGCTGCTCTTTCCTTTTCCCGAAGCGAAGGTCGTATTGCTGAGCACCTTGCGGCTCGGCTTGTAAAAACATTTCGCAGCGCCTGCCGAAGTCTCTTCTTTCGCTCCTCTATGTTCCATAGCGTTGCCTGGTGATTTGATGCATCTGAAGCGGAGCCGTGCTTCTGGATCTTTTGCGGCCTTGGGCCGCCTGACTCGTCTTGTCTAGAATGTTTGTTGAGGAGATTCGAAACCACAGAAAATCCAACCGAAGTTGCTTTGATAGACTCCATCGTTCCAGGGAGGCCAAGCTGGCTGTGAGACGTGGACGACGAATTGTGCTTGCTCTTTTTTAGTAGCTTCTCCGCGTCGGCGGCTTTGTACTTTGCGATGGCCTTTTTCAAGGCTTCGCCACGGGCAAACTCTCTGCGACCTTGAAGTGCCACCTGTATTTCCTGTAGCACAGCCCTCTCCACTATGCGGTTCGTCTCGGTCTCAGCCTCTGAGCGGCAGCACGCCATGACCGCGCGGCATATTTCCGAGCTCTTGATATCACTATACTTTAGGCTATTCGCGACGATCCGGATCTGATTGAGCAATCCAAACCGAATTGCCGCTGCCGCCGGCTCCGTCTCAATGCTCTTGAAAGGGAACAGCCACCTGGCGATGCACCGCAGGACTTGTGCATTCCAGTACCTGCTGGGCACCTGCTGCCTGCTCCACACAAACAGATGGTGCACAACGGCGGGCAAGAGTTCCGCTCTGGCCTTCGTGTCCCTCTCGTTCACGTCGCCGTCCACCGCCGCCTCCATCTTAAGCACCAGTCTAGCCGGCGAGTAGCTGGCCTCGCCCTCCCTGGGCAGCGTCCTGCTGCGCGTCCTTTGCGACGATGATGACGTCGATGCCGATGCCGATGCCGATGATGACGATGCGCGAGAAACTGCGTGGTGGCGAGTGAGTAGATTGGCCGTGGGGCACAGCTGGCCGTCGTCTCCGCGCGGCGCGATGGGCGAGCACTCCACGCACAGCCAGTCGCCCTCCGGCGCGGAACGCATTCCTGCGCACGCGAGGTGGCACGCTTCGTCGCAAGCTCTGCGGCCGCCGAACGGGCGACCATCACACAACAAAAAGTCGCCGCCCTGCTGCCCGCACATGTAGCACTCGTACACTCTCTCCGCCTCTTGCCTGTGCCTCTGCTGCTGGTCGCGATGAGCCGCCGAGGCGCCGGACTTTAGGAGCTTCTTCACGAGAATCTGTGAGTGGTCGGCGGCGCGGGTGACCGCCGTTACCTTGGCGCGGCATAGCGGGCACGTGGGCTGGGAGCGGAACCACAAAAGGATGCACTCCGAGTGGTACGTGTGGTCGCAGCTGTCCAGCAGCGCTCCTTCCTGCGGGTCGATCTCAGAGATGCAGATGGAACACAGAGTGCTCTCCGCGCTGTCGTCTCTGTCCGCTCTATCGCCAGCACTATCGGCGGTAGCGCCGCCCGTGCTCAGCATCTCTCTGGCATCTGCTCTCTCTCTCTCTCTCTCTCTCTCTCTCTGTGTATCTCTCTCTCTTTCCCTCTTTTCTCTCTCTGTCTCTCTCTTTGTGTCTCTCTCTTTCTCTCTTTTCTCTCTCTCTCTCTCTCTTTTCTTTCTCTTAATTCCCTCTCTCTTTTCTTTCTCTCTCTCAGTCTCTCTCTTTTCTCTCTTTTCTCTCTTTTCTCTCTCTCGCGCTGGAGCGTCGCTCGAGTGTGAGTACGTACGCCTTTAGCCTAATACAATATGACCGCGTGGCCAGCGAGAGCGCTAGAGAGCGCACTGCGTTAGGGTCTGTGTCCCCGGGGACGAGCACCGCGCACCCCCTCCTAGTCTAACTTGTAGCTAGCTTTAGAGTTAGACGGGTCGCGGACGATCAAGACGAGGAGAGAACTGGGCTCTCCAGGGAACAAGGGAACAATGCGATGGAGAACAATTCGTGTTCGTGAGGCTTGAAACATGGGAGGGAAATCTCTCTCTGAATACTCTGTTCCCTCCGCTTCGTGGTCCTGAGCTCTTGTGTCGTTGAAAAGAGAAGGAGTTTATGACCTGCAAAATGCTGGTCTTTTGGATGACTATACGTGTGGATAATAGGAATTATGAGGATCTATCTCATAACTAGTAGCGAAATAGTTGTAGAAGGAGGAGTCTGTGGTGCTTGCTACGCTGGCTACGCTAGACTTTTTCGACCCTCCTTGTAAAAGACGCAGACTGTGTAGATTGTGCAGACAGCACCCTTTTGGAGCCTACTCTGATTGCAAGCTAGGTCGAGTGACTGAATTCATCGATTATTTTTCGGCTGTTCGCAGGACCACGTAGCCCCTAACTTGAAAATCAAAAGGACATTGGATTGTGCATGGTGAGTGTGGCAAGAGGGCGCCATTTGACCGTTAAAAGGTACCGTTGCCAAGTGGCAGTGCCGACAGCCCGCTGAGTGGCAACTCGTTCAACTTGAACAGGGCAGTGCCAACAATCACAAGTGGATAACTATGTATGTTGATGTGTCATGGAGCGGATGCATGTGTGAGATGATCGAGCCGTGTTCACCGTCTATTGAAAGTTGGTCTGAGAGGGTACAGAGATTGCGGTATGAGTGCTACATCGGGGTTTAAATGTCCCACCGCAGAGGGGCCAACTGGAGACTCGTGCTGCACCAAGCCGTCGGCGGCTGGCAAGACTCGAAACGGCCGCATGCAAGAGATATCCACAAGGTGTAGGTGTTGAGGAAAAGGGCATCAACAGTATCAACCGCATCATCGAGCTTGAATTGCCGTGATAATGATGAATGGACATTCTAAATGGTCAATGCATAGAGAGGAGAGTAGATTGACTCGAGGTGGAGTGCGAAGCCTTCGAGTTGTTGAGGAATGACTTTTACTAGTCGGATTGTTTTGCCACAATGAGTGCTGATCTGAGCGTTATCAACAACTGGTGTGTTAGTTGGCAAGCTGGAGTTCACGTCTTTCGTTCCCTTAGTTATCCATTACTTCTTTCTTTCTTTCTTTCTTTCTTTCACTCTTCGTCACTTGATTGTCTTTCTTTTGGAAGGTTAGGCGGTGCGTTGTATAGCACGGCGAGTTTCACCGCTTACCTGTTAAACGTCCCTACCCACCGTGGAAGAAGTCATTGCCACCCCTTCCTCTCATGGTGCTTGCTCGAACCCCCCTCTCTTGCGTCAATCCTTCCGCATTGTTTGTTGTTCGCCTTTCTCTTTTCCTCCTTCGTAATTCTTCTCCAGGTGACAGACGAGCACGAATCGAAGAGCAGATAGCAACGGAGCTCGTGTTGTCGATTATAGCAAGGGACGGTCAGATCCTCATTCCGCACGCTCGAAGGTACAAAACATGGTGAGCCTACAGACAGCGACGCGTCTGATGTCCAGGCTGCGCAGGCGAAGCAGCAGGAGCATTGGCAGCATGGGAGATTCGGATCTTGCCAGCGCCGAGGAAGCAGCTCAGAGCGTCGAAGCTTCTCTTGCTAATGCACAGGGTTCAGGATCATCTGGTGCACCACTCATGCGTAGAGCAGCGAGCCATCAACAAGTGCGCATCCCCCTTGCCGGCGAGAAAGAGTCGAAATGCAGAGACGACGATGACGACGAAACGCAACGAATGGAGGGCCGAGCAGGCAGTGTGGCCTCATTGGATGAGGCCATCGAGCAGCGAAGGCTTAAGTCTGTCCGCTCTTCCTCGGGAATGTCTCAGCACGACTTGCGAGCCACGATTCGCGAGGTACAGATGGATACATCCCTGACTCCGGCAGAGAAGACGAAAAAGATTCAGGAAATTATGTCATTTTCTTGGCGCAAATCTCAGGAGCAGGCAGCTGCGAGTGCGATGGCAAATAAGCGTAGAAATCGAACGAACAGTGCGCGGTCTTTGCGCCGACACCAGAGCAGTGGTGCCATGAACGAGACTCAGGCCGCTCACCGCTGCCAGAGTACATTTATTTCGCACACAGCCTCCAACAGTGCGGAGTCTTCTTTGTCTGGATTGGACGCCGTTAGCGTCGAAGACGACGATGACACTGAAGCTGACAACGAGTCCGTTGAGGACGAAGCATACACATTTTACCATGACGAGGCAAATCGCATTCTTGGCTGCAAGCATTATGAGAGGAAATGTCTCATCTCTGCCCCGTGCTGCGACGAGTTCTATTGCTGCAGGTTTTGCCATGACGAAGAGGAAGATCACGAAATAAAGAGGCAGGACATCAATCGCTGCAGATGCATGACTTGCGGACATGCCCAGGAGTTTCGGAAAGATTGCGAGCACTGCGGAGAGGAGTTTGCACGATACTATTGTGACAAGTGCAAGTTTTACGACGACAAAGAAGGCAAGCACATTTATCACTGTGACAAGTGCAACATTTGCAGGTAAGTAGCGGCGACTGGTTGGGCAGGCGTTGGATGCTAGGTGGTGAGAGAAAATGCCGGCAATCAGGTTTGGCGCTAACGAGCTTGCGCATGGTTTTTCCTATGTTTACAGAATTGGCGAGGGACTTGGCGTGGACTACTTCCACTGCGACCGTTGCAATGCATGCATGAGCATTACTTTGAAGGACCACAAATGCGTGGAAAGGTCTCTGGAGTCGGATTGTCCCGTCTGCAGTGAGTTTTTGTTTACAAGTACCATTCCAGTGATGTTCCTTCCATGCGGGCACTGCATTCATGTAAAATGTTATGAGCATTACACCCAAACCAACTACACTTGCCCAATCTGTGGAAAGAGTCTGGGCGACATGCAAGCCTACTTTCGGCGTATCGACGACATGCTCGCCACCGAGCAGATGCCGGAGGAGTACCAAGGAATGCGTTCTCGAATCTTTTGCGCGGACTGTGAGGTGCGTAGCATTGCGCCCTTCCACTTTGTGTATCACAAGTGTGTGGATTGTGGAAGCTACAACACCAAGGTGCTAGAGCAGCTACCGAAAGAAGAGAACTCTTCAGCCGCGCTGGATACTTCATCTGTGCAATTATCTGAGCAAAACGCAGCTGCCTCTACTCCAGGCGACTCTGGCGAGGGAAATCAGCCTTCCACGCCGCAAGAGTCTCGCACGAGGAGAGTCGAAGTGACTCGCAATCTCTCCACGACCTCTCGCCGCCGGGTATCTAGTCCTCAGTGACCTCTCAAGATAAAAAAGTCTCTCCTTGTTGTCGTATATAAAAAACCCTTCTATAAAAGCTGATTTTAAACTTGTGATACCCATTCCTGCAGAGTCTTCTGCTCACCGTGCACCGTCAATCCCAAAGGAAATTCTGGATCAAAGCCATTTTTGCGAGGCATCAGCTGTCACCAGAGCATCTTCACAAGAAGCAAAGAAATCACAGAACTAAAGACGCAGACCCAAGGTCCAGAACTCGCCAGATCTCGCCAGTGTTGTCCGCGCCTTTGGAACCCAAGGAACCCGCTCTGCTCCAATTCCTCAAACATCCGCGCCGCAAAGCTAACCTCTCACCAGACCCCGCGGAGCCCATTCAAAATTTCAAACCCAGCCCCGTCAGCCCACGCCTTACCACCAACTCCGCGACTCACTCCCTCGAAAGACGCTCTTCCCGGATCCTCAGCCGGTCGGCTAACACCACCCCACAATAAACCATAGCACTTCGCCGTTCTCTTCTTCCCTCCTCCACCAAGCAGACTCGGACGGCAGCAATATGTATAGAGGAGAGAGAGAGAGACAGGGAGAGGAGGAAGGTAGAGAGAGAGAGAGAGAGAAAGAGAGAGAGGGAGCAAGCGCGTTTGGCGCATAAGGAGACTCTTTCGTTTCGGTGATCTGGCGCAGTTGGTACTCTGGGTTCCGGCTGGAGTGGGAGAGAAGAGTAGTGTTGTGAAGCTTGGATAGCCAGTATCTGACTGTGTGGTCCGTGGTCCGTGGTCCGGAAGAAGATCGCAAGTGGCTGGAAAGCAAGGGCGAGCGCGAGGATGTACCAGTACGTGGTGTCGGCGCAGAAGCCGACGAATGTGACGCACGTGCTGAAGGGCAATTTCTTGGGGCCCACGGAGCTCAATTTGATCGTGTGCAAGTCTACCAGGATTGAATTCCACACGCTCACCTCGAGTAAGTTTAGCCTCTTGTTTTGGTGTCTGCTGGTGAATGAACGGAAGGATGGATGGAAGGGTGGATGGAGGCGTTGGCGTGGGCCGGGAAGCTGACTCTTTGCGTGATTTGTGTAGCTGGTCTATTGGCGCAATTCGATCTGGGGATCTACGGACGAGTCGCCACCTGCAAACTCTACAAACCACATGGCGAGCAGTGTGACCTCCTTTTCGTTGCGACCGAGAGAAGGCAATATTTTGTTTTGAGCTACGATGCTAAGAAAGGGAAGATTGTGACCCGAGCCAAGGGCGAGATTACTAGCAAGATTAGCCGACCAAACGAGAATGTCCAGATCGTCATTATCGACCCTGACTGCCGCGTGGTCGGTCTAAATTTGTACCAAGGACAATTTGACGTGATCCCAATGGATAGTCGCGGACAGCTCCGAGAGTCGTTCAACATCAGGCTCGAAGAAATCAACGTGATTGACATTCAGTTCTTATACGGGTATCAGGTCCCGACGATTTGCGTATTGTACGAGGACAATCGCAGCAACCGAAATAGCAGGCACATCAAGACATACAGCATCTCCCTTAAGGACATGGAGTTCACGGAAGGACCTTGGAGCCAGCCGAATGTGGACATGGAGACGAATATGATCATCCCCATTCCAGAGCCTGCCGGCGGAATTCTTATCATGGGTCTCGAAACTATTGCCTACAGGAATGGTCGGGCAACCCATCGCACCGGGCAAGCCGGGACTACGATCGCAATCCCCGTTCGCTGCGGCCTCATTCGTGCGTACGCTCCCATCGACTCGGACGGGCTGCGATGGCTCCTCTGTGACGAATGGGGCGGTTTGCACGTCCTCGCGCTGCAGGTTGAGCGTTCCTCGTCAAACGGTATGGGGCCAACCGCAGGACTATCCTCTTCCTCGAGCTCGAGCAGTTCGCAGGGTGGTCTCCGGCAAAGTGCCACTGTTGTGGACCTGACCATGGAGTTTCTTGGCGAGACCTCGATCGCATCATCCATTGCGTACCTAGACAACGGCTACGTTTTCGTGGGAAGCGCGTTTGGCGACTCGCAGCTCATTCGCCTTCTTGAGGAGAAAGACGAAAGTATGGATTCTTATGTCGAGGTAATTCAGAGCTGCACGAATCTCGGGCCTATCGTCGATTTCTGTGTGGTTGACCTCGATAGACAAGGCCAAGGACAAGTGGTGACTTGCTCTGGTGGCTTCAAGGATGGCTCGCTGCGTGTTGTCAGGAATGGAATCGGTATAGACGAGCAGGCTGCTGTGGAGCTTCCTGGAATAAAAACAATGTGGTCTCTTCGTAGCACCTTCGATTCCTCCTTTGACCAGTACTTGGTACAGAGCTTCATTGGGGAGTCAAGGGTTCTGGAGATGGACGGCGAAGAGCTCGGAGAGTCTGACATTGGCGGCTTCGACTGTAATGTGGCCACCCTATTCTGCTGCAACTTGGTTGGAGACTACTGGCTTCAAGTGACCAAGAACGAGGCTCGCGTTGTTCAGTGCAGCAAGCCTGACTCTGTTCACTCCACTTGGAGTCCTCCGGATGGAAGGAGTATCACGGTGGCTCATGCAAACGCGTCACAGCTTCTTCTGTCTCTGGACGGCGGCGAGCTCATTCTGTTTAGCTTCAATGGGGAAACCGGATCTCTTGATCGTGTGCATAGCGTGACCTTGGAACACGAGGTTGCGTGCATTAACATCTCGCCCCTCCAGGCCGCGCCGAAAGATGACTCCATGGAAGAAGACAACGAGGCGGGCCAGACACCTCGCAAGCGCGCAATGAACGAGCCACTCTCCACAGATCTTGCAGCTGTCGGAATGTGGACGGACGTGACAGTTCGAATTTTTGCGATCCCATCGCTGGAGGAGATTCACCAAGAGAAGCTTGGTGTGGAGACTATTCCGCGCTCGCTCTGCTTTGCCACACTTGAAGGCTGCGATCACCTGCTTGCAGGTCTCGGTGATGGCAAGCTTTTCACCTTCAACTTTGTTCGTGGCGGAGAGAAGGGCAAACTGCTCACAAATAGGAAGAAGATCACCCTTGGATCCAGACCGATTTCGCTTTCTAAGTTTCAGTCAAAGGATTCGGTTCACATCTTTGCTGGGACCGATCGCCCCACGGTCATCTATTCCACTGGAAACAAGCTGCTCTACTCCAACGTGAATCAGAAAGAGGTGACCTGCATGGTCTCATTCAACACCAAGAGTTTCCCGGACTGTCTGGCAATCGCTTCTGAGGAGGATCTCACAATTGGCACCATAAACGAGATTCAAAAGCTTCACATCCGTACGCAGCCTCTTGGTGAGCAGCCACGCCGCATCTGCCATCAAAAATCATCCCACACCTTCGGAATCTGCACGATTCGGAGTGGAACTGGCGCTTTTCGGGCAAACGCAGAAAGCAAAAAAGCCCCAGCGCTGCTGAATGACGACGGAGCGCGGTCTGGCTCCGCAGCTGCTCTTGACATGATGGAGAATGATGTTTCAAGACCAGAGGAGGAGATGGACATGATTGAAACCAGCTATGTGCGCCTCTTGGATGACATGACTTTTGACCTGCTGGACTCCTTCCAGCTTGACGAGTTTGAGACTGGCTGTTCGATAATATGCTGTAAATTCCGCGACGATTCTGAGCAGGCGACCGCTGATGGGCCATCGGCTCAAGGTGCGCAAGCGTCCTCCTCCTCTTCTTCGACAACCAAGATGGATTATGACATGGGCGATTCCAAGAAGACCCGTTCGGAGAAGGAGTACATCGTGGTGGGGACGGCTTACGCTATCGAGGGTGAGCAAGAGCCGAATAAAGGTCGAATCCTAGTTTTTGAAGTCTCTGGAAATGACGCTGCAGGCGGGAACGGCACAGGTGGAGCCGCAGCCGAGCAAGGCAAGGAGGCCAACGCCCAGTCTTCGCGTAGGCTTCTTTTGGTCGCCGAGAAACAGACTCGTGGCGCGGTGTACTGTTTAAACGCATTCAACGGAAAACTCCTCGCGGGCATCAATTCTAGGGTCAAGCTCTTCTCTTTTGCAGACAAGGGTCCCGATCAGAGCGAATTGGTGTCCAAGTGCGGACACAATGAGCACATTTTAGCTCTTTACATTGAGAGCCGCGGTGACTTCATCGTAGTTGGTGATCTGATGAAGTCCGTGTCTCTGCTGGTATACCGTGGGATTGACGACACTATCGAGGAGATCGCGCGAGACTACAACGCCAACTGGATGACTGCGGTTGGTATTTGCGACGATGATACTTATATTGGTGCTGAAACATACATGAACCTCTTTACCGTGCAGAAAAACAGTGAAGCAGCCACTGAAGAAGCTCGTCACATGCTTAAAGTTGTCGGTGAGTTTCACTTGGGAGAATTTGTCAATCGCTTTCAACACGGGTCCTTGGTGATGCAAGATATGAGTAGCCAGGAGGACTCTCGCAAGCGTGAGGAGACTTCAATGCCTGTAGACGTGGGAGGCGCTGCGGCGTCTGGGGACGCTGTTGCAGAAAGTCTCCGCAACATCCTCAGCACGACCCCAAAGCCGCAGATGCTATTTGGCACTGTCAACGGGGCGATCGGTGTAATTGCATCTCTGTCAGAGGAGCAATTCAAGCTGCTGAAGAGAATGGAGAGAGCGCTTAGTGAGGTCATCCAAGGTGTCGGCGGCCTGTCGCACTCTGAGTGGCGATCCTTCAGCAACGAGAGGAAGACTTCCACGTGCAAGGGTTTTGTCGATGGAGACTTGATCGAGGCTTTCTTGGATCTCGACCAGGAGGACGCGGAGCAGGTGGTGGCTCGCGTGAACGGCAAAGTGCCAATGAAGGACGACGAAGATATTGCAAGCATCTTGACGGCCGGAGCCTGCGTTCCGCCGTCTGACACTTTGAACCTCAACTTGGACGTGGAAACCATGACCCGCTTCGTGGAGGACCTGACTCGCCTGCACTAAAATTGCGGCCAGAAGACCGTCTCTGAGTCGCTTGTAGTCGTTACGAGTTCTTCAAAAATCAGCTTACACAGTTAATTAAAACTACGAAATAAATGGGGAGGTGACAATCTGGGCTTTTTTCTTCTGTTCAATTGAAAAATGCTATGCTGACTTGAATTCTTTTCAATTTTAAAAAAGATAGAACGAGCGGCACATTGTTCGATCGGGCGAAAGAGCTGGATTTGGGGGGTCAATCGATTAAGGCGAAGCTATGGTGCTGAAGGAAAAGGACGAAAGAAGCAGGGGAAAGGAGAAGGCGGGAGGAAAAAAAATAACAAGTGCTGAAGGAGACGAGCGAAAGACCTAATTCAGGCGGTGGGTCTGCGTGACCACTTGGCTGACAGGGATTCTCATGCGGTGGGTTTCCTAATGTGACCTATTCTTCCTTGCACAGGTTCAATTCAGGCTGCAAGTTGGGTTCTTAAATAGAGCAAGCAATCTCGCCGCGGCGCTCGAGGACAGTTCGTGTGAGTCACGCACGGGCTGCACAAAAGGTCGGCGGCAAACTAGTTGCTGCGAGAGTTCATTTCAGGAAAGAGAACGAACAGCAAACGACATGGGCTGCCGTGAAGCGCACATCAAGCGTCCAAGAGAAATCATGCTGACTTGCAAAAAAAAAGATTGACTTGAGGTTTTACTTTCCCAACGTTCCTATCGCTTTCAAATCGACAACAAATACCAATCAACCCTAAATTCTTCCTTCCCTCTTCCAACCTCCAAAAAAAAAAACTCCTCCATCATCCAAACGATTCTAATGTTCACTCACGGCCAAACCCATCATCCTCCACTCCGTCCACTCCCTTCAAACCGACGGGCTCGCCAGTTGCCACTCCTCACTCTTGCTCTTATTCTTGCTGCTGCCGAAGCTTTTGTAGCTCTTAGAGCTCTTGGAGCTCTTGCCGCTGGCCTTAGAGCCCGCATCGGAGGCGTTGGAGGCGTTGGAGGCGTTGCTGGCGGTGTTCGCCGCGTGTTCCTGGCCGCTAAAGTTCTCGAACGCTCTCGCGTTGCGCGCCAGAGGGGAGCTCCACTCCTGCGACACTGGCCGCCGCGCCGATGGGACTGCCAGGCACGCGCCCATCCTCACTCCATGTCCGCGCGTAGGCACGCAGGGACAAGGGGACAAGGGGACAAGGGTGGCTGTCGCGTGCGGATATTAACGGTCGCAGAAGAGGCGCCTGCGCGGATCGCGTTGCGCAAGTGAGTGCAAGTGCTCTTTGCGCGCTCTGAACATCTCTGAACCTGACAGCCATCTGAGTAGTGAGTGAGAGAGTGAGACAAGGGAAGGAGGGACGATACTGCAAGGCCTAAATGATGTTATAGGACACTGTTAACGCAGTATTTAAAATAACGGGTAGGAGGGGAGTGTGTAGTAGTCGGATGGTAAGGACTGCTACGATGTGACTGGGGGGGTAGCATTGGTAGCATGGTAGAGAGAAAGTGTGAGAGGATTCCAGTCGTGAGAAGTGTGCAGGGTAGGGCTGAGTAGAGGATTGGATAGCATATTGGGTTCCGCAGGGTGTGCGATTCTATTGGGAAGGTTAAGTTTAACTGTAAGGACGAGGGCGGACTGCCTTTTTCTTTCACTTTCTTCAGTGCGTCAGTTTACTCCTCAGCTCAACAGAATCAGACAAGTTTGCGACAATGTTCATTTTATAAAGTCGTTGTCGGGCCTCTCCACGCCGTCAAAATGTGTCCGCCACAAGTCCGAAACGTTGGCCCGCACGCGTCCAAGTTGTTTTCTCATCGTCAAGATTTCAAGAATTTCAAAAAATCGAAACTTCAATAGACGCCGACCGAGGCTTCATGCAAGGTCCTCTTCGTTCGTATCCATTCCTCTTCACACTCTGACACATTTCGCCCAAAAATTTTCGAACCAAGGCTCTTGGTCGCTTTGACACGCGCTTTGCCTCGCTTTCCATTCTCTCGGTGGCCCGAACAAAACTCGCAACTTTTGAGAACTCACAACAGGTCACGGTGGGTGGGTTCTCGGGTTCTCGGGTTTCCAATTTCACAAAGCAGAACACAGAGCTGTTCCCCGTCTACGGTCCTATCGCGTCCTATCGACCTCTACTCGAGCCCGGGGCAGTCTCTAGCTCGCCTAGCAGCCGCTGGCCCCCGCTAATGTTTCCGTTACTTGTTCGCTGCGTTCGTTTTGTTCGCCGCGCGACGGGTAGCGAGACAAGAGTAGTGAGTAGTGAGTGGGTGAGTGAGTGAGTGGACTGTTGCATCCGACTCTGTTGCAGTGGAGCGTGATCTCCTATCTCCTATCTCCTATCTCTTATCTCTTACCTCTTATCTCTTATGACTTCTGTGAGGGCGTGCGCAAGCGCAAGCGTTCGAAGAGTGTGAGAGGGAGACAACAGAGACAACAGAGACAACAGAGACAACAAAAACAACAGAGACAACAGACGCGCAGCTCGGCTCAAAGTGGCGTCCAATAGTTGGCTGTTGTCTTATTGGCTGTTGGTCATTGGTTATTGTTTATTGGCTGTTGGCTGTTGGCAGCACGTGGAGAGTGCAGGGAAGAAGAGCTTGGCTCGACAAAGTTAGTCGGTCCTTTGATCCGGCTCTGCCCTGCTGCTGCTGCAGTGGCGGTCGTGGGAGCGGGTGGTAGTAATCTCCGCATTGTGCATTGTTTTCAGTCGCACATTCGCGGTATTCGCGGTATTCGCGGTATTCGCGGAGGTGTTGGAGTTTGAAGATTGGAGATTGGAGGTTGGAGGTTAGAGAGGTGCAGAAAGAAGGCAGAAGAGAAATGGCCAACTCAACGTACGATCTCAAGTGGCAGGAGGCCATGGCGGAGCTGAATGAACAGCTGCACCTGGAGGATCCCGAGCAAGGCTCACAGCCTTCCAGTGGCACACCGAGCCTGGGCGAGGCAATGCAGCACTGGTCCGCGCTCTACATTCGATATCTGGACATCTTGCGCAAGCTGGAGGCTTGCTACGACGGAATGCTGCACCCGCAGAAGCGCATCGACGTGAAAATGATTATGGAGCTCGTGATGAGCCGCGTGCTGGAGATTAAGCAGAACATCGTCAAGTGGAACCCCGTGCACCCTTCGCTAGTGGCCGACGGCTGCAACGGCCCGCTGCCGTGGGAGTACGTCAACTTTGACGATATTCTCGTGGACCTCAAGCTGCCGCCCAAGACGCTGGAGGTGCCCATCCCCAGGTACTTTACCGAGGAGAACGCGGACATGCAGAGCAAGCGGGACATGCTCGTAGAGGCCCTGCGGAGCGCGAAACTGGAGGCCGAGGAGACCCTCGTGGTGGAGCAAGACAAAGCCGAGCGCCTCGCGGCCAAACCCCTCATTGAGATGACCATCGAGGAGGCAATCGCTTGCATCCAGCAATGCGAGCGGGGCAGGCAGGGTCTGGTGCGAGGGCAGCTCGTACAAACGCTGGCCAACGAAGAAGCCATGAAAAAGGCCTTTAATCGGCCGGAAACATTTAGCCTCGACCCGGAGATCGCAGCAGCGAACATCCAAAGGCTATACCGCGGCAACGTGTCAAGGAGAAAGGCACTGCAGGAGCGTGACCGCGAGCTCGCCTTCATCGGCATGAAGCGGTCGAGCCAGTGGGAGAATGTTGAGGCTAAACGGGCCGAGGAAAAGCGCTCCGAGGACCTTAACCATGCGAGGACAAGACGGAAAGCAGAGCAGAAGGAGAACGAGGACGCTTACTCCCAGGCGCTCATCGACCTCCATGGCACTGTTTTGGAGGAGGAAGGCCCGGACATGAGAGAGCGCATGATGGACGAACGCAGGGCGTGGTTCACGGACGAGCTTGGCAAAGGTATCTTCCCGGAAGACTTGGCAAACTTTTACCTCATGAAAAATCCCCCCGCGGAGCCAGAAGTCGCCGAAGCGGAGAAAGGCGGCAAGGGGAAGAAGGATGACAAAAAGAAGGGTGGGGACGCCAAGGGAAAAGGAAAAGGAAAGGGCAAAGAAGAAGAGGTAGAGGTCGAAAAAATCCCTGCGCTTTCCGGCCCCACAATGTTTTCTGGAACTCTGAGGGAGCTTCTCGGGCGGTACGAGGACGTTTGGCTCGACCGTAACGAGGCTGACAACTTTCAGCAAAAGCATGACGTCGACCTCGCCAAGAATGTTGTTCGTCCTAACGTTGAAGAGGAAGTCCGCGAGAACGTGGACAAAATGCTCGTATTGCAACTCCAAAACTTGAAAGCTCAACTCGAAGCCGCAGCAAGTGGCGGAAAGAAAGGAAAGAAGAAAGGGAAAAAGGACAAGAAGGGGAAAAAAGGAAAGAAGGGCAAGAAAGACAAGAAGGGCAAGAAAGGCAAGCCACTGCCTGGCCAAAAGCAGTGCGCAGATCTCAGCTTGGAGGACATGTTGTCCCACCTGGTGAGTTACAAGGTGATTAACAAGCCACAAAAGGATGCACTCGTCTCCAATCTTTTTGGGGCGTTCAACTACCTTGGTTCGGCTTATCAGCAACATTCTGAGGTCAAGAATGCTGCCGGAGATTGGGTGCCGCAGGATCCTTCCGTGTCACAGGTTAGGCAGGCGTTTACTGAGAGCATTGTTCTGCCATTGGGTTGTTCTTTTCTGCGCATTACCGCACCGTACGCCAAGTCCGTGCTGTTGTACGGTCCAAAGGGCTCGGGCAAAACGCTTCTTGCCCAAGCTGCAGCGAACCATACGAATGCCTTGTTCCTGAACATTTCCCCTGATGTGCTTAATGAGTTGCCAAAGGACCTTCGCGAGTCGAAAGGAGGGCCAGCAAAGCTTTTGCACATGGTGTTTGAGGTAGCCCGCCAGCCTGGCTTTGGCCCAGCAGTAATATATGTCGACCAAATTGAGAAGATTTTTGTTGGGAAGAAAAAGGGTGCCGGAAACACGGACGCTGCAAAATTCCGAAAAGACCTAGTCACGTATGCCAATAGTCTCAAGCCGGAGGAGCGCGTAGTACTTATTGGGTGCTCGAGCGAGCCTTTCAACATCCCAGAAGGCGAGTTGAAAGATATTCGACTTGTCTTCCACAAGCAGTTCTTCCTGCCTTTGCCCGACTATGCTTCACGAGTCCAACTTTGGAGAGTTTTTCTGGAGCGCGCCTTTGCAAAGATGGAGATGGACCTGCCAGACAGTATGGACATCAGCGCTCTCGCCATGGTCTCAGAAGGGTATTCTGCGGGAGCCATCAACTTGGCTGTGAATAAGACTTTATCAGAGAGGCGCATGGCGACGTTGAAGACTCGGCCTCTTGGAGAGACTGATTTTATTACTTCGCTCTCTACTGAGGAATGCATCTACGCTGAAGACAATGTCAAGTTTCAAGAGTTCACTGCTCTCATTACAGGACTCCGAGACCGCCGCGCAAAGATCCGCGAGCTTCAAGAGGGTGGGGGCGATGGTAAAAAGGATGCAAAGAAAAAAAAGAAGTAATTTAACGGGTTCACTCTTTTTAAATAAAAGATATACATACGTTGTTGTTGTTTTTTCAATTGCCGAGCTTTTCGACAATCCACTCAGTTTTATACACAGGCATTGGAGAATAGAAGAAGAAGAGTAAAGTTATGCGTCCATTGCAGTTCGTAAGCTCACAAGTGCTTCACAGCACCCGCAGTTGATGTTGTCCTCGGTGTCAGTGCACCAAGAGAGTAATATATATGTTTCATGCGGCTTTCCTGCGTTGCATCTGTACAGTTCAAAAAATCACGTCCCACATCTTGGGCGGCAGGGAGATGTATGGTGCAGAATCAGGCCGGGTTAGAGGCGATGGGGCCACTGTTCTCGTGCTGTCAGTAGTGTTTACTGCTAGTAGAGGGGGGGGAAGCGGCAGCTCCGTGTTGCTGCACATAGATGGCGGCGGAGCAACCTCGCAGCTCTTTGACCGTGGCAGTGCAGATACGGAGTTTGTGGCTGCCAGTATCTTCGAGGATGCCACACAAGAAAAAATAGTATCTGGCGGAGTAACATCCCTTTTCAGGAATTCCTCCCAACACACACCCTGAAGAAAAGGCTCCTCTCGGCAACTTGAGGAAAAGGAGGCCTGTTGTGAATCAAAGCCTACGCGCTTGCTGGGGTTTGGGTGTAAAAGCTTTTTGACGAGGTCGACAAAGTTCTTATCGTCGACCTTGCCTTCGAGCCTCGAGAAGATTCGGTTGGATGGGTATTTGGAGCAGTAATCGCGATGCTCAGTTCTCAAGCTTGCCATGCTCTTCGCCTCAAATGGAAACGACCCGGTGGCTACTTCGAAGAGGAACACGCCCAAGCCCCACCAATCGACAGAGCAGTTATAACCGCCGAGAGTCAGTACTTCGGGAGCCAAAAACGTAGGAGTTCCGCAGAGCGAATATGTCCGGCCACCCGAAGCGAGGTCTTTGGCGAGCCCAAAGTCAGTGAGGCGCAAGTAGCCATCGACACAAAGGAGGCTGTTTTCAGGTTTAATGTCTCTGTACACAACGTTCTGGTTGTGCAGGAACTCCAGGGCAAGAACCAATTGCGGGGTGAAAAAGCGAAGCTCTTCTAGTGACAAGGCCTGGTTTGGTCGTTCTACGATCAAATCGAAAAGGTCGCCTCCGAGACCTGCTTCCAGCAGCAAATAAATATGTTGCTCGTCACGGAACGAGCGAATAAAGTTGGTAATGAATGGGTGCGATCCGAGCTTCTCCATGATGGTTCTCTCGCTTCTGGCGCGAGACTCTTGACGTTTCGCGACGATTCGACTCTTGTCCATTGTCTTGAGAGCAAACACTGTGTTGCTTTCTTTGTGTCGGACCAATGAGACAGTTCCAAACGCGCCGTGCCCAAGCTGCTTGATGGTTTCTAGACTAGACAAAGTAAAAACCATTCCGCTCTTGCGCTTGTGAGGTGACTGCGCAACTGCTGGCCAGCGCGAAAGCTTAGAGCCTGGCTTCATCAGGACCGAAGGGCAGGATGCGCATCTGGCCAACGTTTTGTTGATCAGGGCCCCCTCGGAAGGTTCCGCGACCTCCAGAGGCTGGAGCTTTTGCAAGAACTGGAGCTGCTTGCCGGTCTTCCGAAACGACGCGTAGCCAGTCGGGGTTAGGAACATCTGCTTTTTGCTGCCGTCAATCTCAACTTGAAACTCGCTCGACTCTGTCGGCAGAGATCTCTTCTTGAGCAGCCGTTTGCAGATCTCCGTCTTGGGTGAGACAGAAGGGATGATGGCCCCATTTCCAAATTTGATCATGTCCTCTGTAGAAAGATGTTTCACAAGCTTCACCGGTAAATCGCCAGCCGCAGCCCCTTCGGCTGCAGAAGACATTGCAGCGGCGCATTCACTGCAGCAAGCTTCACGGCTCGCCATGCTGTCGGGATCTCTTGAGACATTTGAAGGATGGCTAAGTACAAGGAGACAAGTGTCTGACTCGGCGGCAAGCCTCAAGGAAAACTTGTCGTTTTTCAGCAGCGAAGAGAGAGGCATGGTGTGTCCGATCTCCAGCCTGCCCACGCTCTTTTGTACGTCGTGGTGATATTCATCAGTCTGCTTGAATACGAGCGCGCCTTGGGTTACAAATAAAGTTGCGTTTGCAAAGAGATGCGCGCCGTGACCTTGGAGTTGCCGCCTCGGGGAGACGGGCTTGCCGTCAGTGACGCAGGTCTTGAAAAACGCACTTGCCGCAAGCTCAGTGCCTTTAGCAACCTTAACTTGCGACGAGGCGGCGGCGACTTGCCGCGCCACGTGCTCAGAGCCCAGTTCTGCAAAGTCGAGCGTGGACGGCAAAAGGCCGGAGACAAAATGGATCCTCAACTCCTCGAGTATTGCGTCCTTATTGACGCACCCGGAAATAGATGACTGGAAAGCGGAGAGGTCGAAGGAGAGCAACACAGACTTTTCCGACGCCACAATGTCCCTGGACGCGCAAGTTTGTCCGTCAAGCACGAGCGTCTCTTCCCCAAAATAATCCCCGGCCGAAAACCGCCAAAGCACCTCGCCGTCCCGCTGCAACATGAGCAAGCCCTTCACTCCGCCGTCTCTCAGCACTCCAAATGCCTCGCCACTGACCATGAAGAACAGTTTCTCGTTCGCCGTGCCGTGGCGAAGCAGCACCTGCCCTTTGTCAGCGGTCACCACCGAGCAGTGTCTCTCCAGCTCATTCCAGTCTGCCCTCCCAAACACCTCGTGCTCCTGCATCAGCCTCGTCATGCACTCGCACAGCTCGCTCTCCGCATCGTGAGCGCAATCCATCGAACCGCCCTTTCGCTTCTCTGCCCTTCCTTCCACTGCTGGCCCGGGCTCAGGTCCACTCTCAACACTCTCCACACTCTCAACACAATCAACGCACTCAACGCACGCAGCACTACGCAACTTTGCGGCTCTGCTCTTTTCCTTCCTTCCTTCTTTCCTTTCCTTCGTTCTTTCTTTCTGTCTGTCTGTCTGTCTGTCTTTCTGTCTTTCTGTCTTTCGATCTCTTTCTCTTTCTCGTGCTTGCCTTCCTGGACTCGATCAGCGCGCAGTTTGCTTTCGTCTTTACTCTCTACTCTCTACTCTCTATTCTCTCCTCGAATCTGCTCTCGTTCTTGCTCTTGCTCTTCTTGTTCTAAGGCCTCTCTCTTTCCTCTTGCTGGCAGCGAGACAAGGAAAGAAAGAAAGAAAGAAAGAAAGAAAGAACGAATGAATGAACGAATGAATGACAACAATGAAACAATGAATGAAAAAGAGCGAGCATGAAAGAATGAATGAAACAATGAAACAATGAATGCATGAAAGATTGAAAGTAAGAAATAAGGGTAGCAGAGGAGGTAGTGGGTGCGAAAAGTCTCGGTCGTTTTGTCAGTTGGTGGCGTCGGTCTTTTCCCGGCTCGATGGGTCGTGACCGAGCTGTTCGAGAGCTGTTGGCTTGCCTTTTCTTCTGTCTCTCCATGTCTCTCCGAGGCTTTTGCGTTGATGTTGCCGCCTTGTCCGTCCGTGCGACCGGCTTACTGCTTATAAGATTGTTTGTTTCTGTTGACTAGTTTGTCGCCAGCTTATCGTGATTCCCGAGATCCCAGATCGCTTTCTGTGCTCGCTTCAAAAGCTATGCATTTCGCGCGACTGCACTGCTTGCAATTCACGAGCCATGTCATTAAGTTGACGCTCATCCTTGCAGTTCGTTGGCTTGCTCTCTCGTACACGAGCGGAATTCCCGACGTTGCTCTGTGCAGTAGATAGTTGTCGCCGGGTTTGTTGCACAATTGGATTGCCTGAAAATTGTTCTTTCTCTCTTTCTTTCGAGAGGCCGAGACTTGGAGGACTCGGAAGGGCTTGCACGTAATCGTTCGATCGCAGAACAACTGATACACAAAATGTCACTTCCATCACCAACAAATTTCATTGCATTGCATTGCAAATGCAAGTGCAAATGAAAACGAAAATCAAACTTCTCAAGGTTCAAGTTCATTCCAGCCATACCGGATTTATTTATTTATGTGTGTCCATCTCATCTTGACCGGCCCTTAGTCTCCCACTACCTCTTGGGCTAATGCATCCTGACCACTTTCTCCGCCTCTCATAGCACTAATTTACAGAATGGTAGGAGCTCGCCAGCGCTTTTGGTAGAACGGATTCCGATTTCAGACAACTGGGACATTATCGATGGACTCAGCCGAAACATTAATATTTCAACGCACAAATGCACACGTGCGCGACGGCTACAAGAGCTAGACACGAAGTACAAGGCATTAGTGTTTCGCGTAAGTCGTGGGATTGGTAAGTCTCCTTCGGAAGAGAAGGCAAAAAAGAGTTATCGAAATTTTGGCCATAATAGTTCGACGAGAATCGTCCTCTTGGCAAGCGAAAAGAGCATGCTTCATTGTTCATGAAGCGTTTATGAAGCGCGCAATGAGAAGATGGGCGGCAACTTGCGTGTGCTTTCCAAGTGACATGCCGTGATCAGGCTTCAAGGCTTCACCATGGGTATCACACCTTTTGCGGAAATCTTACTTTCAAAATTCGCATCGGTTTGGGTTTCCGATCCCTGGATCTCGCGCAATCGACCGCAGTGAAGTGAAAGGACTTCGCAGTTCATTTAGCCAGGCCAGGTAAAGGAGTACGGGAAGGATTTTGGACATCCCAGGCAATTCGAACATTCCTGTGACAGGTAGATTAAGGGTGCGGCAACTGCTGCGAAGACTCAAGCGAAAAGATTGAAGCTGGAAAAAAAAAAAAAAAAAAAGAGAGACTACTTCGAGCCTTCAAACCCTTCGGGCAATCCAAGCTAAGCGTGTCGACGAATATACATCACCGCATGCCGACTTCATTCGAGGCCGAAGCAGTGAAGGACACCCCGACTTGTATGACTTATGAATTTGTATCTGATAATTCCTTTTTTTGATACTTGAGCGGTCAATTAGCAATCAAGATTGATTCTGTTCAGATTGCCTCCGAAGCGCGAGCTCATTACGATCGAGTGAGAGGCTTCGACAGAGTGGGATGCGACGCGATTTGAAGAACTCGCTATGCGTTGAAGGGATAGTATCGTCAAACCGTTGCGAGTCCATGCATGTGTTCCATAAAGAGATCCTCTTCAAGTTGCAGAGCTTGGTATGCCGTCGGCCGGGCGTGAGGATCATCACCCATAGGCTTCAAAATCAGAGCATTGCAACCACTGGTCTCTTCCTTCCAGCATCTGCCTCAGAATACTTCCGGAAGCGTCCGTGTCATAAAAGTGTGGCGGAACGACCGCGGCTTCTCCAGCTGAAAACTTAGCTACTAAGAGTTCCAACTTTTTGAGACTTTTGATTGAGCCCGAGTAAAAGTAAACGTCTATTATCAATGTGACACAGGAGTTTGTTGTTTTTAAAATGTAAATTGTGAAAAAGGTAAAAGGCGAGCGAAACTTGCTCGCTCGGGACAAGTATTTCAGGCTTCCTAGTCGTAACGATATTCCAGAAAGGCACGGTTAGTTCAGAGGTTCGTGCATGGACGAATTTAAGCGGCTTCCTGCTCGGTGCCGTTGGCCTCAGCCATCTTAACGTCCTCGTCGTCAACAAGATCCAATGGCTCGTTGGCCTTGAAGCTTCCGCGAGGCTCCGGGTCAGCGGTGCCGCGGACGTCGTAGCTTCCTACAACAGAGTATGGAACGAAAACGTCTTTGCTCTCGTACATGGCATCGATGATGTCAATGTACTTGTCAGCCACGACGGAGCGCTTAAGCTTGAGGGTCGCGGTGAGCTCCTCGGTGAATACAGAAAAGTCAATTGGAAGAACGGTAAACTTCTGAATAGCAGCAGCGTTGCTTGGAGTAACATCTCCGTTGGCTGCGGTGGCCTTGAGAGCGGCGGTAACAGCCTCCACAAACTTTGGGTTCTTGGTAGCCTCCTCGATGGTCTTGCCGAACTCCTTGGCAGGGCCATCAAGCTCGTTGGTTCCTGGGAGCTCTCCTGTTGCGCCAACGGCCTTGAGGGAGATGAGAGCCACGTTGAATTTGCGCTTGTCTCCGAACATCATGATGTTAGAGATAAATGGGCAGAGCTTCTTCATCTCGTCCTCAATTGGAACTGGGGCAATGTTCTCACCTCCAGCGCCGATAATCAGCTCCTTGTAACGACCGGTGATGCGGATCATTCCAAGCTTGCTGATAGCTCCCTTGTCCCCAGAGTGCAACCAGCCCTCCTCATCAATAGCCTCAGAGTTCTTCTGAATGATCTCCTCAACGTGCTCCTGGCCGAGCTTTGGGTTGCTCAAGTAGCCCATCATGACGTGGCGGCCGCGAAAGCAGATCTCACCCTGTTCGGCCTCAGAGGCATGGAAGACGTCCTTTGCGCGAGGGACCTCGGTCTTTTGGCCGTTCTCCTCAACTTTGAAGCACTTGACCTCGACTCCAGGAATCTCATATCCGACAGTTCCCCACTGAGCACAATCAGGGGTCATCCAAGTGGTTGCACCAGTGGACTCGGACATTCCGTAAACTTCATTGATCTGAATTCCAAGAGATCCAAAGTAGCTGAGGGTCTCCTTGGTCATTGGCGCAGCACCAGCGAAGGCGAACTTGCACTTTGCGAGGCCGAGCTTCTTCTTGATCTTGTTGAGGAGGACGCTGTAGGTTCCGTACATGAATGGCTTCTTGCCGCTCTGTCCAATCTGCATCTCGAGGGAGTACTGAAGACCCTTCTTCTTTGCAACCCCAGCAATCTTCTTTGCGAGCCCCTTGGTGGTAGCACCGATGGCCTGGAGCTTCTCAGCAATCTTCTCCCACACGCGAGGAACTCCAAGAAAGATCGTTGGCTCGATAGCAGCGAGACGCTGTCCGAGGGTACCGGTCTTGAGGTCATACACACGAGCAAAGTTGGAGGACATCCATCCCTTGGTGTAAGCGGTGAGCACAATTGGTGCAACGACATCGACAAGCATACCAGCGACATGGGAAAGAGGAAGGTAAGAAATGAGGCGCTCCTCTTCTGCCTTCTGCCCGATGTTTGCAAGTGGCAGGACAGTGTTGGACTCGAATGCCAAGTTGTCGTGGCTGAGCATGACAGCCTTTGGCCTTCCAGTTGTTCCGGAGGTGTAGATCAATGCACAGCAGTGGCCTGGCTTGATGTCTTCGATGCGCGCGTCCAACTCCTGGTCTGGGACTTCCTCTCCCATGCGAAGGAGCTCGCTAAAGGACAAGGTGCGGCACACGGTGCCATCCCCGCGGACAATGTCGGCGCCAGCGTCGCAAGCCCAGCAAACGATAGCCTTGAGATATGGGAGGTCGTCGATCACCTGCTTAAATTTGTTGAAGGCGCTCTCATTCTCCACAAATGCGATGGAAGCATTGGAGTGGTACGACTTGAACTGAACCTGGTCAGCGCTGTCGGATGGATAGATACCAGCGACCTTACCACCAGCAAAGATGGCAGACATCTGGCCGATGAACCACTCAGGAGAGTTGAAGCCGAAGACGTTGACAGCATCGTGCTGCTCGAGTCCGAGCTTCATGATACCCTTGGCAGCCTTGCGGGTATCCGCGAGGTACTGCTTCCAGGTCCACGACTTCCACTGCTCCAAAGGCAGAGCGTCTGGCGCACGCTCTCCCTTCTTGAGCGGTGGCATGTTCTCAGTGCGCAGTGCGATCTTGGATCCCTTCTTCTTGGCAGCCATGTTGAACATGTCGATGAGGGTCTTGGAAGGGCTCACGTCCTTGGACGCGAATCCGGTCTCTGCGAAGAACACCTTGTGCATGCCATCAGCTTCATGGTTCCAAAATGGGCCGTTCTCCGGGTCGTACTTGACGTAGTCCGACGGCTTGTTCTTTGGTGCGTGTGCCATAGGTTTCACCATCTTGCCTGATCTGTTGTGTGAGCTGTGCTCCCCGCTGCTCTCGACTGGCCAAAAAACTGTAAACTCTGCACACAAACAACAACAACGACCGAACGAGCGCTGGGACTTGGCCTCCGCTGTCTCTCTGCAAAGCACCGACTTGACGGACTGTGAGTTTTGGGTCTGCTCTCTACGTGCGACTTGGCTCTACACCGCTACGTTGACCCTATCCATTCCCCCTTCACATGCTTTACGTCTCGAGTACTGTACTGTACTGGGCGCCACCACATCCACAACACCTAAGCTTACAGCAGTTGCCTGCCATCTTGCATGCACACCCCTTCCTCTCCAAGCGGCTTGTCATTCCTCACTTTCTCTCTCTACTTGAGTAAACTCACTCTCGCTTTCTTTCTCTCTCCTCTCTCGCAGTCATGGCATTCCCTTGCAAGTTGCGCTTCTTGAAGATGACTTTACAGTATAGAACAAATCGACAAATCGATGCAAGACAAGCTGCGTGTGTAAAGTAGTAGTAACCTCGAGTACTGAGTACATATGTCGTCAGGCTCGGGCTCCCTCACTCACTCACTCGCTCCCTCACTCTCTCTCTCTCTCTCTCTCGCTTGACCCGCTTGAAAAGTTTACATCTTGGGCATTCATGTGTTGTCTCAGACTAATTCGGACCAAGTTACACCAAAACGCGCTCGTCATTCCCAGTCACCGTGCATAATATATAATATATATACGTGTACACATATAAGTTATATATAACCTTGATCAACCTTGGTGCACAAACCACAACAAAGACGAAAGGCTCGTGAAAGCAGTTTCCCCAGTCTGTTCATCCTGTTCAAGAGCGCTCATCTTGCCAGTCAAAAGTAGTCTCAATCAGAATAAGTCCATCAACATGCAAAATGCAAAATGCAAAATGCAGTCAATGCAGTCAACAGGCACTTATTACCAAGCCACTACCAATTGGGGTAACGTTTCCATAGGCCTATTTAGCTATGGCGCTAATGTAGCTGGCGAGTAAGAGGGTCTTAGCAAGAAGCGCGGAAGATGCACACCCTTCTTAGCCTGCAACGTAGTTCAGAGAGAGACGGAGAGATAGAGAGAGAAAGTCACAGACTAAGTTGTCAGAGTAAATTCAGTTTGTTCTATTTAGTACAAACTAATTCATTTTCATCATTCTCATTCATTCTGAGGCGCGAAAGTACATTGCACTCTCTCACAACGCGTTTTACTATGTTTCACTCACGGAGCTGTCAGAGCATTTTCTCGAACGAACGGGTGGGTGCACCAGTGTCCAGCATAGCCCTTTCCTGTAACGAGGAATAGCGAAACGCGTGGCCGACTCTGTGAAACGAGAGAAACGAAGACCCCACAACTTTCTCCTTATGGTTATTCCCATTCAGCACTCTATCTCCTACCACTTCCCTATCCAATCTCGCACACCTTACGTCGCACCCACCAGATCGCTACCCATAACCATAAGCTAGAGGCGGGAGTGTACTAGTACCTGGGCGCTGTTATCGCGGGTTATACTTCTTATTTGGGTAGTAAATATTAGCGCGTAGCTAGTATTGCTCGGCTGTTAGCGGCACAGGGATAACAGGAATCAGATATCATGGGAAACTTCTAGTACAGGTGTATCCTTGTAGTAAGAGTACGTTCGTAGGAGAAGAGTGGAAAGGTGTGCAAAACGTAGTTCGTTAGTGGAGCGAAACCGTAGGACTGGCGAATTCACAGTGCACGAGTTCAAAATTTGAGCTTTTGAGCGACTTTTTTTTGGCACGCTATCATGATGGTGTAGTTGATTGCGGAGAGAGAGAGAGCAAGTTGTAGGCAATTACTGATCGTTGGCATTCCTTGACGACGGCAAAACTGCGTTCGGAGTGTTGGAGAAAGTTGGAGCACTGTGATTGGTGGCTTGACGATTCACGGGGAGACCATCATCGAACGTATTTCCCCCATTCGCTCCACCTAAAGTCAAGTAAAAAATCTTTTCAGACTTGAGGAATTTCACTAACTCCATAGCTCGAAGGGTTCAAAGGCTTCTAAACATGCATGAAAGCAGCAAGAAAATTGAAATCAGAATAATTTAAAGTTATAGATATTGCAGCTGCTAACTCAAAAAAAATATGAAATGGGAGAATATATATACAAATATATTTAGGACGAGAAAGGCTTTGCCTTCATTCTCGGCGGACCTCCCAACTATGGAAATCTCAGGGTCAGCGGAAGATGGAAGGGTCCGTGCCAACGTGATCCCTCTTTGGCAGCGGCTTGGTTGAAACAGGCAGTGCGCTCAGTGCGCTTCCAAAATAACCTGCCATTGTTCAGAATTTACAGTTCAAAATTCAGAATTCAGAATTTATTCAGAACTCACTCTCAGGACATAACAATTGGCCCTGAGAAAAGAAGAGGAGCTTTAGTTACATCTGGCTCGCTCGAGCTCTCGCAAGCACAGTCAGCTCTTGTAAAGGATGTAATGAATGGAACTCTTGCGAAAGCATTCGGCAGTTCCAACAGCAGCGCTCGGATGAACCCGAACAGAGTGGACCAGAAGCGGTTGGTAAGTGCTCTGTGCTCTGGCTTCCGGGCACCCCATGGGCAAAGCCTCTCTGGCTCTTCGAAGCTCTTCTGTTTCTTTGTTTTGCCGCAGTTAAAGTTTTTGTTTGCCTGTCCTGCCCTGTCCAACCGTGATTGTACAACTCGAACCGCACACCTTTTTATGCGGCAAAGTCAGACCCAAATCTTGTCGCAGTTTGGGAAGAGGTCATAGACCCCGCACACGACAACTGCTACTCCAGAGCGGCGCTGATGCCAGCGGAAGCTGTATGTATCACGCAGCGAACTCGCCAATCAAGCGAAGCGAGGAAGTACAGTACGAGGTCAAGGTAACAAGGTACAAGCACACGACTGCGGCAGCGCTTACTGTAGCACATGCCCGTGAAAAAAGTTGTGAAATCGCCCGGCAAGCCTTACGCCACACAACCTCCTTGTGCCGCTACGCACCTCCTGCAAGGCACGGCCAGTGGGGCTAGTGGGGGCGAGTGTGCGCCATTGGCGCTTCTGTTCTAGTAGCATCCTCCACGAACGTCAAAGCGGTACATGTATGCACAAGTCCTGCAACTTAGTTTCCGACGCCGAGCTCATCTGAGCTCCTTCAAGAAAAGGCTGTGAAATCGCTTTGCAGAGGTCGCTCGCTGGGCCTTGTGCGCTGGTACTGAGTACTGACTGTCAGTACCTTCACTTCAGCTCCTCAAGTTCGCGGCTCAGTCAACCAAACGTAGACGTGACGTTCCTGTGAGGAGTGCTTACTCGAGTGCTCTCGCAAAGCAAGTTCAAATGCAAATGCAAATGCAAATGCGACGATGTAGGGAGAGCTCGCACACTCCGACACATTGTTACCCTTTTAGCGACACCTCCTCCTCCTCCAGCATTGCGGCTTTGCGATTGCTTGTCGTTCTGACATGATTTGAATGATTTGACTGTGACTCTGTGCACTTGCTGGCAGTGAATCCCTCTTTGTCTTTCTGACTGTGACTGTGAATTCATTCATCCTGGTACAGTCAGATTTCTTTGATTTTAATTTGGAGCACGAGCGCGCACGAGCTCCGAGAGGGTGTCCCGTGTAACGCGTAGGAGATGGACAAGTTTTGGCACCGTCAAAGCGCGGCCAGCCGCCAAGTCGATCAAGCCCCTCATGTCCCGCAAGCCCGGCGTCTGTATGAAAGAATGAAAGAATGAACGAATGAAAGAAGAAGAGAGGCGCAGTTTTGTGGTCTCCGAGGAACATCGAATAGTTTAGATGTGATCTGAGTGATTTGGCATGATTTGGCAAAACCGGGCCTCTTTTTGTTTTTCCACAAGTCAACAAAGAGAAGCTTGAGATGACTTTATCTCTTCCACAGTCTACGTTTCCTCTGTTCAATTGTGAAACAGAGTGACAATAGAGCTCAGAATGTGGTCTGATGTTTTGCAGGCTGGTCTGACTGGTCTGGTCAAAAAGGTCAAAAGTGAAAAGTGCCCAAAAGTGATGAACAAAAGTAGATACCCTCGACAAAAAAAACAAAGACGAAGAGTTCTGTCGTTCGTTTTGGTGTGTACTCTGTCTCTCTGGTAAGGTTGAGGTGTCCAAACCAACCAAGACTGGCGAGAGGGAGTAACGTCACCTTCTCATCCACTGTCTTGCGTCACTATCATAGCATTGTATAGTATTTTACTTATACATATATGACGCTATCTTCCAAGCTTGCGTTATTCCAAGTGCGGTACGTTCCTGCTACTACAGGCCTGCTGGGTTACCCAGAGATACCCAGAGCGTAAAAAGGATTAGTCGTTGTTCACCATTTATTATATGGTATCTCGCACAATAGAGTCGCGCCAGATAAGAGGTTAGTAAACCTTGGATTTCGAGGCTCTATTGCTCTGGCTAAGAGATCCCACGGCACTGTGCAATTCTCGTCACATCCAGTCTCTCGTTACGCGATGCAGCTCCAGCCGCTTAACCAGAGCGACAATTCTCGCTTGACCCCGGACTTCTCTCAATCAATTACCTACAGCCGTATCTAGCCGATAATGTCCCGAACATCGGAGCGAGATGGAGGACTTTGGTCTCTGGTTAGCAAAGGTGCCCGAATGTCAAAGAGAACGATTTCGTTCAGAGTTGAAACAGGAAACGGAGACTACGGAGACGAGAAGCAAAAAGAAGGACGGCAAAAAACTACGTTTGCATAATAGAAGAAAATCGGCGAAGAGTGCAGCGCAGGAAATTTGCTGCAACGATACGGGCGAGCATCGGCGGGACGTCTCGGAACGGATCACGGGAAGAAAGCGAGGAAACCGGGAGAGATCTGCCCAGCCACGAACTCACAGTCCGTATCGAATTTTCTCGCCAGAGGTCGGCATTTCCGCGCGCACGTTGGCTTGCGTTGCTATTGTTGCTGTTGCTGCTGTTGTTGCTGCTGTGGAGACCGTCTTTGCTTGGAAGCAAGCTCGCGAGCACGTGCGATTCTCGATTTGTCACCGGCTCTGTGACTGGGATAATTTGTATTTTGGTCTTCTTCCATAGTCGTGTATTTGCCAAGCTCCTTGCTCTGCGGTGCTTGGCCCAGAAAAAAAGATAGAGAGAAAACGAAGAAGACGTCATCGACGGTCTGACGTTTAGTTTCTTTCGTTGGACTTTCAGTCTGCATATTCATCTGATTTGAGCAGAGGACCGTTGTACTCGTGGGGGATCTTGTTCGATCCGTTCTGCTCTGCTCTGCTCTGCTCGTGGTGCTCACGCTATCCTCTCGCGCGAGGTTGCATCGTTGAGCACGAGGTGGGAGACGTTTGGGGCCAACAAGGGAAAAGTTTGGGCTCGCGGGCGCGTGGTTTGTCGCTGGAGTTACAATCACAAAGGATGCTGTCGACGGATAACGACACATTCCGGGTGTACGTCCGAAGGAACAATGATCCGGACGGCACTCGGGTGGAGCAGGTCGACATTGGCGCGAAGACCACGTTTAAAAAGTTCATGAAAGCAGCCGGAAAGAAGCTGGGCATGAAGGCCGTGAGATGCTATGTACCCACTGGCGGAGGTCACAACGAGATCAAATTTATAGACGAGCTGAAGGCGGAGGACGAGGTTGTCATTTCTGAGGGCGAGGCTTTCAACTCGGACGGCAAGGCCAAGAGTGGCCAGGAGACTATGTTCGTATCAGTGCTTGGGTGCGGAGGAGTGGGCAAGTCTGCATTGACACTACGATTCGTGAGAGATTTTTTCGTGCAGGACTGGGATCCAACGATCGAGGACGCCTATCGCAAGACTGTGGAGGCAGACGGTCGCCTTTGCATGTTGGAACTTCTGGACACCGCCGGGCAGGACGATTTCGAGAGCTTGAGGCATCAGTGGATGATGGACAAGAACGGCTACGTGTTTGTCTACAGTGTGAACTCTCGCCAAAGTTTGGACGAGTTAGACCAGTTCTTTGAATTACACAAACAGATCAATGGCTCAGACGCCGCCAAAGTCCCTATCATACTCGTAGCCAACAAGAAAGATATCACAGACCTCGATCCTAAGGAGAGGCAAGTCACCGTATCTGAAGGACGACGAAAGGCAGAGCAATTTGGTGCTGTCCATCTCGAGACATCAGCCGCTACTGGTGAAAATGTGAATGAAGTTTTTGAGACTTTGATTCGCGAGGTCCGTAGACGAAAGTCACCCGCGAAGCCGCCAGGGCTGGCGTCTAAATGCTGTATTTTATAGACTGTATGTTGTGCCCGGATCTCAGCGGCTTTTTATACTTTGCCTCCTCCGCAAACGCCACCAGCGGTGTCATACGCACATCTTGCTTTGTCAGAAACGCTTATGAGTCAGTCTTCTGTCGCACAGGCCTTGCATGCCGGAGAGAATGAGAAGCGGTGTCTCTGGTTAAAAAATCATATGATGGTCATCTCGTAGCTTGATGTTCGATGAATACCTTGCTTGTTGAATCTATTTGGGGCTCGGTGGATCCATCCGCCCTTCGAGTTGCTTCCTCGTCCTTTATCGTTTCTTTTCTCTAATCAATCACTAACTTTCCAAGTGCACCATTAATTCTTCCTCCGGAGACCTTGCCGACTTTCGGGGCGCCATCGTGATGGCTTTGCTCTGCTTTCGCAGGTGCTATACGCTGATGTCAGGTCGTATACTAATACCAAAAAAGGGCATGGGGTGTTTCGCTTCACAGTTCATTGACGAGGCTCTATTCTACGACAGCGCAAAATCGACTACTTTGACAGGCACTTGATTAGTGATGATGGTACACGTCCCATTTCGACTTGAAACCTCGAAGGCGCATGTGCGCTGGGAAACAACAACGACGTCCTTGGCTACTCCCATTGAGTCAAAAACTACCCAAAACAAATGCAAATGCCCACGCAAACCGGTCATCAGTGCAGTGCATACAAGACCCCTGAGAAAGAGTTGCTCAGACATCACTCAACGGTCACCACGCCTTACCCCATTCTTAATTTTACTTTTAACAACCCCATGCATTGACGCTAGGCAAAACTTTAAATGAGCTTGGACTAACAGTAAAGTCCCACTCGGAAACGTTTACGTTACCGGTCAATTCTCACTCGTTCATCGTGACCATGAAAACCATGAAAGGTGAGCGACTTGACCTGGGTAGTTCTATTCTCTCCGAGCCGCGAGAGCCGCCGTGGATATCGACGAAGCGAAACAGAAACTGAGAAATAAGAACTGAAAACTGCCAACTGCGAAATTTTATGTATTGTGAAAGAGCTGCTTCTGAGAGATGCGAAGTGGCGATGATTTCAAGCTCAAATTCACAATGTCAATCTTGTTCAATTGAAAGAGAACTGACCGAGAGACCTGAGAAAACAAAATGAAAGAAGAACGAACTCGGCTGTGAACTGGCAGTGCAGAACCACCGTGCTCTCCGGGTGGAAAGGCCCATCCTCCCATCCTCCCATGCATACATATGCATATACATCCATATACATCCATACATCTCTCTCCATCTCTGTCCGTCTAAGCTTATGTTGCATTGAGACCAGCAGGACCGACTGACTGACTATTGAAGGGGCAATTGCGAGACGCTAACCAACTCTCGAGCCTATCAGACATCACATCACCTGCTTGCTGCCTGCTGCCTCCCTCACAGCCTTCACTAAGCCGCAGCGGAGACCAGCGCGAAGGCGAACACGAAGGCGAACACGGAGACGGAGACGGAGACGGAGAGAGTGAAAGGAGAAAGAACGATCGCTGGAGACACTTCCCCAGGCCGAGCTGCATAGCTTCATAGTCGGGAGGCTCAGAGAGAGGGAGAGAAGAAAAAGGTCTCGTGGCAGAGAGGCCCCGCCGGTGAGCGAGCTTGACCCCTGCCCATCCCTGCCCGTGGTTTTTGACGAGTGGAGCGTAAACAAGGGCTTCAAACGGACCGGGGATCGGCTCTGGCTGTCCTAGTTCGGATCAAGTGCAGGGAAGAGCGACGAGCCAGGGTTGCGAGTCGCTCAGGACGGACGAATCGAAGGCGGCACGCAGTTGATGTAGAGCCCTCCGTTCAGGTCTGGCCACGGTGGGAAGAGCAAGATGGTGTTCAAGCCACCAACCGGAAGGCTTGCGTTCAGCAAAAGTCAGAACGCGCAGGTGCAGCAGGGGCTGCGGATCGATGTGGAGCGGCTTGCGGATATTGTGAAGAAGCAGCAAGAGATTATTGTGGAGTTTGCCTCCTGCGAGAGGAGGCCGGATGTAGCGTTACAAAGCGTAGCACTTGACCTCAGCACAAGCAAGTGGCTGCAGAACTCGTACGGTTTTGGAACACCCGATTTTAACAATTCTAAAGCGTGCGCGTTAAACAGATACGACGACGAGCTGTTTAACAGCGATTCTAATTTGGCAAAAGTCCGCGAACACACACAGAAAGATCAGTACAAAGCTATATTCTCTTGGTCATGGAACGCCTTTGCTCTGCATAGTGAAAGCCCATTGGACACCGAACGAGAGAAATCCCTAACAAAACTTGGCGACATTGCTGTGGACTTTATACATGCCCTCGGGCTGACTGAAAATGTCTCGGGAATGAAAGACGATATCGTGTATCAAGCCGTGCGGCTCTGCTTAGATCGCCACAGATCCCCATCAGAGAATTCTCTGCACAACGTATATTTTGCTCTTCACATACTGCACGTTGCATGTGTGACGCTAGCCCATGTGAAGGACACCGCCGACGAGAAGAGCTCTGGAGCATCTTTACACCTACAGAAAATCGATGTGTTGGCGCTCGTCTTTGCTTGCCTCACTTTCGGAATCGACCATCCCGGGAAAACGGAGGAGTTTCTAATTCAGTCTGAGGATCCCATCGCAAGACAGTCAAGCTGGAATCGAGTGATCGGAACTCATGCTCTGAGCGAGTTCTATTCGACAGTCCTGCCAAAGTCCGACTTTGTCAAAAATTTACCTCCCGCCACGCAAAACCGTTTTCGCCACAGCCTCAACGTTTGCGTTACTGTAGCCCATCCCCTTGCACATTGGCCGACCGTGAACAATCTCGACATGCTCACAAAGGCCATACTCGACAAGAGTCACTATTCAGCAAATACGCAGATAGACACCGAGCTCTTCACAGATGTATTTCTACAGGGCGTCTTTGCTGCAGCCATCAACAGTGCAGTTTGTAAGCCTCTCGAGCACGCAAATGCGATGGTAGGGATGCTTGGCAAGGAGTTCACAAAGCAAAGTGAAATGGAAAAGGCCCTCGGCCTGGCGGTCAATCCGTTTACAGAGGTTTTCGAGTCTTGCGATTCTGACGAGTCGACTGCCACCGCCTTTGCAGAGCACTTTGTCGCTCTCAACTGCTGTGACTTTGCGGCTGCGCCTATTTGGATAGCGCTCATCCACCACCTGAGACTCGAGTTTCATGAGCCAGTGGCCCACCTTTTCCACAACAGAGTAAATTGGTCGCAGGCACTGCTAGAGTATGCCAAGACGCATAGTGACAAGAGCCTGTGCTCTGTTCTGGCACTCAGGGATAACGCTTTTATGGAATCCTACGAAAGTACAAAGTATTCGCCTGAAGAACAAGCTGCAGCTCATTCGAATGAGATGGTCGCGCAGCGAAAGAGCCGAGACTTCATCTCAATACAAGCCAGATCCTTGCGTGCCACTGGCGCTGCAGCGCAATTTTTTAGCTTACTCAGCGGTGATGCGGAAGTTCGGAAAGAAGTTGTCAAGTATGCCTTGGCAAGAAGCATTGGGTTCGTGGAGGAGCTTGCAGGAAGCGACTCCAATCACAACAGATCATCAATTGCTTTGAAGATGGCAAACCAGGATATGCTAGGGCCTAGAGACCAGCCTGGCCAGAACACGCAAGTTGTCCCGCTGGATGC
The DNA here is from genome assembly GCA_012862575.1 of Parietichytrium sp. I65-24A. Taxonomy (NCBI): domain Eukaryota; class Bigyra; order Thraustochytrida; family Thraustochytriidae; genus Parietichytrium; species Parietichytrium sp. I65-24A. The sequence goes on from BLSF01000031.1 coordinate 268,758, forward strand.
TGAGAGTTTCTCGGCAGCGAAGAAGGCATTGGAAAAGGCCAGCGAGTCATCTTCAGGAAAGCATGGAGACGGAAAGCATAACAGCAACAATCTGGTTGTCGGCTTGCCCAGGCAGTTCGTACAGCGCAAGCATACCAAGTCAAGCTCGATCCTCCGCTTGGAGCACAGGTCTAAGATGAACCGATTTCTCATCGCTGCTGTGGAACACAAGTTTACATATCCGTTCCTCACTGCACTCACCATTTTCGCATTGTTCGGTGACGACATTAGGCTTGCAGTGTTTTCCAAAAGTGCGGACGTGGTATTTGGAACGATCACATTCATAACTCTCCTCTGCTTTATGTTTGAGATTTACGCCAAGATCATTTCCCACCCGGACTACAAGAACGGGTTTTTCTTCTGGCTCGATATCATCGCCACAATTTCTCTCATACCTGATATACCTTTCATTTGGGAGCTCCTTCTTTCCAGCGTGGACTCGTGGTTTGGCAATACTGACGAGCTGTCTCTCACAAGGGCTGGAAGAGCTTCGCGTACTGGTGCGAAGGCAGCAAGGGTGGTTCGCATTCTTCGCTTGGTTCGACTTTTGCGAATTCTCAAGCTGTTTGAATTTTTGAATCACAAGGCGGGCAAGCAACAAACACGTGAGGAGGAAAGGAAGGCCATTCGAGCTGACAGCAGTCGATACATCTCCAAGTATCTGATTAAACGGAGGGTGTCAAGTGTATCCGGTTCCTCAAAGAATCTGAGAGAAATGGAGTCCAAAAACGAGCGCCAAAGCAAAGTCGGAGCAAAGCTAGCGGACCTTACCACGAGAAGGGTGATCATGGTAGTTCTGGTAATTCTCTTCATGCTTCCGGTGATCAACCTCGATGAAGTGGATTACAGCTACATCGTCGGAGTAGGGCTCATCCATGCTGCAAGCATTCAATTTGTGAAGAACAACGAAAAAAACGAATCGCATCTGCGGTCCTTCATAGAGTCCTTCAAGTTAGGCACGCCGAATCTGATCAACCTGACCGTGCAAGTCCTGTCTGCAGACACTATTTTTAAAAGGAATAAGACTGAAGAAGAAGAAGCAGAGCTGCGTATTTCTGAGGTGGTCACCGTTGCGCAGGGTTGCTATAACAACACTAACAACACTGCGACGGGGGAGGAGGTGGAGCTTGTCCGGCAATTCTGTTCGGTAAAAGATCCTGCAGATTCCCACCTTCTGGATTTTACCACCACAGCTTATTTCGACAACAAAAGCTGGGAGAGCCAAAGCGCATGGAGGAATATCGCGCAGACAATTTTCATTATTACGATTTTTGGCTTCGCAACGATGATCTTCACGTACGATGCTCACGAGCTTGTGATCGCGCCCATCGAGAAAATGGTACGCATCGTTGAGGAGTTGGCAGAGAACCCTTTGACTACTTTCGAAAATGACTCTGAGGAAGAAAATGAGAGCGAGCTGGTTCGCAATGGTCGAAAGAAGAATAAATCAAAGACTCGCGGGGTGTACGAAACGGAGCTTCTCGAAAATTGCATCAAGAAGATCGGCGGCTTATTGCAAGTGGGATTCGGGGAAGCCGGCGCAGAAATCATTGCGTCCAACATGAATGGGTCCGGAGAGCTCGATCCGATGGTTCCTGGCCGCAAGATTCAAGCAGTCTTTGGTTTTTGTGATATCAGGAATTTCATGGCAACCACCGAGGTTCTTGGAGAGGAGGTCATGCTCTATGTAAACGAGATTGCAAACATTGTCCATTCGCAGGTTAGCGCGCATGCAGGAAACGCGAACAGAAATATGGGCGACAGTTTTCTTGTTGTGTGGAAGCGGGCCATGGGCTCCTCCGACGATTGGACTCAAATCGCGGAGAAAGCGCTTATCAGCTTTTTGAAAATTTGTGTTGAGATCAACCGGAGTTCGGAAATTGCTCAGTACAACGACAACGACTCCAAGTTTGGCCACCGACTCAAAAAAGTCGTTCCTGGCTTTCGCGTCAGACTAGGCTTTGGCTTGCACATTGGGTGGGCCATCGAGGGCGCCATCGGTTCGAACCGAAAGATTGATGCCTCATATCTTTCGCCGCACGTCAACTTGACTAGCAGGCTGGAGGAATACACAAGAATGTACGGCGTGACAATCTTGTTTTCCGGCGACTTCTACAACCTTCTTGGTGATGACGCCAAAAAGTGCTCCCGGAAGGTCGACGAAATCTTGCTGAAAGGAACACATATGCCCGTGGCACTGTATACGTATGACTGCAATTACAAAGACCTACACACGAAGCTACAATCAATCCGGCTTAAAGGTGACGAAGTGGAGGTCCCGGCTGCGACAGACCGTCGAATTTCTTTGATTGGCCCAAGCCCTATTATTGATCATGAGAGAAACTTGGTCGAGGTTGCCAAGTCTGCCTTTCGCACGGATCTCGAGCTGAGAGCACTCCAATGGGAGCTTCCGCCACACTTTCTGCCCATTTGCCGTAAAGCTGTTGCGCTTTATTTGTGCGGCAAATGGAAAGATGCTCGCGTGTTCATGGAGGCCGCATGCAAAATGGTGCCCGACGAACAGAATGGTCCGTCAGGTTGCATTCTTCGCTACATGGAAAAGTACAACTTTGAGCCTCCAGCAGACTGGGCTGGATATCGAGACTTTTGGAAAGCGTGATCCCATTGCCGGCTCATTCGGTGGTCTCTCAATTGAAACCACGTGATTGACGTGAAACAATATCTTTTATCTACTCTAGAGCTAGCTCACCAGCTCATTGCAATCACAGACAATGTACTTCATATCATCAAAGCTGTTTCTTCTCTGCTCGTAATTATCTCTCCTTTCACTCGTTTCTTCAATCAATACTATGAACCAGAAATGAACACTTTTTCTCGATGATCCTCAACTGTAAGTCGTCTCATTTTTCAAGTTCATTGAAATCTCTTCTGTCGACCAAACGTGTGCATGTATCCGAATCTGACTGTAAGTTCTGTCGAGAACCTGACACAACACCTCCAACTCGAATTTCTTTCTTGATCAACAAAATCAACAAGACCATCAGCAACATCTTATCAACTACCCTACCAGTACAACTAACGTAGTTAGTCGTTCACTCACCCATAAAACTCGCCATGACGCTTCTACCCCATAGTAATACCTACCAAACACTATCCACCGATGATCATTCCTTTATTCTCTCCACACGCTAGGAATCGCCATCACAAACCTTAAGACAGCACGGGAGAAGGCAAGGCGGAGAAACGGGAGCGCGGGGACTCGTCGCAGAGAGAAGGAGGAAGAGGAAGGAGAATTTCCCGAGGAACATTTCTTCTTGTGAGGTCTTGTGAGGTCTTGTGGGGTCTTGTCTTGTGAGTGGCGCGGCGATTAATTGTTTGTTGGTCGTTTTCGGGAGAGGCACAAGCAGACAAGCGCGGAGAAGATGAACGCACCGGACAGAGAGGAGTCGGTTATTCTGAACGAGGACGAGGAGGTCAAGTGAGTGAGAATTGTTGTTGGATTGGTTTGCCCTCTGGTAAAGAAGAAGAAATAGAAGAAGAAGAAGAAGAAGAAGAAGTGAGTGGGGAACGGTTTCTAACGTGGAGTGGCTCGCAGGCTTGGGTACAAAGTGGACCCTAAAATTCTCAACTCGGCGAATTTTATCCTGTGTAAGGAGGATCATACCATCGGAAACTTGCTTCGAATGTGAGTTGCTCGGAGGAAAGTGTGTCTTGTTGCGCGATTGGACTTTGTCTTTGCTGACATTCGGCGTTTTCGCTTTGGACTCTTTGCAGGAAATTGCTGGAGGATAGTGCCGTGCGATTTGCAGGATATCGTCACCCTCATCCGCTGGAGACTTTTATTGAGCTTAAAATTCGCACCAACGGACAGAAGGACTCCTTGTCTGCGTTCAGGGAAGCGACTGTAGATTTACAACATGTAAGTCCATTGCGCCTCAGAGATTGGGCGCGAGTTTAATGTTCTTCCGCCAACCTAACTCGTTCTTTCGTTGACGCATCTCAGGAGGTGAACACGCTGGAAAATCGCTTTCGAGTACGTTGTGAAATGAAATAGCGTTATTGCGCTCGGAAGACTCAGCTAACCTTTTTTTTTTCTTCGCATCACACAGGAAGCACGAGACCGCTACCATCCTGAAATTCAGTTTGATAGTATGATGCGCTAAGCAAACCCTCGTCACTGCATTCCCTTCGTCACTAGTAGCACCAATGTTAAAGTGAGAGAAAAGAGTCTTTTGCTGAAGCCCTTGTCCAGCATCAAGAGCTTGCCAACCATCCCAGGCACAGACACTTTGCCGCCTGGAAACACGCGCCGCATCCGTATCAAATATCTGACAGGGTTAAACATCCCACGGTCATCAGTGCTCATCCGAATTCACAAATATGAAAGAAAGAAATAAAGTACAACACATTTTTTTAAAAGGATATACTTGCTCTTCTGAGGACATCATCAAGACGGCGTTTCAAACAAGCACCAAGTTGGGATCCTTCGTTGTCATCAACCTGTACATCAACAGTGAAAGTTTGGTGCTTCTATTTGCACCGAAAATGTCTTCGAGAAGGGTTTCTTTCTCCCGCACAGAAAGATCGTCGCGCAAATACTCCAACATGAGAGAGCGAAACGTGGGGTAGCGTTGAGTAACCCTGTACGACTTGGCCTCGCTCATAAGACACTGCAGCTGTTACGTGGAAGGAAGCATATTTGTCAGCGGTTATACTCGTCCGTGAGCAAGGCAGCATTCCCAAACTTACCTGATTGAGCCAAGTGCTTGTGATCGCTTCGCGCGTCAGAGTTCCGTTCTCATCTTCCTCGTCGAAATCGTCATTTCGTATTCGAGCAAACCTCTTGTACAGGGCTAACACATCCAAGTCACAAGGTCGCCTGTAATACAGAGAGTGCATCACTGCATTTGTGATAGAGGCTACTGTCTCGACTACTTCACAGGTGTCAGCCCCAATAATTCGCGCTTCGCAAGCGCAGGAGACGAAAACCCAGTCGAGAAGCCACGCCAAAACGTCCACATTGCAGCGTGAAAGCATAGATGCTGTGAGTGGATCAGATTTTCGAGACCTTTTCAATTCCTTGTGACGAGCATGAATGGCTTCCCGGATGCCAGGAAGAAGCAAAATAGTTTTTGGCCTTCGTTTCGTGAACTGAGACGGAGCAAGGCGCTTGGCCCTCGCAACCCACTCAGCTGTTGCAGCCTGGAGTCGATTCTTCATCAGCAGGCACGCGTCTTCTGAAAGAAGGATGTCAGTCAGCTCTTCGCCCTGTATGATGATGAGCATTGCATTACTCATGAGGCTACCAGGGTCGTCAGGATCCAACACTGGCAATTTAGAGTCTTTATCGACCAGAACAGCGTCGGGATCGCTGTGGTTGTCTGCTTTAATTAGCCGACGAAACTCGAAACAAATGAGCCCGCTGGATTGGGTTGAGATTGTTTGCATCTCTATGTCACTGGCCATGAAGTAGGCCCCAATTTCACAGCCAACCCTTGATTTGCTCAAGTTGGCTTCCATGGAGACCCGTACTTCCAGGGACACGAATTTGCCGCTCTGAACCTGTTTGCCTATTCTCTGCTCGAGGGCGCGAGTTTTCCGCGCTTCCAAGGCTGCTTTCGCCAACATTCTTCGGTGCTCCTTCTCGTCTCGAACAGCTACTCTAGTTGCGGGACCTGGCACAGAGCTCGCCGGGGCTGCGCTCGCAATGGTTCTTGCTCTCTTCAGCGAGACGCTTGTAATCTTTTGAATCGGCGAAGCTCGAAGGCTCTGAGTTCTCTCCAACGCGACACGTTTTTTGCATTTTCCCAGCGAGAACGAGAAAAGCTCCTTGTCTTCCTCGTCCTCATCTGAAGAGTACAACCGAGTGTCATCTCCTCTAGTCCTCTCTGCAACTGAAGATCTGGCTCCACTGTCTGGTGCTCGGCCAGCGCTAGATTCTACCATGGGGGTGAGGAGGTCGACAACGGGATGATGCTGAGAAGCAAATTCAGTTCTCGTCTCCGAAGCTTCAGGCATTTCCACATTTGCTTTCGATTCGGCAGTAGAGGAGCTTGATGCATGTCCAACAGGTCTGGCATCCATGCGAAATGCGTACTGCTCCGATTTGGATCCTTCTGGAGTCTCCATCTCCGCACTGCCTGAAAATGCGGCGACTGACCTATTTTCGCATTCTGCCACAATTTCTCCCAACCTAATGCCGCCACTCCGGCGACATTCCCCCAGCTCGACGTTCGCATGTCTGTTCGACGCAACAACCGAATGCAAATCCAAACATTGAGACGTCGCCTCATGGCTCATCTCTAACGATCGACATTCCAAACTCTGTACATTTACTCGGCCAGCGGCAACCGGAGTCTCGTCCAAAACTACCAACGCAAGTCCTCTCCGCACACAATTTCCCGGCGTTCCCGCTGCACTTGTGGAGCCACTCTCGCCACTCTCGCCACTCTCGGCATGGCCATGGACGTGCCCGCTGCCCCCCCTTCTGTCTAGAAAGCCGCCCGTGCTGGGGTGCGCGTGAGCCGCCGCGGGGGTAGATCGCGCGGGTGGCGCGAGATTCGCATCGAAAGTCCCTCCCGCGCTTCTTGGCGGTGAAGCTTCCTCGTCCGAGTCGCTGAGGAGGTCCACCACCTCCGTGTACATCGCAGTTTTGTGCGAGTGACGCAGGAACGAGACTGAAGGATTATGCGATTCACAAACGATGGAAGTTTGTTCTTTCTGGGCTAGTCGAACTCTCTAGGAGCTCTAGTCGTCCCGCAACAACTTGTTGTAAGTGAGAGAATTGAAAGTTGAAAGAAAGTTGTGAGAGTTGTGAGGAGTGAAAGGGAGGCTGTGATTTTTCCGAGTGTTTTCCTATCACAAGCCGCAGTTCACGCTACATGCATCTCACCACCTTCTTCACGCTGTCTTGTATTACAGAGCAATTCATTCCCATATTTCAAAAATCATACCAGAACGGCTAACTACGCGCTAGTCCCCTCCCCACCCGATGACGTCACTATCCTTATCCATTAAATATAGCCGCATCGACCATGATGACGCGTTGATACGATAGGACCTGCATAGGAGATACCTTATAACTATCCGTTACGATTCACTCCTGCAGTGCCTGAGCCTGAGCCTGAGCATGCCAGTGTCTATGCATGTCTATGGCAACTTTTGCGGCACGGTGAATGCGTGCGTGTGAGTGTCACTGACTGTGAGTTAGTATGTTTCGTGTAGACGTTCGATCTCACCGTCGAAGAAAGAACAGACGATAAAAGAAGAAGAAGAAGAAGAAGAAGAAGAAGCAGAAGAAGAAGAAGAAGAAGAGTGCGAAAGGAAGCCAAGTGTTCGCGAGAAGGTCGGGCGGATGATGACTTTGCCTTGCGAACAGACTTCCGTACATCTAAACTTGTACTTTTAACACACACAGAGAGAGAGAGAGTCCAATTGTGTGCTTTTTAGTCTTTACATCTCGCGAGGCTCGTGGGGTCGTGGGGTCGTGGGGTCGTGGGCTTGTGGGCGGCGCAGACTGGAGCGGGACGATCGCCAAGGGTGCAAAGTGAACAAGCTACTGCTGTGTGGGATTCCAGCAGTCTGTGGCTGGGAGGAGGATCGCGTCAGTGGGCGAAATCGGGTGGAAATGTTTCGGAAGGGACGCAAAGCGAAGAAGGCTCAAGAAATCCGAGAACGGTGTGTAGACGAAGAGGCTTGCTTTGATGCCGTCGACAAGCATTGGGCTGACGCTGACGTGCTACTCAGTAAGTTTTTTAATTTCCTCTTGTCTTATCTCGCGACTGGAGCAGGTAACATTGAATTGACAATATTGGTTGCTTGTGAAAATTTGAAGGGCAAGTCGACGCGGTGGACTCCATCTACGAATTGGAAAGATTAAGGCGTTCCATATTATCCGCAAGCTTTACAGATCTCGATGAAGCTTTTGCAGCTCTTCTGCAAGGAGCTGCTCCGCGAAAAAAGAGAGACAAGAGATTTGTTAAGGCGAGGATGAAACCGTACATGAGCTCGGCCACCGGACTTGACGATGACAAACTCTTGAAAAGACTTTATTATGCGGCAGCCACGTTCAGCATGTATAAACGTCATAACAAGGACCTCCGCAAGGAAATAAGGGAAGCACAACGAGATGGTTATTTGGCACGTAAAGAGCTGAGAGAGAAAATTGATTTGGTGCAGGAAGAGATACTTCGCCTGCGCCGAGAGAACTGGTGCCATGAACAAGTTCTTCTCTGGGAGCCACCAGTTGATGCATTGAGCAAAACTGAAGAGCATAATTCGTTCGAAGTAACTACTCAAAATCCTTATTTAAAAACCGAATGGCAAACCAGCGCGCAGCAAACGGGGGGCTTTGTTCGGCTTGTCGAGGTTGTACAACCAGGCGAGGATGACCGATGTGATGTTGAAAATAACCTCTACAAAACTATTTGAACATACTGTTAAATTGACCTGCTGGTCATGCTGTCTTAAATTTGATCAATCATTTTGTTTCATTTATTTTTTCAAATAGCTCAATTCATGTTCTACAACTATCATAAAGTGTCACGCATCAACTACTCCAAAAGCTTTTGCAATCCTGGAATAGTCTTGAAAACATCTGGCGGAAGCATGAGAAGCACGTACTGTGCATACTTGAGCTCATTGTTGATCGCGGCAAAAGTTCTGACGAACGCAACGAATAAGATCACAAGGACTACTAAACTACAACACCACAAAATTAAAATAGTCCCAAGCGACTCCTCTATCTCGAGAAGAACAAGTTCTAGGTATCGATCCATCGTTGCTTCAAGAACTGCGGAGAGCACCATGGTAGAATTGAAGTCCAAAGTTTCTATTTTGACCTGCTCACTGCTCACAAGTGCAGCGGTTGCACTGACTAAAACTCGCTCAAGTGCGGCCCCTTGACCCATCCCCAGATCGACGACGATTTGCATGGTTGCGTTGAATCGGCTATCGAGGCAAAGCTCGTGAAGGCATCCATTCACAAACTCATAGTTGTACAAAGTCTCATCTTCTTCGCTCGACATGAGTGCTTCGGCGAGAGGATCCTCGCTACCGTATACAAGTCTGTTGGAGATTGCATACACCTCAGAGACGGAAGTCAAGACAGCCAGCGTCTCATTGAATGCGACAGGATCGGCGTACCAGCTCGACCATTCTGGTAGGTTTTCGTATCCTGCCAACAAACCAAGATGAATTCTGTTAAGATGTGACCACCTCTTTCCAGCTTGCAACAGAGTCGAGCTCAGGGCAATCGTGTGATCTCTTTCGATTTGGCTCCAGTAATACGTAAACACAAAGTAACCTTGCAAAAGAAACAGCGGGAATAGCAATAGAAATATGCGGCCAAGGAACCAAAGGTTGTTTAGGAAAGCATGCAGCCTCTGTGATTCTTTCTTCTGCTTTGCAAGAACTGCAGGCGGCGCTTCAGGCGAAACTTTGCTCTTTTTGAAGGAAATTTTGTTCCGAAAAGACCTATTCTTTCCACTTGCCTGGGAGTCATCGGTCTCACGAAAAGACTTTGCTCCGACGAAGGTGGCGACGCGATAGATAGCTCCAAGCTTTTGTCTTAGCGATTTGAAGCCCTCGGGCTTGCCCGCGTTCACAGCTTCCATGTGCTCTTTCACTAATCCGACTTTTGCTTCCGAGCTGCTCGCTAATCTAGAAATGAGGCCTTTAGGTAGTTCGTCCAGTGCCTTCGACATCGTCAGCTTAGTTTGTCTGATTTCAAACAACAGTGGAGCAATCTTCACTAAGCTTATAATTACAACGACAGTTCCTGTCACATTCAGCACAATGAAGTTGGTCTCCACCAGCAGATCAAGCGACGAGACGATAAAGTCTAGGTACTTGTCAGCTGATCCAACAAGTCCCTCATAAATTTCCCACGGGGCATTATTCACGAGGTACGTACAGCACACTCCACACGTCATAGTCTCAGCTTCATCCGCGAAGCATTCCGCATTAGTGATAGAGCGCAATATCGCCCTTTGAATAGATGTATTTGAATAGCCAACGTAGGGAGCAAGAAGCTGGAGAGAATCACTGCCAGTCAAAAAGGAGTGAAGAAGTGTGGATTGTGTTGCTTCTCTCAACAGGATCTCGTCCTCTGAAGCGCGCATCAACTCAACAGTCTCTGCAACGACATCGACGTAGAATTCTGGCGAATTGGCTGTGTCGAGCTGGTCGTCATCAATCGCTCTCCAGTAGCCTAGAGCAGCAGAATCAACTCTCGTTAAGTAGTGCAGCCGACGGAAGGTTTCGGCAATATCCTGACACGCATCAAAAACGTCATTCAGGTATGATGACTGAACGAACTTTGAAAAAGTTGCTGCGATTGCGAAGAACAGAGCCCAGAGCAGAGTACTGCGCTTGAAATGAAAGAGTCGAAGGTCCTCAAATTTAATGCGCTTGTCGACCGCTTTGTGGATCTCAGCGCCATTTGCGCCCGCCCCCTTGGAAGCCACCGATTTCTCGTCTTCCGAAGCCTTTGCTGAAGGACGTAGCTGCAGATCGTCGTCCCCGAACCTCCTGCTCTTCTTTAACAAGCCGCTTTGAAACATCTCTTTTCTGGACTTTGTGCTCTTCGTTGACTTGAACAAACCATCGCTTTCCAAATGTTCGACCGCGCTGCTGTTCACAGAGATGATGTCCGAGTCCTCCATCTCCAGTTCTGAATCCTCCGTGTCTAGCTGTGTAAAATTGAGTAGAATGAAGGGGTCGCCTTTACGACATGTAGTCGGCTCTGGGCTAATGCTATAAGCTTCATCTTCAATCTGAATAATCAGCTCTGTATCAGCGGCTTCGTCTACGTCGTCAATGAATTGTTGCAGATCCCCAAATTCGCTGCACTGCGGAATTTTCTTCCTCAAATCAGTCGCGTGCCCAGGTTTGATATTAAATTTCTTTAACATAGAGAGAGAGGCAAAAAGAACCTTCATGTCTCTGTCAACGGCAATGAAGTCCGTCTCGGGCAATTTAACGCACTTCACAGAGATTTCTGTTCTCTCCTGAATAGAATTTGACGAAAAGCTCACTCTGACGTGGACAGCGTGACCTGCTCGATTCCTCATCCAAATAGGAACTGCAGAACTCGTCCCGATGACGGAAAAAATATCCAGCAGGCTTTCAGAGCGGGTCTCATCGTTCGGACAGATCAACTCACTCGTTTTGTGTCCGATCAATGCATCTCGACTTACGCCTAGAATTGCAGTTATGTTGTCAGTAACTTCCAAAATGTTTCCCGTGTTCGGCCCGGAACCGACGAGAGTTATGATGGCAGCGTTTGCCCCTCCAAAGTCTGCCGTGCTTTTGGCTGCATTTTTGGCTGCAGACCTTGCGAATCCACGTAGACTCTTGCCAAGGTTATTATCGTTAATGACCTCCTCTGCATAAAGTGCATATAGTAACAGGGCGTTCGGTGCGCTCTTGCTGATGAGAATGAGGTGCTCCAAGTGGCTCTTCGCGCTCTGCATGCTCTGATATGCTTTGCTTGCAACCAAAAACAACTCGTCTGAAGACCTTACGCGCTTGGACAGAATTTGCCATAGAGCATTTGCGGTCCTCAGGGAGTCCAAAATAGAGCTTTCTGCCATCTGTCGATGATGTGTGAATGCAACGTATCCAAGTGCACCTGAGGCTCCACTTGACCGTTCCTGACTCCTCTTGTAGTACTGGAAAACGAAGAAGCTGTGATCAATTGCCAAACGCATGCTGCTTGAACGCTTCACATACTGTGAAGCAAGCACACTATTCTGACCGCAGTGATCGTACAAATTCGCGAGCTGAAGATGCAGGTACGGCGACTTGGGGAACATCGTGTCTACAATGTCGCGGTATTTGTTCTTCACGTCCTCCCAGGTTTCCCTTGATGGCCGCAAGTTGTAACGCAAGACAACCTCCGCATAATAGGGGGACATTCGCGGGTGGACAAGGTCAGAGCGTAGCCGTGACTCTCGCACTTTGACTGCGCAGGCAAGCATATAGAGAAATGGTGGAAGGCCTAAAAGCAGAGTAGCTACAGCGCCATAGTCCGTTGTGTCCTTCACTATTTCAGCGAGCAAGAGAGCAACCCCGCTCCACAGGTATGCGCCATACACAAGCACAGAAACCGTATTCATATCGGATCGATGATGAGGAAGGTAGATATAGTTGGAGAACGTCAAGAGAAAACCTGTGGAGAGCACGACTCCAACCAAAACATATGTGTTTTCCACCATGTTGAAAAGGAAGCTGAGCAGCGCTCTTATTCCAAGCGAGAGGCTTTCGAGACGCCCGTGCGCCTGGGCAAGGGCGTGTTTACTTCCTGGTTCATTTTCTATATAAACACAGGACAACACCATGTTAAAGACGACGAACGTAAAGATCAAGACCGAGACGAACCCGTTTAAGACCATCCGAAAAACTGTTCCACACTCCATGTAATCGTCCACAGGGAGATGGCAGCTGATGAAACTGAATAAGACGGTGAGAGTTGGCACGTAGAGCACAGTGGTCAAAAGTTTCATAGTCAGCTGGAGAAAGGGCAACACATTCAAGTGCAGCACTGTCCCCGTGCTCCAAAATTGATAGCCGATCCACAAGCACAGCACGCCATTGATCAGAAGCAAAGAGCCCGTCGCGAGAAACATCAGCAGAGCGAACAAACCGCTCATATGGTTGACGAATTGGAACTCCACAAATTCAAAGGTTGGCTCAAGCGCGTGCCTGAACCCTGGCATCCATGAAAAGTCTGCGCTGCGGAACGAGAAACCAACCATCTGGAGAAGATCAATCACCTTTATAAAATACGCATTTGCAGTGGACACCTCCCCGTCTTTCGACATCAGGTACATGAGCATGAAGAGAGAGCTCTTAAGCCTCGCCAAGATGCCCCCCCGCTTCTTCCCATGAGAAACGTCTGTGACGCCATCGTCGTCCGACGGCGCGGCGTTCAAGCCGAGTAAATTCAGCACGTTGTCGTGCTTTTCCATTGCTCCGAAAAGACACCAAGACCTTCTTGGAGACTACGAAGGAACTTTCTCACTCGTCCCGAGGGCTGGTACGGCATGGACTGCACAGCAAAGACAGCCCTTACTTGCAGCTCGCGCCAACGTCCCGTCCGGCAGCCCGCAGCTCCCGCACGTGATTTCGATGATGCGACCTCTGGCCCTGTCAACCTCAATGTCAGCGGCTCTGAAAGCCTTGTGTTGCATGTAACACAGAGCGAGAGAGTAGCGAGAGATGCCATCCGTGCGCTAGGGGCGAAACGTTCGCTTTCTTTTAGAGTCAACTTATTATGCTTATTGTGATTATCTTAGCGACTTTACCAGACCCCAGAGACCTGACTGAGATTGACTGAGGCCGGAAGCCATAGTAGCCAGAGACCGGTGGAAGGATGGACGTATTTTTGTCACGTCAATCCAAATACTTTTTATACAGCAGACTCGGAAGCATTTCCATGAACAATGGCTGTGAGTTGAATGGCAATGCGTCTCCGTTGACGTTGACGTTGACAGTGACAGTGAAGCCGCTCGTTATGAATCTCAGGGGATTACAATTGCAGGGAGAGGTTCGTCATGCGCTCATAAACAAACGAACAAAATCTGAAATGAGTGAGTATTGAGAATGATTAAAATTCACAGGATAGACTGCGAGTGAATGGCCCTCCGGTAGTAGAGGAGCTGGTGATGGAGGACAGAGAGCTTCGAGTGCTGGCAATACTCCAACAGAAACCCAAACTCTGAACTTCGAACTCCTAACTCTGAACACCCACCGCACCCGCATTCACTGTCAAGTCGTGCTAACCAGTGGGACCAGATGAGCAAGAGGCAAATGCACCACTCGCGCGAGCTAGTAATTCGAGCACATGAATCGAAACCACCCGAGCGATGTCTATTTTCGTTTCTTTTCTGGGCAAGTTTTGCTCCATGTAAACGCTCGCTTTCAGCCCTGTTCCGAGCAAAGTCACAAGCAAAGAGTGCACATCCCCAGCGCAAGGCACCGGTGGAGTCAGATTGACAAGAGCTGAAAGATTTATTGTCAACAGTCAGAGTCACGATTGCGTGAATGAACGAATGAATGGTCAACTTACAATGTCAAGTTACCGTTACCGACAGCGGGAAGTAAGTATTGATTAACATTAGCTGTAAGTTATGGTGACAAGAGAGTCATTTCAGAGTCAGTTGCAGAAACTCTGACCGTTGAAAGCATGTTGCTCGTAGACCTGATGGAGAATGTGAGGAAGACGTGGGGGCACAGTGCTATGTTCTGGATGCGTACGCTGTTTCGACACAAGGAATTTCGAGATGGCCAAGCTCTTCACCCAGGCCCAGGACGCCAGAAGCGCGGTGCGGGGCCTCTAAGCCCGGTTTCTTTTCCTCTCGGGTAGAGAGACCCCTCCCCACCCGCTGAGACTACGTTACGATGGGAGCGATAGGGCGAAAAATGACAGCCAACTCTGAAAGGAGATGTTTCAAGTCGGGGCAAGCAAATTAGAACGCTTGCCCAGCTCTCTGGGATGGAGAGGACGTGAGGTAATGGGCAGACTTTCCCTTCCCCACGTCATCTTGTACTTCGGTGAAAGAATGTATGGATTGAATCGAAACGTTTCGCAAGATGGTAGTTGTGATCGACGCTTCTTATTTTTTGTCGTCGTCCACACAAAGATCTCTCATCTCCGATTTACAGTCAGTCAGTGGAATGCATCGCATGGAATGCACAGTTTTAGCAAGTTCTCTCACCTCATGAAAAGAAAACCGAATGGCGTAGACATGTTTATGAGAGTATCCAAAATCTTCTCACCCTGTGTTGTTCAAGTCGCAATAAGTGCATCCAATCAGCGTGCGACACTGAGTACATTGCAAAAGAATCAGCCAGCCGCTTGAAGCTCGACGCTATGTGCTACTTGCTCTTTTCTATTGAAAAACATTGCTGAATTTCCGATTGAGGAGATTGGGCGAAAAATTCCACCTTGGCATCGATTCTTTGACTTGGGAAAAAAAATGCTACCCTTCCCAGACTTGTCTAAAACGATCTCAAAGTTCTGAATTCTGGTTTTAAAGTAAGAGATTTATAAGCAGTACGCATTTGCTTCACGGCTTCTAACTTGACGTGATACCCTCTTCCTCGTCCAAGAGTTTGCGGAGCTCAGGGACAGTCTGGAACACTTCAGGCGGGAGCATTAGCAGGATGTACTGGGAATACTTCAGCTCGTTGTTGATCCGAGCAAAGAGCCTGTACACCGTGATGAATACTAGCGCGAGGCCAATCCAGAACAAGAACGACATGATAAGCACATTTGTCTCCGCTGACAGAAATTGCGTACCGATAGAGTCGGAATACAGTTCCATGGTGTACTGAATAGCAAGAGAGAAAGCGAAAGCGGCAGTGAGGCCCATGAACTCAATATCGTCTCCCCCATCTAACAAGATTCCTTCAGCTCTGTCAATAAGGCGGTCAACACCTACACCAAGTCCATACGACAAGTCTACAATCGAGGCCTCTGGATCCCCGCCGTTCAAGACAGCAAGGCATCTCGGATCGACGCACCCAGACACATACTCGATGCTGAAAAGCTCAGGGTGTTCATCCTTATCCAGCAACCCAACTGTGCCAAGAGTATCATCTCCGTACACGATCGCCTTGGTGACCGCCCTTGCTGTCTGCAACATCTCGACCCCTTCTTCAGAAGTGTTGTATAGGGAAGGATACAAAGCATACCTCGCCCACGCTGGAGTCTTCTCGGTATCCAGCGCTGGGGTTTCGATGATGCGGTGAATGTGCTGGATATGAGACCACCTTTGTCCTGCATACATCATTGTTCTTGTTTCCTTGATGGCTTCCTCGGAGACAATCTTACTAATGAAAACGACGAGACCAAAATACCCAACCAAGCAGAGAAAAGGAAAGAGAAGTGTCAAGAGCGACTTCCAAAAATGAAAGTGAAGTCGAAACCTTTTCCTGCAAGATAATTTGGGTTTCTTGTTCCCTTTCCCAGAACGAAGCTTTTCTTTTCCGCCTTTCTTCTTGATAGCTGGAGTAGCTGGCGCAACTTTTGTCGACTTTCCTGCGCCATTGGTTGGGTCAGTGTCTGTAAATTGCGTTTTCAGCGGAGGAATGTTTGGCCTTCCATTGACTTCCTCCATCATGTCCATGTTGCTAGCCTCGTCAATTTGATTCTTCGTGCGCCCGGTTGTCTGCTGACCATTTTCGATCCTATCCATCTCCTCTTTCACCAAAATAGTCTTGGATTGGCTTCGTTTCCGAAGTTGCGTGACCATGGACTTTGGAAGTTTCCCAAGCGCCTCGCTCATAGTCTGCTTTGTGCGTCGAATCTCCAACAGAACAGGCAAAAGCTGGAAAAAAATAATGAAGACTACGAGACACCCACTGATGACGAGCGCTACGAGGTTATAATAGTCGGCTTCGTGCAGAATAGCAGCAGCGCTTTCCACGTACACCTCACTACTCCTTAAAGCTCCTCGCAGGACCTCCCATCCGCCGTTGTTGTAGATATAGCGACAGGATATCTCGCAGCCTGTTTGGTCTTCACCGAGAAATGCCTCGCCGTTGCTTGCGAGACGCAAAATTGCCCTGCTCAACGAAGTGTCGTAGAACGTACCGTCATCCAAAAGCTCGGTGTAACTGGAAGACGTTTCCATAAGTTCTTGCTGTGCCGAGTCATAAGTTGCTGAGGAAAGCAGCTGATTGTGCAAAGTTCGGATGGCGACGGAGTCGTTGTAGACCAAGCTCGGAAGAAATTCCCGAAGCTCATCTGCTTCTTCTGTATTGAACACCAACACATTCCACTGATGATATATAGCGAGCTGCAACTCAGTTATGAGATACGCACGCTCGCTACTGATGGAAATTACGTCGAGAATTTCAGACAACTTCGTGTAAGTTCCCTTTTGAACCACGAGGGAGGCCAGAGCGAGAGAGGCAAAAAGCATGGCGAGTATGATGCATTGCTTTCGGAAACGATTCAGCCTGGCGTCTTCTCTCATGATGCGCCTCTCTACTACCCTATGCAAGGCACTGCCTTGACCGGACACAGCAGAACCCATCGACTTGTTGTCGCCGAAAGAAGACTCGCTGCCGACTGATTTCTCGTCCCTCAAGCCATTCTTCGTTGACGGTGATTTTGGAAGCTCTCCGAGATTCAGCTTGCTTGCGTTTCTGGTTTGAGGTGAGCCCAGAAGAGGTTTCGATGGAGACTCGGCTGTGGCTTCCTCAGGGCCAGAATCCATGTCGGACCCGTCATCTTCAGCTACCACTAAGGTGAACTCGAACTTGATTGCAGCGACTGAACCATGAACGATTACCGGCACTGGAACGACAGTGTACGTGTCTTCATCGCCACCAGACACGCGCATCCCTTCGCGAGTATCTCTTAACTGACGAGCACGTTCAAGTTCAAACATTTCAGCAAAGTCGCCAAACACTTTCATCCCAGGAATGAGTTTGCACACGTTCGTATCCCTATTATTGAATCCCACTCCTTGTTGAAGGCTCCGTAGACCAAAGTCTCGCATAGCGCCTTGAGAGAAGAAGAGAATACAGCCATTTGCATCCACTCCAACGTATTCAGGGGAATTTTTATCGAGAACGCATTTCCCAGAAAACTCCAGATTCCCGCTACGATCAGTACTCGCGGAGATCGTTAGCTCCAAGGGGATGGTATATCCAGCGACATGCTTCATGAACACGCTCCTCTTTGGTTGGTCGATAGAGTTTCCGCCCTCTAGATAGCGCAGCAAATAGGAATTGTGATTAGTAGAGAATGGCTCCGGGCAGAAGTTGTCGATGAGCTTGCCGATCATCTGAGATTTGTTGTACCCCGCAAGCGTAGTGATACTGTCTGTAACATCGGTAATTTGGCCAAGAGTGGCTTCGTTTCCGCTCAAGGTCACGATCGCGATAGCGTTGTTGTTGAACTCGTCTTCCCCTCCTTTGCCGCTTCGAGCAATATCTCGTGCAGTTCTCCTGAGCCTTTTCGCGAGAAGTGAATCATTCATGACTTCTTCTGCATACACCGCATAAAGCAGCAACGTTTTCGGAGAGCTTTTACTGATGAGAATAAGCTGATCCAGGTGAAGCTTTGCAGATGCAGTGTGCACATAGATCTTACTCGCCGCCTGGAAGAGATCATCAGCAGTGTGGGCTGGATTCGAAAGAACATTCCATAAATTGTTCACCAATCGCAAAGATTCAAGAATGGACTCTTCGGCCTTGATACGGTGCTGGTTGAATGCTACAAAGCTGTGACCACCACCTCCTGCTGACTTTTCCAGTTGTTGCCGATTGTACTGGAATATTTGAAAATTACTGTCAAATTGTTTCAAAGGCGTCGATGCTGCACGTCGGATGTATTGACTCGCCAGTAGTGTATTGTTCCCGCAAGTTTCAAAGAGATTGGCTAGACAGATATTCAAGTAAGCGGAGTGGGGAAAAGTCTCCTCAACAATTCGCTTGTATTCGCCCTTGACATCGTCCCAGTTTGCAGTAGTTGGCTTGAGCTTAAACCGCAACACGATTTCTGCAGTTAGAGGGGATAAGCGGGGATGCACCTCGTCATTTGCCATCCGCTGCTCGGCAACAATCACGCCAAGAATGCTTCCTATCATAATCACGGGTCCTCCCAGAAGAAAAGCTGACATGGCGCCGAAATCGCTGGTATCATTGATGATTTCGGCAAGAACAAGACAAAGCCCGGACCACATGAACAGCGAGTAGAGCGCAACGTACAGGCGGTTCATTTCCTTGCGCAAAAATGGCATGTAAGTAAAATACAACCCAGTTAGCAAGACTCCAATCACCGCGACAGTGGCTACGAGAACTTGAGGGAAGGAGTTCTTCAGAGCGGCGGAAGCAAGAACAAGTGCCAATCGAATAATATTGGCACCAGCCTCCACTCGGATTTGAACTTGACCCATTGCGTTCAGTGACTCTGGATCCCCGTCAATGTGTAAGAATGTGGCAAGTGATACGATGAGAAGGAAAAGTGCGATCAGAAAGCCTGTAATGACCTGCAAAGCAATCCTCAACCCACCTCCATCGCAGCCAATATAGTCCGTGAGACCTGCAGAGCAGTCGTAAGCGGAAACCAGGACAGCAGCACTTGGGATAAAAACAACAGAATTCAAAATCCGAAGAATCAGTTGTAAAACGGGCATGAGGGTGAGATACTTAATCTCGCCAAGCTTGAAGGATTGATAGCAAAACCAAGATGAAATGAGGACTGCCAGACAAATCAAGATGGCAATCGTCAAGTAAACTGCCAGTGCTGCAGCGCCCCCGGAGTCCTGGACGGTTTGAAGCGTAAGAATGTTCAAGTTTGAGCGCAACACAGAATGGAAGTCGGCATGCCATCTAAACTCTGCAGACTGAAAGGAGTAGGAGATGAGCTGCAAGGTGGAAATGATTGACGTCAGGTAGGCCACTGGCGCGCTGACTGCTGTGTCCTTCGCGGCAAGGTGCAACAGGTTGAAGAGAGCTGTCTTCAGCTTTGTGCGAAACGACTTGGACTTTTTGGACGAAATTGTTTCGATACCGTTCTCATCGCGCTCCACCCGCTCATCCTCCAGCTTGAGGAGGTCCAGCACGCTTTCGTGCTCCATCTTCAGCTACCGGTGCTCACTCACTCTTCACGTCTTCGCAGCCTCAGCCCGCGTGCCTTCCTGTTCCCTGTCTGAGCGGGGTGGCTTTTGGAGAATGAAGGCCCCCCAAACGGTAGCTTTTGACCCACAAGCTCCCACCGGTTTTATCGGACTGCTCGAGACCATAGTACTTCGTAACCGTTTCCTTCGAGAGAGGGAGGGGTTTCTATGCGCACTTAAAGCTGTACCAACAAATACCTGAATTCAGTTTTCAACGGAGCTTATCGCCCTCTCTTGCTCTGTCTACACTGGGCCCAGTACTCACTATCGAGCCAAGGCTCTAGCTCGGACGCCTTCCAAAACTTCACAACAATTTTTAAAATCGAATTGTGAGTGATTGCATGGGTGATTGAACTGGAGAGAGAGAGAGAGAGAGACAAGAAAGCTCAAGATTATGCGTTCCCACGACTCCAAGGCGGCGGATCCGCTCTTGATTGAACGAGAGAGAGAGAGAGAGAGAGAGAGAGAGACAAGAACGCTCAAGATTATGCGTCCCCACGACTCCAAGGCGCATCCGCCGCCTTGTTCTTATGAGACATGGGCGGAAATTACCTTTCCTCTCTGAACTCGGGTCCATGTCACATTGCAAATGCCACAGAAAATCGCAATCGATGACAAATTTTCTCTCGCTCGCAGCCGACCGACCGACCGACCGACCAGCCGACACCGACCGCGAGACCCAGACTTCAACAACTATGAACGACTGACTGACTGACTGATTGCTTACCACAGCTTCACTGTCAATTGTAATTTTCTCGATCTCACATTGTTCGAATTTCTATTTTTCTGCCCTAAAATTACCGTTACGAGCACATTCTGCCAGTGCCAGTGCGAGTCCTAGTCGTGACTTCTACTCACTTTTACAGTTTTGATTGATAATTGATAGACAACCCTCTCAGTTGTTCGTTTTCTGGGCCACTGGTTAGCTAACCTTAGTACTGCTCGTTGGCGCTTGAACAGCTACCATAGCACTGCTACTGTCTTCCTATGATGCCGTTTTACCTTTCAACTGACTTAGAAGATTTAGAACCTGAGGGCTTGAGGGCTAGAGGTGTTCGGTGGCATATATTAGGATCGAGCCATATGGANAGAGAGAGAGAGAGAGAGAGAGAGAGACAAGAACGCTCAAGATTATACGTCCCCACGACTCCAAGGCGCATCCGCCGCCTTGTTCTTATGAGAGATGGGCGGAAATTACCTTTCCTCTCTGAACTCGGGTCCATGTCACATTGCAAATGCCACAGAAAATCGCAATCGATGACAAATTTTCTCTCGCTCGCAGCCGACCGACCGACCAGCCGACACCGGCCGCAAGACCCAGACTTAACAACTATGAACGACTGACTGACTGACTGATTGCTTACCACAGCTTCACTGTCAATTGTAGTTTTCTCGATCTCACATTGTTCGAATTTCTATTTTTCTGCCCTAAAATTACCGTTACGAGCACATTCTGCCAGTGCGAGTCCTAGTCGTGACTTCTACTCACTTTTATAGTTTTGATTGATAATTGATAGACAACCCTATCAGTTGTTCGTTTTCTGGGCCACTGGTTAGCTAACCTTAGTACTGTACTGCTCGTTGGCGCTTGAACAGCTACCATAGCACTACTACTGACTTCCGTATGATGCCGTTTTACCTATCAACTGACTTAGAATATTTAGAACCTGAGGGCTTGAGGGCTAGAGGTATTCGGTGGCATAAAGAATAAAAAAATGTTGAACTGCAAGTGGGAATATATTAGGATCGAGCCATATGGAGCCCAAGTCGACCGTTAAAGAAACGGTCACAAGTTGAAAATGTGAGAGAAAATGTGAGTTGCACTGTGACAGAAAACATTACTGTGACTTGGTCTGGACTGCAAAATTGACGGCCTTGTGACCTGTAAGTCTAAAGTTGAACTCGAGGCAGCTGTAGATGTTTCGCTCACAGCAGGGATCAAGATTCAGATGCAGAGTGCAGAATTTACTTTTTACATTTCCTGTGAGCTGCAGTGATGAGTGACTCGCTTGGGAAATCAAATGACATCGACAGAGGTCAGAAAGAGAAACCGGGTCAGTATTTCTAATCAAAATTTGTTGTAGATGATAAATTGTCGGCAGTTGAACACACTTTCGACTCCCATTATTAGAATTAAATATTTCTCTTCGACAAGCGGCCCTCGCTGAGCTAAAATTCTATCTGAAATTTGAAAAGAAAAAGTGATGCCACTGAGACTTATTGGTTAGGTTAGGCTGGTCAAATTTTTCTAAGCTTTCTCAATCAGTTTTCTCAGCTCTGGGATGTTCCTGAAGACTTCGCTAGGCAGCATCAACAAGATGAATTGCGCATGCTTCAACTCGCTGTTGATGATGACAAAAATCTTGTAGATGGAAACGAAAACGAAGATGACAAGAAGCGAGAACGCTACAGTCAGAATCATAAGGACCCGGTAAAGTGCCGCAGCACCGGCAGCCAAACCATCCACGGAAATGTTGACGGATTCATGGAGAGCTCTCTCGAGAGCAGGTGAAGACCAGTATTTGAGTACCTTCACTTTGTCGCCGTCAATATTCGCATCCACCCTTTCCAACAATCTTTCCAGAGTGATTCCGAGGCCGTAATTCAAATCAGAGATTGTGTTTGGAATAGAGGTGCTTCCATCTGGCTGGTTCTCGACCATGAGATCTGTGCACTCAGGAGAGTAGCATGCAGACTCGTACTCGATCGTAAAAAGATTGTCTGAATAATACACGTCAGCTAGGGAAGCTGTCTCAGAGTTGCCGTAAAGGATGGTGGAAGAGATTTCTCGTACTATTTCCACATCAGAAATCAGGGCTGAGGTTTCATTGTATGTTGACGGAAAATTGACAGAGCGCAACCAGTCAGGCTTCTGATGGAACTGTGAAAGGGTAAGGAAGACTTGAATGCGGAAGACCATTGACAGCCGTTTACTCATCTGTGCCAAAGACCCAGCTTGAAGTACCTCTTCTGCGCATAGCTTTTTTCCAAGCAAAAAGACGGCAAGAAAATACCCAACTAAGAAGAACAGCGGAACAACGAGGCTGCTAAAGTTTCGTACCGAGGCTTTTACGCCATCAAAATTTGCCTTTTGACGAGCTCGCTTCTCCTTCCTTTTCGCTGCAAGCGTGCCTTTCGGGGTTTTGTCGCCATTTCGAGCAGATGGAGCAACCTTGCTACCCTTTTTGTCCCCAATGGAGAGGTCTGACCGCTGCCGAAATACACCTCCAGGATTCTCGTCATCTCCAAAATCAACTCTTCCTTTCTTTCCCTTGGATCTGGAGTAGCTCGTGGAACCGCCCTGTATCTCATCCATTGCCTGCTTCACCAAAACGATCTTACCGTAGCTTCTTTTGCACAAGCTAGACAACATAGCGGCTGGTAACTTATGCAATGCTTTTGACATCGCTTCCTTGGTCCGGCTGATGTCTGATAAGAGCGGCAATATTTGAATACAGATGATAATGACTACAGTAGAACCTGCAGCGACGAGCATCCCAAAGTTGAAATTGCTGACGATGTCAAGCATTTCAACGACTCGGGTTTTGTATGTTTCACTTGCTGCAAGCGCTTGATCAGCCAGCTCCCAGGCGGCATTGTTAATGATATACTGACAGGACAGTTCACAGTCGGCTTCATCCTCTTCAAGAAAGGATTCCGCGTTCGACGCAATCCGCAAAAATGCTCTGTTCATGGAAGTTTGATCGAAATGTTTGCCGTCGACGGTATCTACTAAGAGAGTCTCGTCGTTGTAAAAGCTTACATCTCCAGCATCTAGGGAAAGGAGCGTATTGTGTAAGGTTCTAAGATTTGAAGCTTGAAGCGAAACCCTTTCACGAATGAAACCTTCCCGATAAGTTATGTTCCCCGTCGCATCTTCCTCGAATATATCGATAAAATGTGCAGCCATACCAAAGCCAATATCAAGAAGGGCAAAAGCGCGCTGCGAGCTCAGATCGATAGCTTCAATGCGCCTTTGCACTGCGCTAAACAGCTTGCCAAGTGTTCCGATGCCAAAAACAGCGAGAATGATAAAGTAGAAAACGAAAAATATGCATGCAACCCGAAATCGTGAAAGACGCCCCTCTTCTCTCTTTATCCTGTTCTCCACGCTTCTGTGCAGAGAGCTCATCCCACTCGACCTTGCAGTGCCATTTGATCCAACCGACTGATTGTCATCGTCAATAAATGAGCGGCTTCCGTAAGAAGCAAAGCTTTGACGGTCGTCATCGTCATCACCACCCTGTCGAGGGGCCACAACACCTCCCCCATGCCCCCCGTGAAGAAGTCTTGTCCGAGTACCATCGCGCTTCTTGGAAAGCAAGCCCTTGAGTGGCATTGCCTCATCTGCTTCCTCGTCTCCGCTTCCATCACCCGATCCAGAGAGATCATCGATCTCCGAGTCAACATCTTCATCTGGCTTGGGGGTGAACGAAAGTAGCACGACGTTGAGGACTGTCTTGAAGGAGATTGGAACTGCATTCACGTAGTATTTGTCTCCGCCGTGTGCAATTATATGCGAGGCTGGTTGCAAGCTTTTCGTATCACGTATCGTTACTTCGCGGCCGCCTTGAAATTCCCGCACGCTCGTGAACATTTCCTTCCAATCCCCAAAGACGTTAATTGCAGGAATGATTTTGCTGATTTCGACTTGCCTTGCATCAGAAGGGTCAGGGACAGACTTGAGACCAAATTCAGACATCATGTCCTCAGAAAAAAACATGACGTGACCATGTTCATTAATGCAAACATAACCGGGATCGTCGAGGACTTTAACGAGCTTGCCAGAGAACTCCAGATTCCCACTATTATCCTGCACTGGCGTGATAAACAGCTTCATGGGCATCGTGTATCCAGCAGCATGTCGCACCCAGACCTTTCGCGATTGCGTGCTCATTGACTCTGTCTTTTCTATGTAGTTGGAGAGAAACATGGAGTGAATCCCTTCCGAGAACGGACGAGGGCACATAAAGTCAATCAACTTCCCAATCAAGTCTCCTTGGGCGAAGCCGCACACTTTGGTGACGTTGTCGCTCACCTCGGTCACGATTCCGAGGGAAGCTTCATTCCCACTGATGTTGATAATGACGCAATTTCCACTGTTGAACTCATCCTCCACTGAGCTCTTTCCAGATTTAATCATCTCCTTACCAGCTGTACGAAGTCTCCGAGCTAGGGAGGTGTCGTTTAATACCTCTTCCGCATACACGGAATAGAGGAAGACTGCTTTTGGAGAGCTTTTGCTTAGGCTGATAAGCTGATCCAAGTGTGATTTTGCGAGGTTGGAATTAAAATATATGCGGCTTGCTGCTCTGAAAAGATCTTCCGTTGATTTGCTACTTGAGCTCAGAATCTTCCACATTTCGTGAACATGTTTGATCGTTTCCAGAATTGCCGTCTCCGCTTTGTTTCGGTGGTGGGTGAAGGCGACGTAGCTCATAGCGCCTTCGTTACCACTCACTCTTTCTTGACTTTTCTTGAAGTATTGAAAAATCAGGAAGCTGTGATCAAAGGCACGTTGCTGAAGAGAAGAAGCTCGACGAACATATTGACCAGCAAGTAACGAGTTATTGCCGCAGAACTCAAACAAATTTCCCAACACGAGCATCATGTACGCAGAATCTGCAAAATGCATTTCCGTATTGTCTCGGATCTCATTCCTGATGGAGATCCAGTTCTCGACATTAGGCTTTAGGCGAAACCTTAAAACAATCTCGGCATGAAATGGTGACATTCGAGCGTGAATCTCTTCGTTGGCGAGTTTGGATTCCTGATAGATCGTCAAAAGCACAAGCATTGCGACGAAGACTGGCCCTCCCAGCAAAAATGCGACCATTCCGCTGTGATCCGATGTATCTCCCACCGCCTGAGCGACAGCGAGGCAAATCGCGGACCAGAGAAATAGACCGTTGCTAGCGACATGAATTCTGTTTGCTTCAGGATGAAGAAATGGATGATACCACATGTAAGCGCAAGTGAGGCCAAGCGATATTACAAGAAGAGCTGGAATGAGCAGAACGGCGTTGGAATTGTCCAAAAATGTGAATAGCAGTACTAAAACCGTGCGAAGCAAAATGCTCACGAACTCCACTCGACCATGAATTTGTGACAGTGCGTTGGAACTCAATGGGTTGCCGTCCACGAGAAGCAGAGCGTTTATTGCGCAGAACGCAACGTGGAAAATAGTTAACAAAGAAACCAGCAGAGCCAGCACAATGTGAGCAGTTGTACTTGTACAAGAAACCCAATTCACGAAAGGCGAGTCACAGCTATGGACAGAGAGTAAAGCTGTAAGGATCGGGATGTATAAAATTGACCCAGACAGTCGTACTGAGAGACGCAGAATCGGAAGCGGCCAGATTTGCCGGACTACTCCCGTCCGCCAGTATTGCATTGCGAACGAAGAACAAATTACGGCCGTGCATGTAGTGATTGCCAGCGCTCCAACAGTCACTGCCGAGCTTGCTGATCCATCAGAAGTGTAAATGAACTGAAATGTTGAGATAGCTAGCTTGGGCTCCAACCATGCCAAGAAGCTAGCGTCCCAGCCTGAGCCCTCGACTTGAAACGAGTAAAACGAAAGTTGGATGGCATTGATGAAAGCGAATAGGTACACGAAGATCCACGACGCTGAAAGTTCTTTGGTGGCCAAGTGAGTTACTGTGAATAACGTGTTGCGCAAAGCAATCTTGAGAGACTTGTGTTTGCCGCCTGAGTTCCCTCCATCTTGATCATTTTCCCCGGCTTCGTCGTTTTCCACTTTAAGCAGTGCGAGTACCTTTTCGTGAGACATCCTCGCCTATCCTCCGCAACCTCCCGTTCACCAGATTCTTTGCTCCAGAGCACCAAAGGTCCCCCGGCCGCAGCGCGAGCTCTCGCGAGGACTACCCGTGGTAACAGGGCACAGTGACCGTGCGAACTCGTCAAAGCCCGAGTTGGTCGACAAAACACTCTGAAACCAATTTAGCCAAGAGGACCTTCGAGAGTCTTGCTCACTTTCTCGCTCGCGCTCCTTCCAAACTGCGCCTCCAGGTCAGTCGCTAAGCTCAACGCCGAGTTTCGAGTCTTACTCACTCTGTCACAGCACTCTCCTCTGTATATGCGACTGAGACAGACAGAGGCAACTTGAGCAGCAGCACTCGAAGGCAAGCTAGTCTGAGTGGTTTCTTTGCCGCATCGATGACTTGTAGGGCAGTGGATACCAACGCAACTAACTAACTCTGAACATTTCCTGTTACCGTTACGCAACCGCACCGCCGAGCTCGGGCTCTCAGGCTCTCAGGCTGCTCAACAAATCTCATGGCCTGTGCATGCGCAGCTCACCACAGATAGTGACAATGACAATGACAAACGACAATCGTGAAATGACGAATTGCAACAAATTGTAAAATCTAAAAAGGCAATAACAATGGCAATGACAATGACAACTGAGCACTAAAACAGCAAGTTGGTCTTAATGGATGGATGGATGGATGGATTGGTGAGTGCGTGGACGGACAGGTAGTTCGCGTTTTATTTCACTGCTGACTCATTTTCAGGAAGCGGTTGGCAAGCAAGCTCGGTCAAAGAGAGAAGCTAATGCAAGACAATTTGGGGTTTCACATACAGGTTCCGATACCGGTACTTGATTGGAGAAAAATTATGTCGACTGGACCGAGATGCGAGCAATGCGAGCGCACTGAACGTAGGTGCCAGATAGGTGGGCCAGTGCTCTTCTGTAAAGGAGCTTAAAAGGTGTATTGCGCTTAAGAACGTGAAAGAGGCGGGTGGTGAGACAAATAATGCATCCCTCCAACTATACGTGCGCGCTGGCACCTAGCGAGCTGGTGCAGAGGCACGCGTGGGGCTTCCTTGATTCGCTGCCGCTGCGGCTTAGATGCGATGAAGAACATTTTGATTTCCCCTTGTTGTTTTACAGGTGCATAATTTACCAACTAGAAAAAAATAACAAGAAGACCAGGTTTGGTTTTGGTTGCAATGCTTGAGTTGTTTGAGACAATCTGGATAAAGGTAGAGACTTGGGGATAATTATACCGCTGCCGCGGTTCGGTGGCGTTAGATTTGTTGTGATTGGTGAGACAGAGAGAGCGAGGGAGGGGGGGATGAATGCGCGAGAAAACTTTGCCGAGGCAACCTTGAAAAGCTAGCCTTCAAATGCCACCCATAGCTTCCAAAGCTGCTTTCTTCATCTCACAAAGCTGGTACATGCGGGAAGAAAAAGACCGTTCAACTGCTGACTGGCTGGGTCTGGTCTTCCTTCCCAAGACCGTTGAAGTTAATTTTGGTCCAGCTATCATCAGCTGTCATCAGCTATCCGTGACCTTGCCTTGTGATCAGCTCAATCAGCCAGGACCGACAGTCTGAATCGAGAAATAATCCGTATTCTCACCGGCAGTATTGCAGTCTGCGCGAGGTAAAGTTCACGTAGCGGGCGATTTCTGAATTCTGAATTCTGATTATTGATTGAACAACTCGAAAAAGAAGCGAAGCAACCGTTTAGCAAGTTAGTTGTAGACTGTCGCAAGCGCAATAACCGCTGCGATCCAAGCACTGTGGCACTGGCACAGATTACTGCACGCCATTACTCTTGAGTAAATGATTTGCACGACCTGGTCTCTGTGTCTCTCTCTGTTTCCGCACTCGCTATTCATTGACTGCTATGCGGTGACTGGCCCACCCAATCTTTTGTTCCTAAATTCTGAATTTCTGAGTTCTGATGAGAATTCCGAACAAAACAAAGCTCAGGGAAACCCGGGCCGCCAGCGATGTGAACGGACAAGAAGCCTGAGTCGTAGTACCACCATTTCGCAGATAAGACAAGTCAATTCACTTTGCCTCGCTCAAGCGTAAAAGGAAAGGCTTGCATAGGCTTGCATTGTAACTCAACCGACTTTCGTGCTGCTCTCTTGCGACACTTGCGACTGACTGACTAATCGTTTGACGTTGTTTGATTGACTGACTTTGAGACTGAAAAAACGATGTTGATCTCGAGTCCGAGTCGAGTGTAAAGAGTGTAATGCTGTACAATGAACAGCTCGCTGTTCGCTCATCGCAGCGAGCGACGGCAGGACATCTCCGACAGAAGTTCGTTCCGGAATATCTCCCCAAAATTTGTTGTTGCCTAATGTTGAACATAGACGTCCACCCGCTGCTCTCCCACCCCACAACCACCACACTTTTGCTCACTCCGACTTAATACTTACTGCGAAGGTCGGCACATTGGGTGTCCTCGCGCACAATAACTTTATCCGATTCGCCGAGGCAGCTGATTGTGGGGATATATATACATATCTATCCATCTATATATATATATTCTGTGGCAGAAAGTCGGAAAGGTGGTTCGTGTATGTTCGTGTTAACGTTGTGAACGCCTGCAAGAGAGAAGAGCTAGACTTGCTGCGCGAGGAGTGCAAAGCATGCGCATTTTGGTTTGAAATTGACTGAAAGGAGTGGTCTTCAGAAGTGGCAGCGAAGGGTTTGCATCTATCTATCTATCCTGGCTTGGTGGCAATTCCTTTCTTCGCTCTTTGGCTTGAGGTCATACGTGGCGACGGAGCTTGGCTTGCTAATTTTGATCTAATATCAATTGAGGAAGGATGATGATTGCACTTCCTGTGATCGTGGTGTCCAAGCACAGCGCTGGGCAGCGCGCTGGTGCATCTGAACACAGCGGTCAGCTGAGTCTCATATTAAATGGGAAAGGGTCCGCGAGCGAGGCGCCATTGCCAGTTGTAGACCCCTCTTTCGGAGACTCGGCGCAGCTTTTGGTTCAGATCCAGGCTGAAGATGTGTTGGAGGATCTGAAAGCGGTGATTGCTCACGAGCTTGGGCTTGGTGCGGAGAAAAGGAGCCAAGTGAGCATCTTTAGGTGGATGCCTCATGCTGGCCTTTTCAAAATCCAGAATCCGAGTATGAGGGTCTCGCTAGCTTTCCCAGAGAAGGATAGCATTTGTTTCTGTCGAGTCTCGGACCAGTCTGAGTCGCCGCCTCTCACGCTCACCGACGCCCCTGCCATAAATGCGCCACGTCCTGAATCATTGAGTAGCCGCACGGCTCATATTGAAAACGCCCCCAGCCAAGCTTCGGAACGGCGCACTACTAAGCGGAGTTTTGATCAGATCAGCGGCTCAAATCCAGGCCATCAGCAACTCTCGCATGGATCCAGCCTTCCAAAGAGACAACGT
This sequence comes from Parietichytrium sp. I65-24A, assembly GCA_012862575.1. Lineage (NCBI taxonomy): Eukaryota > Bigyra > Thraustochytrida > Thraustochytriidae > Parietichytrium > Parietichytrium sp. I65-24A. The sequence goes on from BLSF01000031.1 coordinate 298,579, forward strand.
GATTTGTCTTTTGAGTATACTGCGGCGGATTTGCATAAAGCTGCTTTGAAGAGGTATTTTGCCACGAATTCTTGGCAGGCAAATCCAGCCCGAGAGCGCGCGTCCTCTTTCGCGATGAAGAGGGCGCCCGTTCCAGCTGACGCTGCACGAGCACTCTATGACGAAGCTCAAAGGGAGTTTAAAGAGCAAAATGATGTATCCGAGTCACGTACCGCTGCAGTGGTTGATGAAGAATGCGAAGGGGCTGGCACTGGAGACACTAGTGTAGAGGAAGCGGCCTCTTCCGTACAAACAGGGTTCTCAGAACTGAACGGGTCGCAATCAAACTCCTCGCGTGTGACACGCTCACCAGAAGCTAGCCCAGCAAAAGTCCAAGTTTCTCCGGATATGGTCCGTGTGCAACGCGAGGCACCGCGAAAGGCGCCTTTGCTGTCGGACAGCGAATCTACAGATGACGAGGAGGAGAGCAATCTCCTTGAAGAGGTGCGCAAAAGTTTGAGTGAGCGCGAGTTTGTGAGGCAGCAGCAGCAGCAGCAGCAGAGTCAGCGAGGTGTAGACGAGGAAGAAAGTGTGTTAAAGAGTGATGCTCGCGAGCGGTCCATGTCTATGGCTTCACGAGGGTCAAGAAGCTCGAAGGCTTCCAAGAACAGTACTTCAAGCAAAGCCACAAATCGGACTGCTGCACTGCCTTTGCCTCAAGTTGCATCCCCGGGGGCTTCTAAACGTCAAACTAGATCAGCTACAAAGTCGTCGAGATCAGATTCCTTGGCTTCCAACCGTTCCGGAAATGTAGTGTCTCGTGCGGCCCCGCCACCAGAACCTGCCGATCCAAAGGAGGCGGAAATGCAGAAGGGTGGGGATATGACGTCCACTTTTGTGGCATCAAAGATCACAACCCCCTCTGCCGAGGTTAGTTCTTCTGGCGAAGGAAGGATTACCCCCAGATTGTCTGCATTGACGGAGGCTGGGGAGACTCCGCCGGGTGAGCAGATAGGAGAGCACAGCTCAGAAGCTAGTAATAGGCCTGCGGAGTCGCAAAGTTTGGAAAAAGTAGGCTCGCCATCAAGAAAATCACGCGAGGCTACGGATTCTGGTGGCGCTTCGCGAACTAGGTCCGAGTCACAGACGTCGAGGATCTCAACTGGCAGCTCGACCTCCTCTGCCAGTTCCAGCTCATCATCATCATCATCGTCGTCGTCATCGTCCGAGTCGGATGCTTCGCAATCTAAAGAGACGTCTGCGCCATCGCCATTTGCATCAGCACCGACGCAGGTGGCAACTCCTTCACCAGAAAAAGCTGACACTACCACAGTGCGCTCCGGAACCAGCAGGACAAAGTTGCATGACACCCTGGGCATCAAGTCGACCCCACAACCGTCTGCAGGACCGATACTGGAAGAGTCTGACGGCGAGTCTGATTCAGACACACCACGGGAGAGAGGAAAAGTTGCAGTGCGGGGCGGAACTCCAAAGCTAAGGGGGCTCATGGGTCGACTGGGCGCGAACAAGACCCCTCAGCAGACTGATAGATTGCGTGTCAATCTCCGATCTAGCGGTGGTTATCCGAATCTATTTCGAAGCGGTGGCAAAAAGTGAATTTGTTGAGAAATCCACTCCAGTCCGTGTTTCACCAACCCATGATGAAGCATGTCCCTTTGATTCGTGATTTTTTCCACATGTCAATTATCAATTATAAAAGAACGCGTGAATCAATGTGCTTGTTAAAAGAGTTGTCTGTATATGTATATGTATATATTATATATGTGAACGCGTCATCGTTGCTCTAATTTACGGACAGGTCAACCTACGGCTCCTCGAAACCAAAAGATTGGAACTGAGTACTCAGTATCTCGTTCGCGCCATTAGTTTTCGAGAGTGCTTGTCGTTGAGGCCGAAGAAGAAGACGATGAGTCTGATGTTGAAGGGGCAAGCGCAAAGTAGAAGACAAGGATAATGACGAACACCATTAGACCAATCAGAAACCACAACATAAACTTGCGCCTTGTCTCGCGTTGCCTCATCCTCCGCAGGATTTGGCTAGCTCCTCCGATGAGGCCACTGGTTGCGGTGACCCTCTCGTGAACACTGCCAATTAAAGACCTGTTCGATGCCAGGTTTTCTGAGATGCTCAGCGCAACCTCCTCAGTCTCTGCAATTGTGCGCCGTGACTCGAGCAACGATTCAGTGGACCGGTCCAGTCTAGCGGTTACCTGCTCGAATCTCGACCTGTCATCTCGTGCCTGCTGGGTAAGCATTTGATAATCCCCACCCCGCGAGCCGCTGCTGCCTCCAGCATTGCGGGATTCCAAGAGGTCTTCCCGGTCGCTCTTTTGTTGCACAGCGGAGAGCTCTTGGCGGAGCTTCTTTAGGTCCTCACGGTACGTCGCGAGTTTCTTTTTCAGCGTAGACGCGCTCGGATCGCTCCGGACCTCCACATTCATCTGCCTCAAGATGCTCTCCGCTTGACTCAGATCCACCTCGCACTTTTGCAGTGCTTTCCTGCGTTCCCTCGCATCATCTTGCGACTGCGCATCCGCCAACCCGCTGCTGACCGCCTCGGAGAGTTGGGCAAACTCAGCTTCGTACGAGGCCAGCATTTCTCCGACAAATCTTCACCCCGGACAACCCTTCAACCTCAGAAACTAAGTACTCAATCCACATTCACGACTGTCAGAAACGCGAAAGATGTCATCGAAAGCGCAAAAGAAACACCCATTCCCCTCTCCAGCATGCCCCGAATCTTCTCCAACATGCAAGTCCAAGTTATTTTCCTCCGAGCGAACGTTCATCGAGTATTTCCTTGAATGCAAGTCCAAGTTGTTTTCCTCCGAACGACCGTTCATCGAGTATTTCATTGAATGAAACATGCAAGTCCAAATTATTTTCCTCCGAACGACCGTTCATTGAGTATTTCCATCAATAAAACATGCAAGTCCAAGTTATTTTCCTCCGAACGACCGTTCATCGAGTATTTCATTGAATGAACCAACCCGAAGAAATTGGCAATAATAGTGTTCATGCGAGCAAAGCAAGTCTTCTTTGATAGCTTCTGAAGCCCTCTTTCGCGCGCCATCATTCTCACCCGCCCGAACATCGCGAGGAGATTTCCTTCCCGCGTTCGCTCTTTCCGCCTTCCACTGTCCTCGCCACTCGCCACTCGCCACACGCCACTCGCCACTCTCGGAATAATTGATAAGATTACCCCCTCAATATTCCCGCGCCTGAATGTACTTACTGTATTTTGCCGATCGCTTGGCTATTTCGCCGATATCGTGCGCGAGGACGCAGGTTACGCTCGGCTCGAATGCGCCGAGTTCAGCTTGATGACGTATGTGTGATGTCATCACGAACGAGTTGTAGTTGCGGATACGAATTGTATGTCAAATATTGATTCGATATTTTGAGACGACCGGCCCGGCAGGTATGGGCATGCATGGGCAGGCAACCGGAGTGATGGAGGACTTGCATGTTCGCATGTCACAATCAAGGTCGAACAACGAGTGGACGAGGCAGTGCCTTTGCTCATTTTGTGCATGCAATGTTGGACTGGAAATGTGGACATGGCCTCCAGCGTGCCACCATCGCTTGCATGGCTTTCTTTCACTTTTTTCTAAATTCTAAATTCTATGCTCTGGAGATTTGGGGACCGTCGTCTCATAATATCTTGCCACTGTGGCAACTGTGGCACGGGGAAATGACTTTCTGATCAGCGCCGAGTTTTTCCAGGCTTGACCTTTGGCAAGGGCAGCATACCTCTGAAGTTGGCTTGCAGTTAGCCAGAACAAAAATATCTTTTCCGCCAGAGTTTTTGAAGCGGAGACGTGGATCGCAGATGATCGCACCAGCAACCAAAGATCTGCGCGGCGCCCCACCCCAGGGAGTCTACTTTCGGATCCGACATGGTTCAAATCGAAATTCCAAATTCAGCACCAGCCGTGAAAGCTGTAACGAACGCCTCATGCCCACTTTCGCGTGCGCCAAGAGGACAAAGTTTGGGCTTCCGGGCCGGACCTCTTCTGAGTTACGGCGATTCCGGCTGCTTCTTGGAGAGGAATGCATTCCAAACTCTATCGAACTCTTTGGTGAAGGAAGTCAAAATTGCAACACTATGAGCTCGAGGGATCTTGAGGGTTGAAGAAAAAGATTTTTGCTATCATACCGGAGTTGCAAACGTTCACGAACACTGGATCATGACGAAGGTGATCACAGCCCGGTGTCCACTGGCGAAACTAATGAATAAACCAGCGAGCCCACCTTGCTGATGCGGAGAATGCGGAGCACGGATGGGATTCGAAAGGATAAGGAATGCCAAACCTGGGGCGCAGGAGGGCACGTGCGACGATTTTTGTGGTCAATGTATTTACCATTGTTTTCTGAGTTGGTCGCACTGGTCTGCAGACCACAAAAAACGGAATATTGCTTTCCAACATTTCAGTACACGATGGATTTCGTGTGTGTAGTCATGTGTAGTCCTGAGTTTCCACTAACTGTTATGTATCGACGAAGATCTTTCCAAACTTTGGATTATTTGGATCATTTGGATCGTTTGGATCATTTCTATCGTTTGAATCATTTGGATCATTTGGATCATTGGAGAGTCTCAAAGGTGGTGGATCCACAACTCGATCAGTGGGTAGCCAGATCCATCTTTCCGAGTCCAAAAGAAAACATTTGGCTGGCATATGATTGGACCCACGCAATTCATGAACATAATAGCCCATGATAGCCCTTTCAAGAGTGCATACAGTGCTCCTATAGATGACGCGAAGTGAGCCAAAATAGCGGTCCCTATCGGAGAGTATTCGACTTTTACCTGTACACTGTTCAGTGACGGGCTGTGAGCTGAAAGCTGAGCTGGCCACGGCAGGAGGTGGAGGTTGAAATTCGTTTCTTGCATTTCAATCTCAGTCGTGTTTGCTGTTTCTACTCAAGCTTGCGGATAGCACAAGTAAGTTTACTGCTTAAAGAAATTAGAAGTCAGAGAATCCACTCTCAGACTTTTCGAAGGCTCTGTACACTCAGTACTCAGTACTCACTGTCAGTACCAAGCAAGATCTTGCACCGTGAAAAAACTCAGATTTACCTGCGTCTGATAAGTGCGAGCGCTTCGTACTCCTACAGTCGCCACGATACTGACACTCTATCTAAATAGGAGTTTTCATGTCGGTTGTTAATAGGCTATACTTGTAGCAATCGAATGGACAGAGAGTAACGACATTGGGCAAGAGATGGCAAAATCTGCGAGGCCCTATAGATAGCTGTGACGGTAGAGTACTACGCTTCCATTTGATGAACAGTACACGTACGTGCTAGCAAGTTACACAATGTACACCACCGCTACTGCCTCTCGAGATTTTGTTGCGTTACTTTTAGTGCCACTGCAATCTCTTTCTCATCAACTCAAGCCTTGATACTGAAAGGAATGAAGGGGCGGAAAGAAATATGGCCGCGAATAGCCGTAGTCCTTCTTTGTAAGCTTTTAATTAATAGTGGATGTCGGCCAGCCTTGAAAGACGACCGGCGCAACGAAGTTGGCGACAATGCAGTCTTGCTCATGATAGCTTGGCGAGTGGTTGTTCTCACTGGTCGGTAGGCCAGAGTCAGCAATCTGTCTCTTGCCACGATGGCGACAATGGCAACCGAAATTCGACAATAAAGGCGAGTCCAACCGCCTTCGCTCAGGTCACGCCGCCGCGTCACGTGCGCATTCACAAAGCTGTCTCTACACGCCCACACTACTGGGCAAGGCGTTCATCTCCGAGGAGTAAGGTCGCGCAAGCTTTCAGGTCTTACTGTTTTCGCTTCAGCATGCCAAGAAACACGAAGGCCGCGTTGACTCCAGTGCTTGTGTGCACGAAATTGGCAAGATTACAAAACCAACAAGAAGCACGACTCAAAAAGGATCGATTAACACATGCTGAAGGCTGTCGTCATGTAGGCGAAAGAGGAAGGTGGACTAACTCGCGAAGCTTGATTGCAGCAAAGATCGCTAAACACAAAGTACGGTAATTTACAGTCAACCAGAATGCCTTAGAGTCCCGGGAGGGCAATCAACGATCAACTTTCGTGAGGCTGCTCATGACTGAAAAAGGTTGTTTGCCACTCCAATCGCTGACTTGGCTGCAACACTTCCATAGCTTTTGCCGACATCGAGCGAGTGTAAGTGATGAAGCTGCAATGTGTTACATCCCAAGTTCTTTCCAGTCAATTTATCCGAATTCCGAATAACCTTTTTTTTGCGCAGTGGGATTTTAATCACGTACCCGATAGCAGGTCGAGAGGAGCGACTGCCCACCCAGCCACAGCACCAACTTTACAACTCTAAACGATGGCCAAACGTGAGGGAGCTGCTCCCTTTTCTCGTTGTCAACTCAAGTCTCCCAAGAGACTTTCATCTGGGTCTTCGGGTACGAGTACTGAGTACCAGAACTGACAGTGAGCAAAGTTAACTTTAAGGTCAACATCACTGCTTCCTGGACTGAGTCTTGGACTCTAGCTTTATAGCTAATGCCTTTCACAGTCGATCGTCTATGCGAACAATGACTTTTGCGAGCCACTTCCCACTGCACGGCTTTTCTGACGCGCTGTGTGAAGGCAAACTGCAAGTAAAAGCCTAACTTTTGCTTCTTGCTGTTAATTGTTAATTAATCAAGTCTCACTCTGAATTGACAGTGACTGCACGCAATCTGCGCTGTTCGTTTCTTCGTTGGTTGCACATCTTAATTCATACTATTTATCCGCTGATTAGACTCGGTACTCGCTGTCGGTACCGGTACCGGGGTGCCGACAGAATTATTGCTTGCTTCTGCCGCGTCAGACGCGGTTTAGGTACTGAATTTGAGTACTTTGGAAATGTCCACATTTTATCTACTTGTTTAAGGGAGAAATCTTAGCACCCTGTCACACAGCCAGAGGGAGCTTAGGAGCTCTCACTCTCCTCGTTCTTTGCACTCTCCGCGCGAATTACACGTGGAATTTCACCGGTAACTTGCTATGACGCTTTCCACGACCTGCCCTCCCTCTATCGTCCTCAGTCCATGCGAGTCAGAACGCGAGCGAAAGGGAGAGAGAGATGAAGCGAGATTTGGGAGATTGAAGAAGAGTGGAAGACAAGCACAGCAGCCAACATCCTCCTCCTCATTCGCCCGTGCAATTTGGCAACTCGGCAACTTGCCCCGACCGGTAGAGTGTTGACTGCGAGTTCGTAGTATTCAGCCGCTGCCACGTTCCGCAATCAATCTTTTCTTTCCTGCGATCCTGAGCTGACGAGCGGGAAATCACAATGTATACATGCATGCGTAATTGGATGGAAAGAGCAGAGACAAGTCCAGAGTCACGCGGCAAGCTGTAAGCAGAGTGCCATCCAACAAAGCTGAGAAAGAAAAGAATCGAAGAAAAGCAGTTTCGGCCAAACGCCCTCGCACTTCGTCACACAAAGTCTCATCGTTCTTTATTGAGAATAATTAAATTCAACCGGTGGGAAATAATTTGGAGGCCGGTCTTGCATTCTCTGTTCAGTGTCGCTGACTCAGCCTTCACACGTTTCGCTGCCGCCAAGGCATAGGGCGACAGAAATAAGCTAGTGCGGCAACTTCTGCAGAGTCTGGAGATGTCCGGAGGCGCAGAGTCTTGACGAAAGGAACGAAGCAAGATAGGAAGCAAAACCTCGTCTCGTCCTGGACAAATTATTTCATTCATTCACAGTCAATGTTTTATGAACATTGAGAATGATTTCAGAGTTCTGAATTCAGGTTGACTGCTCGAGGAAATCAAAGTGCAAGACGCCCTGGTCCTACATTCGCGTGCTAGCCGACACTTTGTGCTCCGATTTGACGCAACTGTGAAATTGGTAAAACCATGAACAGTTGAGTCAAAATTCGGGTATTTGAGCGAATCGCTGTCAGAATTCAGTTCAGAAGTCGCTGTCAGAAAGAAACCTACACTAAAATAATTCAAGATTTCTCTCAAGTAATGGACTTCAACAGTGTCGTCAATCGTGTTCACCGTCGATTGCTTTGATTCTTTCCGGCTGACTTTTGTAATCGAGAGATTGCAAAACTCACTCAGGAAGACATGAGAGAGAGAGAGAGAGAGGGAGAGTGCAGAGAGGGATAACAGTGAGATCGAGACACAATGACTGAGAGGGAACTGAGAGTGAGTAACATGAAAGATTGAGAGAGTTAGAGAGAGGCGGAGAGAGAGAGAGAGAGAGAGAGGGAGAGGAGTGTAAAGGACAGGTCGTTGGACTGCAATCATCCACTTGCAAGCAAGCAATCAATCAAGAATCAATACACTATCAATACTCCCCGTCGCCTAGGACCCGCCCACTTACCTCTACCACCGACACACCAGCATCTACCAACTCGTAGCATTCCCTTACCAGTCTCCGCGTGGGAGGAAAAGGTGCTCCCGCGATTACATAGGACCACTTATTCGCCGTTACGCTTTTGGGAAAGTGGAGTGCTAGTCCAGTACTTAAGGGGTGCTATTGCGGCATGTGAGGGAAGATTAATCGCTAAGGGCAAGTGCGGGGAGTGCAATTGTAAGAGATTTACGGAAGGGTTTGCAAGTGCATGGGAATATTGTTGACAGTGAATGTTGACTGTGAACAATAGGAGCTAGTGACAAGGTCGTGCAACGAAAAAAGACTGTCTAGTGCTAACGCGAGTTAGCAAGATGGCAAGTTTGCATACAACGAGGGCGGTGATGAGAGTGTCGGGTGTTAGCAAAACAGCGAGCAGCAGTCTAGCTACGGAGGAAATGCGCAGTCTCAAAGGGAAAGCTGTTGGGCGTAATCACAGCCAGTTTTACGCGTCGTGGTAGGCGCAGTGCTAGGAGGCGCGTCGCTGTTTTTTGGCCTGATCGACTTTTGATCAATAGTGGATCATCGATATTACTATCGTTTTGCTTAGGAGGCGATTTGTTGTTGTTGTTAGTTGTTGTTGTTGGATGTGTGATAAATTGCAGTCATTTTGACTGAGCGAGTGAGTGAATGAATGCCAGTGAGACTGAGACAGACCGCAGATCGAGAACGTGGGTAGTACCTGAATCGTGGCAAGTCGGAGCTGCGAGTTTGAAGTTAGTTGCTGGACTGCACGTGCAGGAAACTGGACTCCGGCGCTGTGGAAAACCACAATCTTGCAAACTTGCAATCTGTCAGTCTCTCCCACGCCTCGTTCTACCCAACGAGCGAAAAGGGCGAGCTTGCAGCAGATCCTGAACGCGACGGCGGTGACCTTTGGTTTCTTCCACTTGTTCACCGAGAACACTGCATCAGAGAGCACAAAATAGTTGCAGGAAACCAAGTCGGAAGCCTTGCTTGCTTCTTTGTACAACTTGGTGAGTCAACCTCGATTTCGGATACCACGGACAAACAACGAACGCGGGAGGCAGGATGGCGATCGATTCATATCACAACGAGACGTGCGAAGAGGAAAGCAAATGGGAGCACCCTGACCCTGTGTTGTGCAGATCATTTGTAACAGATTGTAAATTAATCGGCCAGAAGTTCTCCAAAGGCTTCTCCAGCTATGAGGAGCAGCCTGCCGAGGTATTGCATAACAACAGCGCATTCGAGCGGGTAAACTCCTCTTCTATAAACGCGGACGGCGACCGCGTCTCAAAATCTAAGCAAATCGCTCCTCACACAATTAAGAAGCAGATCGTGGCGGAGGATCGCGCCATAATAAAGAACAGAGCTGTTGTTGTACAAAAGAATAAGCCTAGCGGTCTATCCAAGGTTCTTGAACGCAAGCGACAAGAGAACGCTCGCGCTGCTGAGGGGCACGGCCGCCTTTCGCATGAGGGCAGCTCCTCCTTTTTCTTTGATGCCAGCCTTCAGCTCTGTTCCAGCAATGGCAATTTGGACAAGAGCACCAACTTGGAGTTTCTGCAGTGTAAGCACTGCAAGCAGTTGTTTGCTTCTCTGCCGTCGCACGCTGTTTCTAATCTCAACACAATGGAGGAGTCGCGTCGCAAGTTTTGCTCTGGCGAGTGCTTTTTAACCTACTGCACACTCGCCCGTGCTGCCCAGCAGCGCGTGCGGACCTCCACGACGCCCCAATTTTGAATGTACATAGGTATATGCTCACCACCCCATGTTTGTATATAAACAAAGCGAAATTATGTTTTATTCTTATGTCTAAATTCATAACACAACTTTTCAGAAGATTTGTTTTCGGCGCTGTTGCGTTGGGTTCGACAGTACCGCGACTTGGATCCTCCCAGAGAAACCTCCTTCGTCAAATATAAAAAAGCACTGCCATGGGCTGGATTAGTATCATCGCGCCATACCTCAACTCGAAAGCTTTCGCTTTTCGGATGTAATTTCTCTATCGATCCATGCATCGCGTATCCTATTTATGAGACGCCGTCCTCCAAAGTCTGCTCATGAAAATCGGAAGATCTGATACGTTGCTGCCAAAGGAATGCACAGTGCCGCTTGAATCACACCTTGCAAGCCAGACCGATCAAGTGGTCGAGTTCGGTCCGGTCACTGATTCCGGATTGCCAACCAAGCCTTCCACCGCCCAACTGTCAGTGCTTCGTCGATTGCTGGCCGCAAAGAGAACTTGGAGAGGACTTTAGACTCGGTCCCCTGGTCACCTCATACTCAACGAAGGCCCGTCGATAGGTGCAAATAAACATGACAAAGTGAGTCGCGCCAGTGTTCAAGAGATGGACGAGAGTCTCCTCTGCAGTTGCAGGGTTTAATGCTGCTTGGCGAGCAGATTCAGGTGGGAATTGTGTGAGCCTGGGGCATCAGGGTCGCTTCTATTCCACGAGCGGCCAGGTTTGGATAAAGTGGCGCAGCGACTGATGCAAGAGTTGTGCAGCCAAATGAGTTTAATGAGTTTGGCCATCAAGCCAGAGGAGGTAAAGACAGGTTCAGATCGGGCAAGCTTTGAAACGGAGAAGTGCATGCACAAACAATTTCAGGTCAGGCAGAGGCGCACACAGCTTCACTTATTCTCGTTCAAAACTTTTCAAAAATGCCCGAACCCCAAGATATCTTTAGGCCCTTCTCCACCCCTATGATTATCATTAGCAGTAGTACACATCGCAGAACTACTACTGTTGATAGCGATAGCTTCAGAAGTTGGTAGCAAGGCGATAGCGATTGATAGGAGAGAGGGAGAGAGCTCACCAGTCGTCTACTATCAATAGTAGAGGGAAACTACTATCTGTCCGGTTCTTCCGGGCTCCACGTGAAATAATTTTGTAAATAGAAATGTTCGATATTCATACCTGCATTTATGCCCGCGTTCTTGCAACTAGGCTCGGCTTTAACGAAGTTGATCCTACTCCGAACGGTCACTTGACGGACTACTAACATCTGCAGTAGTACATAAAGTACGGCGATACACCCGCAATACATGTGGCGTTTGTTTTCTGAACTGATTGATTGAAAGTGTACTCACAGCGAGTACTCGCTGGCCAACCCTAGCGAAAGAGAGTAAAGTACTGAGTAGTAGTCTCTTCGCGCGGAGACCTCAACCAACCTGTGGAACCTGTCGGGTGGAAGGACTGAGGTGTGCCAAAGTTAACCATAGACGCTGCGTTGAAGGAGGAGCTCGAATAGTTTCATCTTGTCCGGGAGTCGCGGAGGACGAACACAGACGATTTGGCAATTCCGAGTAGAGAACGGAAGAACGGAAAGAGTGAAACGGGATAGACTGCGGAGTGTGGTCACACTTGGGAACAAGGATAAAAGACAAGATGGAGACCGGAGAAGAGAATTCACCACTTGCGAAAGCTTTGCGTGACCTTAGAAGTAATGATGTTGTCGAACTTGTGTAAGTCTCATCCTGACTCCTTTATGTCTGGCTGAGTCAGTCACTGACCGCATGATTGCATCCTTCTCACAGTCTTGTATCCAATCGAATCGGTGCAGAAGGAGCATCGTCGCTGGCAGAAGCGCTCAAGGTGAACACATCGTTGACCACTCTCTAGTAAGTCTCAAAGCTATGATTAGATGCACTTGAATAGGGTTATCTTTCCTTGATTACAGCGGATTCATCGCAAGTCACTGACTCCTTCCTCCCCACAGTCTTCGCAGAAATCAAATCAGTGCAGAAGGAGCATCGTCGCTGGCAGAAGCGCTCAAGGTGAACACATCGTTGACCAGTCTCGAGTAAGTCTCAAAGCGATGATTAGATGCACTTGAATAGGGTTATCTTTCCTTGATGACTGCGGATCGTTTGGAAAGAGAACTGAATACATGCTCTTCACAGTCTTGAGAGCAATGAAATCAGTGCAGAAGGAGTATCGTCGCTGGCAGAAGCGCTCAAGGTGAACACATCGTTGACCAGTCTCAAGTAAGTCTCAAAGCGATGATTAGATGCAAACTGAACAAGTCTATCTTTCCTGGATGACTGCGGATCAATTGAAAAGAGACTAACTGCACGCTCTTCACAGTCTTGGAGGCAATGACATCAAGGCAGAAGGAGGATCGTCGCTGGCAGAAGCGCTCAAAGTGAACACGTCGTTGACCAGTCTCAAGTAAGTCTCAAAGCGATCATTAGATGCAACTGAATAGGGTTATCTTTCCTTGATGACTGCGGATCGTTTGGAAAGAGAACTAAATGTGCGCTCTCCACAGTCTTGGCGGCTCTGACATCGGAGCAGAAGGAGCGTCTTCGCTGGCAGAAGCGCTCAAGGTGAACACATCGTTGACCACTCTCAAGTAAGTCACAAAGCGATATTTAAAATGCAAATCGAAGAAGTCTATTCTTCGTCGGCAATGCGAATTCATCAATAAATCGCTGACAGCGTCCTATTCACAGGCTTGGCGGCTCTGACATCGGAGCAGAAGGAGCATCGTCGTTGGCAGAAGCGCTCAAGGTGAACACATCACTGACAATTCTCGAGTAAGTCTCAAAGCTATGATTAGATGCACTTGAATAGGGTTATCTTTCCTTGATTACAGCGGATTCATCGGCAAGTCACTGACTCCTTCCTCCTCACAGTATTTGCGGAAATCAAATCAGTGCAGAAGGAGCATCGTCGCTGGCAGAAGCGCTCAAGCGGAACACATCGTTAACCAGTCTCAAGTAAGTCTCAAAGCGATGAGTAGATGCACCTGAATAGGGTTATCTCTCCTTCATGACTGCGGATCGTTTGGAAAGAGAACTAAATGCATGCTCTTCACAGTCTTGACAGCAATCCAATCGAGGCAGAAGGAGCATCGTCGTTGGCAGAAGCGCTCAAGGTGAACACATCACTGACAATTCTCAAGTAAGTCTCAAAGCGATGATTAGATGCAAACTGAACAAGTCTATCTTTCCTTGATGACTGCGGATCGTTTGGAAAGAGAACTAAATGCGCGCTCTTCACAGGCTTGTATACAATACAACTAAGGCAGAAGGAGCATCGTCGTTGGCAGAAGCGCTCAAGGTGAACACATCACTGACAATTCTCGAGTAAGTCTCAAAGCGATGATTAGATGCACTTGAATAGGTTTATTATTCCTTGATGATTGTGAACTCATCGGCAAATCACTGACTGCTCCCTCCTCCCAGTCTTGAATACAATGTAATTAAGGCAGAAGGAGCATCGTCGCTGGCAGAAGCGCTCAAGCTGAACACATCGCTGACCACTCTCAAGTAAGTCAAAGAGCAGCGATTGACAGCAGTTTGGCAAGCCTTTGCTTTCTTCTCCGTTGTGCACCCAATTGAGCAGGTTACTGACACCCAAGCTGATATTCTTCCAGTATTGATTGGACAGAAGAAACATTGGCACTTCGGGAAGAATTTTACATTCGACTAGCAGAAAACCGCGCTTTGCACAACCAACCTCAAGTGGTTCGCGTTGGCGCCACATGCGCCGTGGACGATTCTCGGTTCGGTGAAGATCGGCTCGGGTACCTGCCTTATGCACACGCACTGATTCAAGCCGTTTTGAACGCTGAGAGTCCGAACCGGTCCCTCGCAGTGGGATTTTACGCGCACTGGGGAGCTGGAAAGAGTTTCATCATGGAGAAGATCAAAGAAGGACTCGAGGCGTCGGCGATGCGAAGAGTGATCACTGAATGGTTGTTGGCAAAGAATAGTCAAAGCAAGCAGCAGCATTGCTCTGGTCTAGTCGAGGAGGACGTTTACAAAGAGATCATGCGCAAGAATAGAACCCGGCGTCGAACGCTGATGCAAGCTATGCTGCATGATATGATGGAGCATCAGACGAGTCAAGAAATCGAAAAATTGAGAAGCCTGAAGGAAATAGCCAATAGGAGCACGAATGAATTTCAACGTCAACGTCAGCAAGGCGATTCTGGCGCCTTATCACCGCTCTATGACACGAATGCTGAAGCAGAAAATGGTCTTCAGAAAGACGACTGCAGCAAACTAGAAGACCATGGAAGCCCTGATGATGACAATGCCAACGGCTCTCCCTCAATCTCTGGCCCGGTCCAATACGAGAGACCAGACGGACAACCCAGGAAATGGCTTCATCGGTGGTGGTGCTCAAGTCGACTGACTCGAAATGTCTTCCGATGCGGCAGAAGCAGACTTTCGGGAAGTATTGCCGTTGAGCCTGTCAATGATCATGATGTAAAACCTGCATCACTCAACACAGCCGAGCAAGCAAGAGCGAAAGATGCTGAGGAAGGCCAAGCTCATGGAAAGGAGAACACAAACCAACAGATTTGCGGGCATGCATTGCTCTGGGTGTGGTTTCGCATGTGGTCTGCGTGCGCTGGTTTGCTGGAATATGCGCTCGGCACCAAGGCACAGAAGAGTAGTGCTTCGAAACGTGTGAGTGCAAGAGTAGCTGCGATCGCGTACGTGACGTCGCTTGGCAGCGTAGAGCTTGTATATTGCATAGTCTCTTTCGTCGTAAGACGGCTGAGGTGCTCTAAAACCCAAAAGAGCTCCGTTATGGAACATGGGTCCAAGAAAAGGTTCGTGCAAGCCGAACTATACCTGCAAGATGTCACATTTGCGAGGACAGTGATGTGGACAGCACTTCAAGCGACATACGCGTACGTCACTCGATCAGCAGACAGCCGTGTGGCGCCTGAAGGTGAGTCAGAGAGCGGCTATTCGTCATCTGTATCGGCCGACGAAATGACACATGGACAACAGCGCAAAGTGCTGGCCACGTATCCCATCACGGTGGACTTCAACGCGTGGGTATACAACGGGTCGGATGTGCTGTGGGCCGGTCTGGTAAAGGAGCTATTCGACCGAGTGGAGGGAACATTCGGTCCAGAAAAGGTTCGGCGACACCGCATGTGGGTCCAACGAGCGCTCTCCATGAATGGGGGACGGTGGCCAGCACAAGTAGATGACTGTTCTCCGGACGATCGTGCAGAGAACATTGAACGGTTTGTGCAGCGATGCAAGCGGCAGATCGAGCTCAGGCACTTGAGAAATGAGATGTTGGTGGCGTGGGTGGTGCACTTTTCGATGGTGTATGTAATCTTGACGGCGTTGATTGCACCACGTGCCGCAGCGTCTACCATGGTAGACACAGCATCTTCGGAGAGTGACGCATCTTTGGCTTCACAGCTCTCGGTTGTTCCCGCATTTGCATTCCTGCTGACAGCGCTGGAGGCGGGTCGCCGAGCTGTGGACTATGTCGTGAGCGTACGCTCGTTTCTGAGCGAGTCCCGCGGATCGCAACTTTTCGCAAAGGCACAGGACCTGAGCAGCGAGAGCAAAGTCGGGGAGCGACTGGGCTTCATGAACGAGGTCAAGACGGAGCTGATGTACCTTTTCGACTTTTTGCAGTTGATGCCGCTCATGTCGGCCCAGGATGCCGAAACGGAGGTCCGCGTGATGGCGCGACTGAACGTGTACATCGACGACATAGATCGGTGTGAGCCACAATCAGTGATGACCGTGTTGCAGGCGACAATCTTGCTTCTCGTGGATGCTCCGATTACATGTTATTTAGCGATTGACACGCGGATGGTGACAGCAGCTGTGGAGGACGCATTCGGGAAGCCGTTCGAAAAGTCCGGGTTGACCGGCTTCGCGTTTCTGGAGAAGATTGTGCAGATCCCGTTCTCATTGCCGCCTCCTTTCCAATCGATTCAGAGACACTACTTGCACGGCATGGTATCCAAGTCCGAAGACCTCGCAACGGCACTGAGGCGTCTCCAAGAGCTGCTTTCTGAGGCGAAGATGAAACCCAAGTCTCGAGCTCTCGCGGGTGAGTGGAAGAATCTGCCTTTGAACGAACTGGCAACGCTTGTGAGAGAATCGGTCTCGCAATTAGATCCCGAGTGGGCTGGGATGCTGGACAAGTCTGAGGCGCAGCAGATCTTGGATAGGCTGAGCACTGCGTCCGCATCAGCGGAACAAGACTTGGAGCGTGGACAAAGGTCAATTGTGAAGGTGTTAAATGCTTGGATGCCAACCCAGCTCCTTGCGCAGCGGCAACTGGATGCGAAGCGAGTCGGAGAAGATCATCGAGAGAAGCTGGATACGAAGCACAAAGCACCAATCAAAGTTCACGGAGAGCAAGAAGTCAAGGAACAGACCGCAAGTGTGGAACCAAAGAGCGGAACAAGCAAGAGCATCAGCGACCAGAAATCTGACGGTCGTGATCGTGGTCGCAGCGACAAAGAAGAAGAGTCGATTGAGGAGCCAATCCGCCAACGAAGAAAGGATGATGACGAGACGAAAATATCGGGCGACGGCATTCTTGGCGCGGAAATATCCGAAGTTTTGGACAAGGCTTTGTTCAACAGTAGCGAGGCAATTTACATGGACCGGATGTCACCATTCATGCGGAGCAATCCACGGTACCTGAAGCGAGTGGTCAACTGCTACACGCTGCAGCGCAGTGTGATTCACGAGCTGCTCGAGCTAAAGGCCAACTCTCGACGCGAAGAAGATGTTTTGCGGCGGAAATGCTTTGTGTTGATGCTCGCAGTAGAGCAGTGGCCAATGCGAATGGCCTTCTTACTGGAACTCCTGGACACACGTGACGAGCTCCGGCACGAAGTGCACCGTGGTGGTGAAAGCGGAGGATACACCAAGACTCTTGAGGCTTTCTGCAACATCGAGCCAAAAGAAATGGAGAAGATGACCGTGTACGAGGTTCTCAAGTATTATGTGAACCCCCTGTGGTCGCAGCTGGACAAAGCGAGTCGCGCCAGTGTTCAAGAGATGGACGAATCTCCTCTGCGATTGCAGGTTATGATGCTGCTTGGCGAGCAGATTCAGGTGTGGGAATTGCGTAAGCCTGGGGTATCAGGGTCGCTGAGGATTGAGAGAAGGGAGGACCTCCTTCTGCGGAGATTTCTATTCAACGAGCGGCCAGGTTTGGATAAAGTGGCGCAGCGACTGCTGCAAGAGCTGTGCAGCCAAATGAGTTTGGTCTGCAGGGGAGAGGAGGTGAAGGCGGGTTCAGTGCAGGCAGGCTTTGAAACGGGAAAATGTATGCCGGCACAGACAACTTCAGTTCATGTCGAGGCACAGACAGCTCTTTTGCGCGAGCTGCTTGAGGCACAAGAGCATGAGCGTTTGCAAGAACGAGAAGAGCGCAGGCGTGAGCTGGAGTTAAAGGAGCAGGAGCGCAAGCGTGAACTGGAGGTACAAGAGCGCAAATTCGAGGAGCTCCGAAAGCAGGAGCAGGAAAGGTTTGAGGCTCTTCGAAAGCACGAACAGGACGAACGCAGGCGAGAACAGGACGAACGCAGGCGAGAGCAGGAAAGGTTTGAGGCGCTTCGAAAGCAAGAGCAGGGCGAACGCAGGCGCGAACTGGAGGCACAAGAGCGCAAGTTCGAGGAGCTTCGAAGGCACGAACAGGAAAGGTTCGAGGCGCTTCGAAAGCAAGAGCAGGATAGGCACCTTGAGGAGGTGCGGAGGCAGGAAGCAGCCCAAAGCATACTGCAGAGTCAGTTCTTGGCCGTTCTGGAGCAGCAGCAGAAACAATTCGCCGAGATTCTAGCCTCTCAAGCCGCGAAAAGGAATGAAGGTTAGCACAAATATAGCTGCTAAGCCAGTTGACACCCCTTCAGCGAGGAGCGCGGAAAGACTTGGGGCACGTAGACATTCGATCGAATGAACCGACGGATCGCACACGTGCAACCGCTGAATATGCAAATCTCTC
This sequence comes from Parietichytrium sp. I65-24A, assembly GCA_012862575.1. Lineage (NCBI taxonomy): Eukaryota > Bigyra > Thraustochytrida > Thraustochytriidae > Parietichytrium > Parietichytrium sp. I65-24A. The sequence goes on from BLSF01000031.1 coordinate 316,642, forward strand.
TCGCAAAAGAGCTAGCAGTTCGAGCCTCTGACTTAATCTGACAGAAATCAATGCGGGATACGGCCCATCATCAGGGTCAAAAGTGTACACCAAGATGTACAAAGTTTCCGGTGACTTCCGACGCATCATGATGCATACTACCACTTCTAACCACTTCACAACCCTTCCTAATTGTTACCAACCCCTTCCAAGACTCCTAGTTATAGGTTGGTGCTACTAGACACTATAAGCCATCCTCTCCTTACCAAATACTCTTAACGTTCTCTTCCTCAGCTTAGCACAGCTCACTACAATCCTCCTTAAGACCTCTTCTAATCACTGGCACGCACTCTTACGAATAGACTTATTCTGAATCTATAGAACCTTCTACCACTCTAGCTAGAGTAGCTATACAGAGTTTGATAAATCATGTTCTTACTATTGCATAACGCTCACTACTACTGCTACCACTGTAGGTAGAACGTGCATAGTGACGTACGTGTACACGTATGTGCGCGTACACTAGCAGTGGCGGCGAGGACACTGTTAAAGTGTGCGCGCGAAGGAGAGTAGAGTGCGAGAGGAGACTCCGGAGACTCCTGAGTTTCTAATTAGTTTTATAAATTCAAAAAGGAAGCGAAGGGTTCGCTTCGTTCGGTGACACATCTTCGGAGAAAGAAAGCAAACATAGAAAGAAAGAAAGAAAGCAAACATAGAAAGAAAGAAAGAAACATAGAAAGAAAGAAAGAAAGAAAGAAAGAAAGAAAGAAAGAAAGAAAGAAAGGAGAGAGAGAGAGAGAGATGGAGACGGAAAAGAAGGGTGCGCCAGTGATCCACGTGGGAAGTGGGAACTATGTGGTTCATAGCAGGAAGAGCGGAAGTTTGGAGAATGTTGGCGGGCTGGAGCAGGCAGATGACGGGCGATTGTTGCCGGAGGAGAAGTCGGCCATTGAATGCATGCGCCGTAGAATGTTGCACGATGAGATGAACTTCACGCTGGAGAAAGTTCTCAAGCTGCTGGAACAGGTGCGCAAGGAGCTCAAGCCTCTCAGCGACATGTCGTATGAAATGCTTAGCGCCAAGGCCGTAGAGGCGTCGGAAAGCCACGAGCATTCAAAAGATGAGCTGCCTGTCGCGCATTCTCACAGCCGGCTTAAATTGCTCAGGCGTCCGAGCCCACTGCAGTTTCTGCGCAAGTCGAGAAATGATGATGGAGCTACATTGCCGGTGCAGGAGGTGGTTGGCGCGCCGAATGTCGGGCTACACATGTCGCACAAGCACAGCACGAAAGCCAATACGTCGCCAGGCACCGCAGGAGCTGGATCTGTATCAATGTCGTCGAGCTTGCGGAGTCTTTCCTCCTCATATCACCTAAAGAGAGGCTTCCATGTCGTCAGTAGCGCTGCAATTTCGAGCGCTGCACCGTCGGTGTCGTACTCGCCTTCCTCAAACACATGGATGGATGTTTCGTTGCAACTGGACGGCTTTTATATTCGTCATGCTGCCATTGACTTGAAGTTGCAGCGACACCAAAAAAATTTGATAGCACGATCCACGAGCTCCACACACTCGTTCCACACACAAATCAGCCAGCCTCAGAACCCGTGGGTTCTCGATCAAGCCAAGCAAGTGTACGAACTGGCGGAAGGAGAGATTAAGCGAATCCTTGAGTTCAAACTCGAGAGTGCCAACGGCGAATGCGGGGTTGACGCCGCAATATTGGCCCATGACTGCCTCTTCCGAGTTGCGAGCTCCCTCGTAGAGATGCGCAATCTTTTCAGCAATCCAAAGAGGAACCATTTCCCAACCACCCTTCGGACCGCCGCAGACAAGACTGTGAGCCAGTTCAACCCTGCGCCACCCAAAGAGGTTCTCATTGAATTTTCGATACATTTGGACGAGCTCATCGTTTCCGCGTATGAGCTGCACTACTTATCCACCTCCAAGGAATCCAGTAGCCCTGACTCTGATACTTGGGTGCCCGTGGACGACTACACCAACCGCGTCTTCCATTTCAGCGACGTCGGCAAAACAGTTCAGGTGATGGATCAGGTGCAAGTGCATTTCAAAGTGCATTCTCTGCAATGGGTGATGGAGAATCTCTTTGAAGCTTACAATGTGGTCATCCGGCAATTTCGCAAGATCGAGGCGTTGAACCGCCACGATGTTGCAACCCAACTCTCAGAACTTTCCAACGGAGCGGTGACTGGAGAGCTGCGTCGGCTCGCGGAATTCTTGAAATCTTCCTCGGTCCTTCCTCGCGTGATATATTCCAACTGGGTTCGGGATTGATGGGCCGTCGCGCGCTGACCATGCATTGATTCTTCGCGATATTCTTTCACCATTCCCCCGTCATGCTACCAGCTAGTTGGACGCGGAAGTGGAGCTTTGCCGCGCTGCTCTTTGTTTCTTGAATGGTGCACCAACAGCGCCTCGTGTCTCGACCATCGTCGTGACCATACTTGCGTACTCAAGGCACGCAGTGCCTATTGAGAAAAGGCAAACGATAAAGCCGAAGCTTGGGCTGTTCGTGGGGATCATGATTTTGATGCCGGTGTGGTGTCATGTTTTCTTCATTCTTATGTTTAAGTGAAAGTATTGTACTTATAGAATTCAAAAGAGACCATAATTATGCCATCTCGTACGCTTCCTTCAAAAGATGAACGAATTTGTACACGTCGCTGTAAGAATTGTACAGCGGTGCGGGTGCGACCCGCATCACGTTCGGCTCTCTCGTATCACAAATGACTCCCTGATTCTCCAACTGGGTGTGAACGCCTTTCACGGGCTTGTCGAACACCAGCGAGAGTTGGGCGCCTCTTTCTTGAACACGCTCGTATGGAGGTGTGATGACTTTGACGGATCCTTTGGGCATAAGTTCAAGCAAGAGCAATTCCAGGTACCGTGTGATTGAGACAGATTTCTTGCGGATCGCTGGCATCGTGGCGCGATCAAAGATCTTGAGCGAAGCCTTCAACGTCGCCAAGGCGAGGACGGACGGGTTGCTGAGCTGCCACGCAAACGCGCCCTTGCTAGGGATGAACTTCTCTTCCATCAGGAACCGATCCTCTTTACGGTGACCCCACCATCCTTGCAGGCGAGGAACGTCCTCAAAGCGGTTCTCATGGACAAAAGCGCCTCCAATTCCGCCAGGACCGCTGTTCAGATACTTGTACGAACACCAGCATGCAAAATCAACGCCCCAGTCATGCAGCTTGAGTTCGACATTGCCGACCGCATGCGCGAGGTCAAATCCGACGTAGCATTTCCCATCGGTAGCCTTCTTCGCAGCGGCAGTGATCTTCTCCATTTCGAACACCTGCCCAGTGTAGTACTGAATCCCTGGCAGCAGCACCAGCGCCAAGCGGCTTGCATTCTCCTCGATGAGCGAAAGGATGTCCTCTGTGCGAATTGTCTCTTCGCCCTCCCGCGGGCGGACCATAATCAGGCACTCATTCGGGTCAAACCCATGCATCGCAATTTGCGACTGAGCGGCCATGAAATCCGACGGAAATGCTTTGGCTTCCACTAGAATGGCATTGCGTTCCGCCGTGGGGCGGTAGAAGGACATCATCAGCAAGTGCAAATTCACGGTGAGACTGGCCATCGTGGCAACTTCATCTCGCTGGGCGCCCACCACGGCGGACATTTCGTCCACACAAAGTTCGTCGATTTCCACCCAGGGAGCTTGACCGTAGAATTGCCCTTCCACGCCCCTTTCCGCCCACTCCGACAGTTCTTTGTTCACGTGCTCGCGAGCCGAAACCGGTTGCAATCCGAGTGAATTACCGCACAGATACACGCAGCAACCATCTTCACTTGCAGACGAAGATTGAGAATGATCATGATCATTTTCATGACCCTGGCCCTGCTGCCGCTGGGCGTGCGTGCGAGCCGGGATGAGAAATTCAGAGCGGAATTCCGCCAACGCGTCCTGCGAGTCCATGCATTCCGCCACGGATTTAGCGCTCAGATTTCCCGCCGAGCTCACGCACGCGGCGAGGTCGGCAGGCATCGGTGGCAGCTGAGAGGACATTCTCTATAGTTGTAGTTTGTACGCTGGCTGGCTGGCTGGCTGGTTGGTTGGTTGGTTGGTTGGTTAGGTCGTAGGAGCAATGGTAGAAGACGCTATGTGCGAGTGCGGTTTCGTCTGCGGACAGTTTGACGTACGCGCGGGAAATTTCACGTATGCGAACCGTTAGAAACGCTGTTTTGATATGTTGAGAGTGACACATGCTTGTGCGGAGAGAGGGACGGACGTCCTGGTGCGAATTTAGGAGTATCTTTTTGCTATCTAGAGTCTATCGAAAAAGGTAGCAACTAGAAAATATATTCTAAATTCTAAAGACTACTATAGATATATTACGTAGGACGTCACTGCTAATCAATAATCATATAATATTTATTCATTATGCACCATATAGACACAACTATAGACGAATACTGCTACACGGATCATAACTTAATTTCTAAAAGTAAAACGTGGTGTGAGAGAGAGAGGCAGAGGCTCAGCAGTTTCTTTCAAACTCAAAATTTTCAAAAACATAAATAATTCACCGAGCTGTGGGAGAATTGTGCGATATCGTACTGTTGTCTGATAGAAGATTGCCTAGAAGCTGCGTCCGCGCGCACAAAGCACACACATACACACATACACATACACACACATAGAGAGTCTGAACTCTGAGACAGATCTGTGGGAGAAGGAAAAAGGAATAAGGTGTTGGAGTTGTTGTTGTTGGAGAACGGAGAACGGAGAAGTGGTGAACGTGAACTTGTTCTTGGTTTTTAATTGGAGAGCTCTTGGGAGTACGTCATTGGTGGATAGATTGAATTAATTATTCGAAATTGAAAACAAACTTGGGAGCTCGAAGCGTCAGGACAGTGCATGTGTCTGGTGTCTGGTGTTTGGTGTTTGGAGTTTGGTGTTTGTTTACGGTTCTATCTCTATCGGATCGGGTGAAGTGCGATACGGAACTCGTGGATTAGAAGCATTGAATGCTGGAGACAGACCGATTGTTTGTGTTGGTCGTCGCTTGCAAGAAGGACTCTAGCTAGTTTGCTTGCGCTGTGCTCGGTGTCGACTTAGTCTTCCCGTTCACTGCTGATGTCTCTGCGAAAGGGCGAGAATGGACCGCTTCGTGGTGCGTAAGACCAAAGAAAGTCAGATCAAGCAGGTCGTGGAAATTGATGATGAGGAGAGTGGCCGTGCCGCTATAAAGTCTCCGGAGACGGATGCAGTTAATGCCGTTGCAATTGAAGAGGGATTTGCTAGTGTGGGTGTGGGCAGGACTGCAGAAGAGAGTTCGTCGCCAAAGAAGCGGCCCGTGAGCGCCTTCGACGTCATGCTCGGAAAGACCCCCAGAAAAAGGCAGGCGGTGCACGGCGAGACAAGCGTCACGCCGGAGAAGACCACCTTGGCATGGACAAGCGAACTCAGGCATGGCCCGAAAGGCAGTGGGGCGAATGCCTTTAATTTGCTCAGGCAGTCAGCTGCAGCGCGGCCCCGAAAGGAAGCGATCGTTTGCTGCAAGGATCTGAGCGCCCGCTGGGTTGTGATGGACGAGCACAATCCAGCTTTTGTTGTAGACTTCTCGAAATTTCGCGGCGGGGAGGACTCCACATTTGCTTGGTCATCACAAGTTGACCTGCACGCCAAAGTGGACTTGGTTGACCCTAAAGAAAGTGCCTCCTATCGAGGAACACGCCTTTACCTGTGCAGTGAGGTCCCTTCAATTGATATAAGCAAATTTGGGGCCGCTGTGGCAGATGCGGCATGCTCATCGCCGAACTTTCGTCAAGCTTTCCATTCGCACGCCGCTGCATGGGCAAACAATCGAACTTCCACGCGTCTAAGTGTGGGAGTCTTAAAATCTTTGCTGCAAAAGTCTGTGCGGCGCGGCTTGGCGTGCTCTGCTCTATTTTGCGCAGCCGAACTGCTCATCAGTAATAGAGACGAATTCTTTCGTAGGATGCCCATCATAGTCGTCGAGGACTCCATTCTGCACCCCGAAGAACCATTTCTTGTGAGCCTCATGTTGTTGAGCTCCAAGGGCTTCGTTCCCTCCGCAGCGCACCTTCGCAAGTGTTTTGGGATCATTGTTCAAGTCGCTCTCGCGGCAAAAAATGATGTCATAGGCTTTGGGGCGGTTCCGATGGAGTATGGTGAAATCGATAGTCAGCTGATTCGAGGATCTGGAAAGCAGATTTTGCAAGAGTGCAGGACCATAGTTCGCAGCCTCGCTTGTAGAGCCTGCTTTGGTGGAATGGGGGGCGACAAGCGAATGCTCATGAGACATGCGGCAACCTGGCTGAAAAGGTTTGCTGCGCATTCGGGATTGGATAAAGAGTGGCTTGGAGCGCTCCGTTCTGCGCACGGGACGTGGTGTTCCACTTTAGGCAAAGCAGAGAAAGTGGCGCTACCAATCGCAGGTATTGATTTTCACTGCTCCCCTTGGATGCTTGACGAGATCGAACACCGCGAGGCGCACCCTGATGTAATTCGTAGCGCCATGTGGTGGTTTCACAGCTCTACCAACGTCAGAGAATATCTGGGGAAGACCGACTTTGCCTCTTTGCGTGATGAGGAGCTCATGAAGGAAGACGAGGAGGCGAGGATTAAGTTGATTCAGGAAGAGGCCAAGAAGAAAGTTGAGCTGCATGACGTTTGGCAGAAAATAGCTCCGCAGGTTGAGAGAATCTGCGTGGGGTTCTTGAAGAGTAAATGCGATGACCGAGTTGACTTGATTTGTAAATAGCGCTCTTCCGGACAGTTCAAGGAATAGATCAGGGCAAACAAGAGATTAAAGTTTTACTTCTTTTTCGCTTTAGCTGTTTTGGCGGAAGCAGCGCTTCCGGAGGATTTTGCTGAGCCAGAGCCGACCTTGAGAAAAACTAATTTTGACTTTTCGTCGGTCTTGATGACTTTCTCGCCGTTGTATGGAACCTTCACCTTCCAAAAATCGTAAAACCCTGTCGAACTCTCAAACTGCCCTTTGATCTCTTCCTCTGCTGGGGTGAAATCTTCTCCAGGTTGGAGCCACACCCATTTGCCTTTCATGCTCTTGGCAACTGCAGCCTGCTGGTCCTCGATCTCGGCACCTTCCTTCCTGAACTCGACGAAGATAAACTCTGGTCAGATCCTTCTTTGTCCTGTTACACACCACACACTCTGATGGGGCAACTTACCAATCCCTCTTCTCGCCAAAGATTTTTCTTGCCTCTTGGTCGAGAGTCCTGTCGAGAAGTTCGCCCGTCTTCTCCTCGATAGCCTTCTCGTGAGCGACAATTTTAACAATGCCTTGCAGTTTCTTCACTGGTAGGCCAGTAAGGTACGCCATCCTTTTAAGGTCGCCCTTTCCATTTGGGTCAGTTGTGTGAAGCATGTATATCTCCTCGCGCATGTCAAGTGGGACAAGACCACTGTTTGGCATCTGCTCTGGTTTGAAGCAAAGGTTCAGCCTGCCGCCTTCTGTCAGCCCAGTTTCAGGATCTCGGTACACTCTTGGAGTGCTGTGCTGTGCGTACTTGTTCCGGCCTCCACGTTGGCCAGCTCCTGGAGGGCGACGATTAGCACCTCCCCTTGGTTTGCCACCCTGGCGCGGCTGCTGCTGCTGCTGCTGCTGGCCGCCGTGGGATCCCGATGCAGCAGTGCACATCTGTCTCATGCCCATGGCATAGCTTCTCCTGTGAATCGCACGAGCCAACATCTTTCCTCTATTTACATCATAATCCCAAAGCATTCAACCATGCCAACGTTGCCAACGAAGAGAACACCACGCCATTCCCAATTCCGACATCCAATTACGGGCGCGCCCAGAGAAACCGAGAAACAGAGAAACCAACAAACATTGGGAACGCATGAAACAATACATATGTATGCATGCATGCATGTATGTATATATACACACACTCTTTTTCGTCAGACACACGCTACACCCGCAATAAACCACCACCCGACCTCAAAACCTCAAAACCTCAAAACAATTCCCAACCACAATGCTGCACATTGCATTCGCAATTCTTCTGTTTCCCGCATCTTTCCATCCTTTTAATGCGACCGCATTTCTTGTTCCTTCGCAGAGTATACTTGCTCCATACTTTTCGCCCGCCATACACATACACTCACCCACTCACTCACACACTCACAACGCGCACTAACATTCAACTCACCGCTTCTCTTGGTGCCTAAGGACCGCTTAGCGCTCCACTTAGCTTCCTACGTACGTGCGCTATTTGCCGATCGGTAATTTTATGTCTGCGAGGACACTTTGTTCGGCGCTACTGGAGACTCACACCATGTCGACCGTCGATTTGCCTTGTATTTTGCATATGAAATGTATCACAGCTCGGTAGTTGCGTATTTGATAATACGATATGTTCGACGGTCAGTTTCTGACCCTGAAATACCGCCTGCGGATAAACGTGTCCCTAAAAGTACCTGGAGCCTTACACACGGATACCACGGATGGTCGACAGTGGCTGGTAAGTCGCTCTATTCGTTGGCAGTAGATGCTACGGTGGAGCAACGATGCTAAAGTAGACCAGCACAGACCCATGCGTGTCCTGAAAGAGCCCGAAATTCAAAACTTGAACCGGAAGAGAAAATAAACGGGACGAAGCAAAGCAGTTTCCATACTTTATATATATATACACACATACATCTTCGCTGAGTACAGCTCTTCTGCGATTCACGCGCGGTGAGCAGGCACGTGAGGGGGACAGCTGCCGAAGTGAGGAGAAGTGAGAAGTGAGGAGAAAGAGAAAGATGGATGCAAGTGTGAGGAGATGTTTGGACGCTCTAGAGCAGAGTGAGTTGAAAGTGAAAAGAGATGGATGATAATGGGTCGAATTGTATGTGACTTGCAGATGACTTTGCGCTCATTAATGTGTGTGTTTCTTTTGTCTGTTGGCGCTGTTTTCTTCGTGTGGCGAATCTTGGCTTCTGGCTAATTTTGTCGATGGGTGTTTTGTTTTGGTCGTGGGAATTGTTACTTGTTTGGCTCATCCATTGGCTCTGGAGAATAGGGGACGGAGATGTCGCAGGAAAAGATGCGCTGGAAGAACTGGAGACGCTCAGTAGCAAAGTGGGATTGACGAAGGAGATGCTAGAGAGGGTTGCATGCATCGTCGGCAGCAATGATTGCCCAAAGTCGATGCAGCAAAGATTGGTTCGCACGATGTTGCCGCGTGGGGCTGTGGGAAGGGAGACAGTGATACAGCTGATGGGAAAGTTCGCCTGTTTTGGAGTCAAGGAGAAGGTTACTGCGCTGAAGTGGTTGATTCTGGTTAATCGTAAACTATCCATCGACGCCACGCAAGCTTTACACGCCATGTACCAGGTTTTCTTCCACTACCTCGAATACGAGGCCACGCGACCATATCTGTGCAGACTGCTGTACATGCTCACACGGAGGAAAGACGTTACGCCATCTAGGGCGGCGAGGCTCGTCGATCTGATTCGCAATCTTGTCGATTCAGGCCAGGATGCAAGTTCGATGCTCCTTCTATACGACTTGTACACCCAGTACGCGCCCGAAACCGTCCATCTGTTTCCAGCCCAGTTTGCACGCCCAAAGGGGTCGTTTTTCAATGTCCCGGACGCGCAGTGGAAGGAGGAGATGGAAGATGTCCAGCATCGAGCTGCCAAGGGAAAGCATGACAACGTCCTTGAACCAAGCGCTGAAGCAGAAGACGACCTCACACGGAGCCAATTCAAAAAGCGCAGGAGGAACTTTGAGCCGGCCGGATTGCGTTCGGTTGGTCCCAAGAAAAAGAAGAAAGAGGAGCTTGAGTTTCTGCCTCCGGCGCAGTCTTTGAACCAAGGCGAATCGCTTAACGTTGACGAAATCTCGACGGTAAATCAGCTTGCTCAAGGTCTTCTGAGCCGAAAAGTTGCGTTTCCTGACAGATGCTCAGCAATTCTGCGTGATACAATGTTTCAATATCTTCTTTGTCTGGAGCCCCGAGAGGACCAGATCAAGAGGCTGCGCCACACCTTGCCCTACTTGATTGAGGAGGAGTTTTTCTCGCTGCGCACGAGCACCTTGCATGAACAGGAGAGCGAGAGTAAGGCAACGGCAGCTCGGGTGGAGCAGTTCAAGGTGCAGAGCTCACTTCTTGAAGCGATGGCGGACTTTAGCGACTTTATGCAGCAAACAGTCCCCGAAATGGAGGCTTTTGTCTTCCGATACCTGGCGAGCTGGAACGGCGTACACCACACGGGGCCTCTGCTTCGCCTCGTCTCTCGCTTGCAGCCAAGACGATTTTCTGAGTTTTATCGGGAGGTATTGCAACCTTTGCACCGATTGTTCAGGTGCTCTGAAGCCGAGCTTCAATACAAAATTGTTCTCAGCTTGACAGATCTGCTGCGTAACTGGGCCGAAATAGACTGGGAAGCCGTACTGATTCGAGGTAGCTCTGAATCTGCCGCAACGCAGCAAGGGGAACAGGGCGAGGGGCAGAAGCAAGAGGTCGTTCGCTTTGTTCCACTCCCTGGTGGCGTGGACTATTTCAGGGTTATGTTCGAACTCGTAAAGTACACGGACCAGTTGCTCGCCAGCAGTTTGATGATCGGGCAAGACCATACACTCTTGCAGCTCGCAGCCGGTACGTTTTTTTCGGCCGCTGCGGATCTGCACACCAAACACCACATTCCGTTCGTACTACCGCCGTCCCCCGGCCTCCTGTATCGCTTGCTCCTCTCATCCAGTGCCGTCGGAGTGGATGTTGCGTGCTCATTGTTGCACAAGTTTCGGAGCAGTTTTCAGTCCCTGCAGGCAACCCAGGCTCAAAGAAGGATAGGGTCAGAGACAACACCGACCCGGGCAGAGTCCGGCATAGAGAAGATGGCGCTTTACAACTCCTATGTATGGGATGCGTGTAACCTGCTGTGGATGGGCAAAGGCTTGGCAGACACGAAGGGCATCGGCCAAGAAGCCAGCTCAGTACTTTCGAAATATGCGGAGAACGGTGCGCTGAGAGAATTTTTGAAGAAATACCCAGATTCGGCTTTTAGCAATGCGTTCAGCACGACATCGTCACTTGCTTTTATTGGCTTTGCCAACACTTTTGCAACTGAAAAACATACTTCTACGGACCGAATCGCTGGAGACACCAAGGTTGAGTACCTTGACTACTTGGAGACAGCCGGATGCGAAGGTCTTTCCCGGTTCATGCATACATTTATAAGCCGCCTGACTCAGCGCAACAAGTAAGCCAGGTATGAGAACTCCAAATATCTGTCGAAAAGTAAGACTTTCCGATTGTTTTTAAAAAATCTTACACACATTCTCAAATATTGCTCAGTCTTTTGCTAAAATCACTCTGCCTTGCGAGCGGCCTTTCAGCAACACTGCTTTACGTGGAGATTCTATGTTGTTTGGCCTAATGGACGGAGGGATCGACGGCGGCGCGAGTTGGGCAGTGCCAAAGCACAACGACCCAATTTTATCTCGAATTTTAGCCCTGTTCGAGAGCAAAAACTCCCTTACCTGCTCTGATTCCTCCCCTGCCTCTTCCGCGAATCGTTGGTCGTTACTTGAGTCTTGTGAGGAGGTCTGCCCCGCTTTAATATTATATTGTCTGGCGAGCCTGCCAAACTTGATTTCCTCTAATCTTGCCTTGCTGACAGCAGTGACTACGACTGTATCGGAGGGAGGATCAAAAGCTGCCCCACGATGGTTCTGCATCTTTTTTTTCTTCTTTGAATCCGAGTTTGAAAGATCCGGGTCGGTGGTCTCCGCAGCCCGAGCTTCGCTCTCCTTCGCGCAACTGGTAGCTGCCCCTTCAACGGCATCAAAGAGTTGAGAACAGAACATGCACACTTTCAGCTCATCATACAGCCGAAAGAGAAATTTTTTACCAGGTATCTCCGCCCCACCTTTGCTCCCGTACATATCCGCCCATTTCTTTCTCAGCCTATAGATTGCTTGTCTGGAAATACTTGTGGTGAGAGAGTCCTCCGGAAATTTCATCTCACAGAGAGCGCACGGCCTTTTCCGCTGCTCAACGCCGTAATATGTCAGTGTCCGTGTTTGCGAATCAGAGAGCGACCTAAAGCTCGGGCTTGTGGAAGCGGATTTGGCGGAGTCTGTTTTCTCGGCGCCAGATGCCTGCTGACCTAGCGCTCCCGGCGGGGAAAGGTTCGCCGGGGATCCGTTCGCCGGGCTCGGTTGACGTTGGTTGTCACTAGACTTTGGCTTTCCTCGAAGGAGCTCGTCTCCTTCGTCAATCGTGTTAGCAATATGAGCGATAGATTTTCGGGCAACTGCCATGCGGGTATGCAAAGCAGCCCCAGGCGAATAAGACGGCTTTCGTCGCCTTCTGTGGCCATCGTCTGCATTCAGATTGCGTACCCTAGAGGCTTTGAGATCGTCCGCGCTTGAGGGGATGTTGGGCGCATCGCCCTGCTGAGTCGGTAAGAAAAACTCCATATACCGGGCCGGCGTTTTGTGTGGCGCCTCAATCGGAATCCAATTGCAGTGACCCTCTGCTTGGGTGAAAAACTCCATCAAGTCCCGCATGCCGTTCCCCTTCTTGTCTCCTTGCGTCATTAGCTCCCGAGTGCCAAAGCTCTCCTGTTTCTCCATTGTCAACGCCTTGAGTTTCTCCTTGTCCACCTTTTGGAGCAGGGCCGCTCCGTGCTTGGCATCTTCCACAACCAGCCTCCTGGACTCTTCCGTGGCCATGCGCAGGAGCTGCGTCCTCGAGCAGTCCATCACCTCGAGCACTTGGCCATGGGCCACCATCTTTCGCCTGCGAGTCGGACGACGGCAGGGGTTTCGCGCGCCAGAGTACCACGGTCCCGCGTCGACGGCTTTCCAACCAAAGCTATTCGCATCCGCGGACCGCTCTCTGCACGCGGCGACGAAGGAGGGAGCTCTTTGCAAAGACAAGATCGGCGGCGAATCGATTAAGAGCGCGTCCTTTGTATATACATAGACGATGCCAGAACTCTACGATGGCGCAGCAGGAGCTAGCTATCAATCCCAATTCCGCGCCGCATTTGAACCAGCTCGCTTTTGCGGACTTTACCTTTCGTTAGGCGCATTGCTCGAAGCGCCTTGGAAGCTTGGACTTGGCTAGCTTCTTATGGAAGAGCAGTGCAAAGAGAGAGATAGAGATTAATATAAAGATAGAGTGAGAGATCGAATGCAATCGCGAGCCAGAAAGGACAGGTGGATATGGTGGATAGCTCCGCACGAGTGCGGCTGGCGTAGCTTTTCCATGTGCTTTTCAATGTGCTTGTGTCATGTGCTTTGAGGTTGAGGTTTCTGCTCAAGGCACAAGTCCAATATTCGCGACAAACATTCCTGTCTGTCATTCGTAGACGAGAGATTTGTTCCATGGAAAAGAAAACAACGAGAAGAAAATCCTTTCTCTGGCGTCCAAAATTGTTTTGTACGACATGATTGACAAAAGTCAGAGAAGAAAAATACTCCTTGATTGAAAAAAAATGCAGTGTAAAATCGATCCGTTGCGGAATACTGGTCCAGTGCCAGTGACAGTGCCGTCAATTGATCGACCCACGCATCGACATCTATTTCCTAGTCTCAGCCGCAGCTCCAAATTAATCTATCCAGAATTGGACGAAATTACTACCAATACAGCCATCCGCGGTCTCGTGCACACTTTTCCAAGTCTCGCCTACCGCCTAAAGGCATCTAACTTTAACCCTAAATGCAACTCCACCACGTTAGTAGTCTGTTACCAAAGAGTACCGGTGAATGCAATTTTTCCAGGGCTCTTAGCGGAGTGGTACTTGGCGCTTATATTTTCCTAGCGAAATGACGTGGTCTTGATCGACTTGTGCATTTTTTTTCTTTCGATTTGGACTTCTTCTCAATGAATAATAGACTGCTTTTCGGATGGAGTGTATGGAGCTGCGGAGCACAGCATTGAAGAATCAAGACCATGAAAAGAGAGCTCTGGTGGAAGAGATGAAAGAAAGGTATCTCATATCTCTCTTTCTAGTTTGGAGCTTGACTGAAAGGCTCAGACCGCAGCATCGATGAATACGTTTACTTTAACTCTGGTGTGCTTCCCATCTTACCTTCGTTACCTTCACACGAATGCACCACGGTCGTCGCGAAATGGTTATCATTAATTAACCAGAAGACACACAAACAAACTCTGGACGCCTTTGGCAAACGGCAACAACACAAACGGCCGCCATTGCGCGTGGCAGACCTCTCCGTGTCTTTGCGCAGTTGAGAGCCCGACTTGAGCGCTCAGGACGCTCGAGTTGGAGATGAACCCCGCCTGCGCGACCCCGAAACCACCAGCGCCACCTTTGCCTCCACGGAAATATAAACTCAACCGCAACCCTGTAAAAGACGAAGCGGCGGAAGCTGGAGTACCTCCTCAAGGTGAAGGTGTCGTGGTCGAGGAGAAGGACGGCGCTGAAGTGGAATTAGAGGTCCGCAAAGTGTCGGAAACATGCCTGGAAACTGTTTCTTCACTGGCAAGGGCTGTGGCGGTGACTGTGACGGTGGACCCGAAAGCAATCTCAAGCTTGTCTATTCCAGGATACACTGTGAAGGTTGATCTTCTGGCGAAAACGCAAAAGCCGTTTGTGGCGTACTTTATACAGGTCGAGTGCAACGATGGCGTGGGCTGGACCGTGGAGCGCAGATTTTCAGAGCTCTTTAGCCTGTCCAAGATGGTGACCTTCAAGAAGAGTGCTGGAAAGCGGCCGCGTTTTCCGTCCAGGTTTACTCGGAAAGGCTCCTTTTCTTCGGAGCTGCTGGAATACCGTCGCCATGCTCTGGAAAAGTATCTGCAATATTTGCTCAGCTATTCCGAAACTCCGGAGGCAAAGGCGGAAAATGACTCGCAGCGAATTTCAACACTAATTGAAAACGCGTTTGGCTACAAGAATGGCCGAGAGGCATGGCGAGGCTCTCGCGGGCGCTCAAGAAGCGGGTCTTTCTTTAACAAATATTCAAAAAGCAGCAAAGACCTAATCGGCGACCGCGTGCTTTTGCAAGGGCGAGAGCTGTTGAAAGCGATTCTGAAGAACCATCCGAAGCTGGTGATGCCAACCCAACCAGCCAACAAAATTTCTAAGATGATTGATGGCGGCGCTGATTTCGAAACAAAGTCTAGGGTATTCAGCGATCTTGCGCGAATCGCAGCCCAGGAGCAAGGCAGGATAGACCGATTCGTGGGAAAAATTCTCCTCGAGTATGAAGACCTCCTCGGCGCCATCCGAGCATCGCGCGGTCAGTCGTTCGACAATCATGTGTCTAGCGAGAGCGACGGAGACGTTTTGGCCGCACGCGAGGTTTCAGAGGAGAGCGCCGATACTTTCGCGTCAAGTTCTTGTGCAAACTTTGCTGAACTAGAGCCAAGTGCGTCGCAACGTGGACCGCCTCCGCCCCTCTCAAAGAAAACGTCTTTTATCGCCGACATGGTGAAGGGAAGATTATCTCGCCGTCGAAAAAGCAAGCAGGGCGAGAGCGAGGATGGCCTGGCTGAGCAAGTTCTCTCACGGGTTCATAGGTTTCTAACACAGCTTTCACTTGCTGTCTTGAACGAGAATAAAGGCGCGCTCAAGCCCACCGAGGCGCTCGGTTTCTCAGAGAGTTTTAATCTTGACGTCCTATATCGTCTCTTTGAGGTCTCCATGTTCAGAAGGCATCCGAAAGCACGAGAGCTGCTTCAGGCTTGCTCTCGAGCCGCCCCAAATGTGAAGGAGGTGAACGAAAAATTTACAGCGCAGCAAACCTGGCTTAAACGTCGATTTGGAGATCGAGGGATCCCCCCGTCGCTTTTTGGGGCGCATGTGCATCCTTCCTTTAGCGTTTCACAGCAGCAAGATGCTGCTTCGAATACAGAGGCAAGCTTTTGCTGGGGTTGGGAGCATGCTGTTAAGCCTTTGGATGACTTGAACGATGACGAGACTTACCCTGCGCCCAGCGAAAAAGCTGACTTACTCATGAAGTGCGTGGAGGAGATCCACAATGGCTTGGAACTGAGCTACAAGAACGCAAACCTCCAACAAGAAGGGTCTGAGCCGAAAGCTCTCGGCGCAGATGACTTTGTGCCAATCTTTTTTTACGCCATTGCTTGCTCAAATGTACAGGATCCAGAAGCAATCGCGACATACATCGGAAGTCTCGCAAGTGACGCTCTTTTGGACACCTCCGCAAAGTACTGGTTGACTGTCTTCCAGTCAGGTCTCCAGTTCCTTTCATCTTTGGACATCGGTACTTGTGAGCCTTGAGCGCTTCAAATCATCCGCCCCATCCAACCCACGTCACTCACTTTCCGCAACTGCACATCCAAAAGTACAAATCCCACCGCGCTCACTTTATCATTCACGAAACGAACCCTCATGACCATTAACATTGAAACACTTTGCAGTCCTCTTTATCCCTCTATCTCCATGACATCCATGACTGCCACACCAACATCCCCAACTCAGCATGCGTGCGAGACCGTTTTTTTCCAGCTACTACTACCGTTAACACTATGAAAACAGTTATGAAATCCGCTCACGGACTTTGCCAAAAAAACAGAGGGAGAAAGCGGCTGTGTTGATGAGTTGGACTAGCTGGACGAAGCAGAGGACGCGGAAAAGAAGGCGACGGAGAAGTGGGGCGATCGCATATGCAAGGATGGTAAGTTGCGGCCATGCTGGCGCTCGCGAAGGACGAGATTACAGAGTGCGACGAGCTGTCGGTGCCTTGTTTAACTTGGTTGGTGAGTGTCGGAGAGTCTCACAGAAACTAACTCTCTTTCGAACGTTGATGTAACGCGAATGCAACTGTGAATGCGAATGTGAATGTGAATGCGAATGCGAATGCGAATGTGAATGCGCGCTGTCTGGCGCTCGCGTAGGCTGCTATCTTTAACTTCACAAGCTGGCTGACGATCCTGCTTTTGTTCATCTGCACGTGCGCGTATCTGCACAGGAAAGTTGGGCCATACAAGTTTGGTGACCCACAAACGCAAGGTGTACAGGGTATCTGGTGGAAAGCTGCGCGAATCGGGGAGAGATTGAGCCCTTGGGTGTCTGCGGGTTGCTTGATAATGGCTCTTCACACGGTGTTCATGCAATGATGGATGGATGAATGGATGCGATACACAGTGACTCGTTGTTGAGTTGAACGATTTTTGCTCTGGCAAGAGCTTGTGAAATCACGGAACGTTATGGTAGAATCTCATAAATATAGTTTGGAATCTTAATATCAGGCGACGCTTTCGCCCAAAGCACTGCTTTTGGTACGAAAGCACTCGAATTGTTCGTTTCGTCGGACCTTGCGTCATAATCACCGGGGCTTTTACCAGCGCTGCTTGGCCTCTTCCGGGCCACTAAAGTACAGCGAGATAGACATCCGTGCTGGCGCCGGGCATCGCAGTGATTCAATAGAGTTTTTCACAACTCGGCTTCTGTACAGCACGAGCCGATCGGCCTTCGGGTCGATCGGAACGTCCTCCTTAGAGGAGCTATTCAGCACAAGTTTGCCGTCTTGCTCGGGTTGCCAGTCAGGATTTATGTGATAGGTTGCGGTCATGGTTAGACCATTGTTTGTCTGCCCAAACGAGCCGTCAAAGCGCGCGGGCAAGCCAGAATACGTCTTGCCATGCTCATTCGTTGCGTTTTCGAGCATTGGCCCGACTACGTAAAGAAGAACGCCTCCGTACGACTCTCTCAGCTGAAACTGGGGAGCTTTCTTATTGAGTTCGTGCGGTAGGGCGCGCAGTTTTGTAGCGAGCTCAAAGAGCGCGGTGTACTCCTCCTCGAGCTGTTTCGTGCTAAGCCAGCAAGAGCTTACTCCAAAATACTCTGGTTGCACAGCCTTGTCAACTTCAAGGCTACCTCGCGTGGAGCCGCTGGCAACGTCTCTTTGCTCGACGACACCAGAGGCAATCAAGTCTTCTACATCAGCCCGCAGTAAGTCTTGCCACTCCCCATCTACATCATCCATAAAGTTGTCCACGATACCATAGCCTCGCGAGTCGTCAAGAATACCTGCGATTGCATCGTCGCAAAGCTGGTCCATATCCGCCTTTTCGTCCGAGGCAGAAGCAAGCAGACTTTCTTCATTGGCGAACATCTCACTGTTTTTCAGATTCAAGCCTTGTAGCATCCTGACAATTTCATGCGCGAATGCTTCGTTGAGAACTTGAGGCTTGAGCATTTCTTCAGTTTGGGCATCCATAAACTGCCCCTCTTTGGCAGCTTTGTTTTTGACATTTTGCAGTACCATGTTCGCTTTCTCCTTAATTGCGGGGAAAACGGCCACCAAAGCATTCACAAACAAATCGCTTGCCAAGAGCTCCTGGAAAGAGTTTGGAAGTTGCGATTCTGGCGGAAGAAGGCCGCGAGACCCATGTATGATTTGGCGAAACTTTTCTGGGACTAGCAGTTTACTAAGCAACCCGTCAAATAGTACATCCTTTCCAGATTGCCCATCAGATAGCTTTTCCCTCAGCTTGGCAAGGTTCCTTTCGGCCGCGGCCTTCATTCGCTCCGTCTCCGTCGATGGTTTGTCTCCGTACAGGTCAGGAAGTTTCTTTTCTGCTCGGTCTTTCGACTTGGACATTTTACCAAGCAAGTTCCTAAATGTATCCTTATCCTCACAGTGCTCGATGGCTCTTTTGTAAACCTTTTCTGCCTCCGCTCCACGGCCAAGCTTGCTCAGTGCCGCGCCCATTCGAAAGTAAGCCTTTGACCACTTCGGGTCACATCGAATTGCTTCTTCAGCATCCCGCAGCGACTCCTCCAGATCGCCCATCACGAACCTCGCATTGGATCTGTTCGTCAGCAGGACACATCTCAGCTACATCAGTCCAAACAAACAATCCGCCCCAGCCAACGTGATTGCCCGCATCGATAGAGTGTGTTTGGTCCATTCATGCATTGTCCCCATGTGTCATCCAACATGCATCAATCCCGCGTGCGCCAAAGATTCATTGATCCATTCATTCGTTCATGCATTCCCCAATCGCACAGCCGTTCCACACATTCGTAAAAATCGCCACACAAATGTTAGCACAACGCGAACCGCCCGAATCAAACCATCAGACCTCCACGCATCCAAACCCATCAAACAGAACCCGGCCCCCATTCCATTCCAGTACAAGCAACACAAGCAGCGAATCCGCCGCAACCACTCAGCTGATCAGCCAGCTAAAACAAAATCGAACATGCAGACTCCAAACAACAAATAACAACCAGCATCCAAGCCATCAACGCGTAAGCAACCAAACTTGCAACGTACCGCAAGGTCTCCGTCTCCAACCGCCGCGATGCCTTTCCCGTAGCATTCGCACGCCTCCTTGAAGCGCTTCTCCTTGAAAAATGCGTTCCCCGCTTCCTTCTCGCTCTCCGCCACGCCCATTCTCCTTAACCTTCTCCTTCTCCTTATCTCTCTCTCTCTATCTTCCCTCGCAACGCGAACACCTCGCATACATTCGCGTTGCGCTCACAACTCGGACCTACTTTGGAGGCTTTCGGTAGGAGTGTCTAGATGTTTGGGTAGTCCTGGAGGCCGCTTTTGGTTTTGGACTTGAAAATTTCGAGTTGTCGGAATGTGAATGTTGAAGAGCAGAAGATGACCGGGACTACCGGGACCTCGGGCACGAAAAGGTTCTCGTCAGACGGACGGCGAGATGGGCTCGGAGTTTGAATCAGGGTTCTTGAAAGACAAGGAGTAAAGCGAAGTGTATTTGACAGAAGTTATGTAGAAGGTGCTGGTGTGGAACCGCAGCCAGGTCCATTATAATGATGTGCAGGGGCCAGCGTCGGATCTTCGACCTCTTGGGCAATGCAGAGAATGTGGCTGGTCCTCGTACTAATTTATGCCACGGTGAGGAGCGGAGAGAGATCCGACCGAGCTGGTTCCTTGCTGGCGAGACCAAACGTACTCTTGATTGAAGCAGGCAAATATTGTGTTGGCGCTACAAATAACGGCTTCTGCAGCGGGCATCACGCCTTGCACAGCATTCGGCTCCGCAATAACCGCCCCGTTGGCCTCGTCGAGGCCCCATTGGTAGATTAATTCAGTCTTGGTGGTGACTGCCGTGTTGTATCTGCCGCAGTCAATATGTACGACATGTTCATGTGCGAGCCTCAGGACAGGTTGTGGGACGAGGCAGCTTGCGCCAGATGTGGTATTTCTGATGTATAAGCATGAAGGCTGTAAATCGTCGGCGGATCCAAACGAATCTTCTGCTCTCCTGCGCGGAGTTGAAGTCTTCTCAATCGAGAGAATGCCCTGGTCACTGGAAGTGCGAGCCCGTAGCGGCTCAGGAGCCCCAGTTTGGGCAAAGTCTCCCAGGGGAAATAGGTTGCGCAACTTGTGGAAAAATGTCTGCACAACCTCGTTCCCCTTTTCCCCTCCGCCGATTGCAGATTGCTCTCGCTGCCTCAAACCATGATTTTCCTTCATTTTGTCTGGAAGAACTGCAACTCCAAACCCCAATTGCCCAAAAGCCCCACTCCCGAATGTAAACACACGGCCTTCACAGGTAAGAAATGCTGAATGCGCATAGCCAGCAGCAACTTGGAGCGGGGCATCCGTTTCTCGAAATGCATTAGTTCTTACTTCCTGCGGGAAGCAGCTATCGGCCAAGGCGCCAGTTCCAAGTCGACCGTCACGACCGCACCCAAACGAGTAGACCTTTTTATCGCTCATTGCCAAGGAGTGGGACCAACCCGCGGCGATGCCTCGGACGCGAATGCCTTCAAGGTGTTTAACGAGGGCAGGGAGGTGCAGCGTTTTTTGGTCTCCGTGTCCAAGACGGCCACAGTGGCCTCTGCCACATGTCCAAAGTTTCGCATTCACGGTCAGTATCAACGTGTGCCTCGCCCCACAAGCCACGTCAACAGCAGCTTGATTTACCAGGTTACTTTTCAGGTCTGTCAGCTCTAGTTGCACCGGTGTCGCGCAATGATCCACCTCGCATTTGCCAATTCCGAGCTGGCCCTCGGAATTGCTACCCCAAGAGAAAACCGCGCCAAGCTCGTCTACAGCAACGATGTGGTTCTCTCCGACGGACACACGCTGGAAGCGGCGTCTAGACAATAGTGCATGATGCATCCCTGTGCTGACCCGAATTCTGCCGTTGGTGGAAATGGAGCATTGCAAGTCTGGAGTGTACTTGCTGCAAGAGAGCTGAACCACGTCCGACATGCTGCCGAGTTCCGACTGAGGATACAATCCACTAGCGCTCGACAGCGACAATAATCTCTCAAGCTCTTGAGCCCGGCTAACCTCAAGCACAAAGTATCCCTGGTGGTTCAGGTTGTCGTGCAATGCGACACTTTCAGTGTCCATAGTATGAAGAGACACATTGTCAGCATGGCCTTCCACAGACCAGTCGACGTGTTGACCCATCAAAGTCCCAGTGATTGTGGGAGGGTGGCTCGCGCCGTTGGTGAGGACCCATTGCACGGCAACCTCAACATTGGCCAAGTTATAGCCAAGCGCGGAGGTGTTGACGTTGAGGGCGTGAAAGGCGCGAATGAACTCAATCTGCGACACGATATTTCTGCATCCGTCTTGGTTTGCCCACACGAGAATGTAAATTAGCTGGTCGAGGAGATCGTCCGTGGTCAGCTGAAAGGAGTCAACGTCTTCCCTCGCAACGTGAGAATAGAGGCTCGCTTCCACTGCACCATTGACCAAGTCAATTGCCTTTGCCAGACAGATAAGCTTGCCCAGAGCTGTGGGGTTTTCTTCCAGGGATGCGAGTTTTTCGATAGCCAGATGCTGCGAACATTGAAACTCTGGACGCATCCCAAGGTCTTGCTGCGAGAAATCTTGAGCGCGCAGAACGGCGCAAGCTTGATTGAAGCGGGCATCGTCCACGGAACATCTCTGTCGTACTAGCTCCATCAGCGTGGTATGGGTGGAGAGCAGTAAGTGGGCTTCCAGAGCCTGCTCGAGCTGGACGGTGTGTCGTCTCGTTTGGTTTTTGAGCATGGGTCCTGGCGGTTGTCCCAAAGAGTCGCAGCATGTGCAGCAACTCATCGCGCCCGAGGGTCGAACTCTGACCCCTTCAACTGCAGCGTGCTCATCTTCCCCAAACCTGGTCTCAGGCTCCAGGAACCGGGCAAACATGGGCGATTGCTCGATCATGGCCTTGGCACTCGACCTCACGCACTGCCTGACCATGCCTTTCGCTCTCGACAGGTCTTGCGCGTCGGATGACATGTCTCCGCCGTCGCTGCCAACGAACGTTTTGTTGAGATACCACGCCAAATCGTCAATCTCGGCAAAAATGACGTCGTGTTCCGGGAGCGCCTGGAGAAGCCACAGGTACTGCTTTAACTGGGCCAGCTCCATGCCTTCTAAGGTGCACGGCAACCGGCAGCCGCCTCGTAAGGGCCTGTCGACGTGAATCACGCGCACCACTACATCCGTAAACGTCCCATCTCGTTCGCGCACCTTGAAGCCTTCCACGTCTTCAGTGTACAGAATGTGCAACTCTCTGCTCTCCCAAGAAGGCCACACATTGCCAAGCCGCTCGTTCGTTGTGCGCATTTCGGCGTCGCACTCGCATTCGCATTCGCATTCGCACTCGCATTCGCACTCGCACTCGTACTCGCATTCACGTTCGCATGCATCCCTTCCAGACTTTGGAATTGCATTCCAAGAATCGAATCCTGCATATTGCGAGCCGCGGGAGCCCTGCGGATGTGACGCATCGGCGAGCACATAGAGCCGGCTGCCTTTAAACCTCACAGCCACGCCGTCCAGAGTCCAAAACAGTCCGCCATTTGCAAGTTCCATCTCCGGAGAGTGATTCTGAAAGCTCTTGTGCCCAGAAGCGATTAGAGGATCTTGGTCCGGGATCAATACTTGCGACTGGCTGTGGTAATCACTCTCCTTGCAAGCCTCGTTTCCTACTTGAGAATCATCCTGGATATCCTGGATCTGAACATGGCCAATATGTTCACGCCGTGCGTTTCCATCTCTATCTCCATCTCCATCTCCATCTCCAATGCCCGAATGCGATTCATACGAATCATTCGAATCTTGCCGTTTCGAGATGATCTTAAGATCCGAGTGCGAGAGATCCGAGTGCGAATTCCGGCCACTCTCTTCCGCTTCCATTGCGGAGCTCGTACCGGTATTGGTATTCGGCCCATTTTCCGCGCCAATACGTTCTGCGTGCTCGGGAACGCATCTCCGCGAGAACCCATCTCGCAGCTCGCGCTGCCCCCGGTTCTCCGACCGAGAACCCGCCCGGCTCCTCAGCACGTGCGACCTCACCGTGGCGTCGTCCGCGTCCTCGCGCTGGGCCAGCGCCTGCGGAACGCAAACGAGCACCAGCTCCGGAGACGCGTTCCCGCTGCTGTTCCTGCTGTTCCTGCTGTTCCTGCGGTCCCCGAGCGCCTGCGCCAGGAACGTTCCTGCGTTCCGCGAAAGGTGCCGGAACACCGGGTTCGTGGCCAGGTCCTCGGCTTCCATCCGCGCGGATTTCCTACCGAGACGTTTCTGCCACGTTTCTTTCTCGGTCGGGTTGCTGGTTGCAGCTCCCTGCTCCTAACACCCCGCATAGTAGAAACCTTAAGGAGAAGATCCATGCGCTCGAAACTGCGGAGGGTCTGGTGAGAAGCACACGCAGTGAAAATGTTTGTTCGTTCTGTTCACTATCGCTGACTAGAGGAAGAGGTACTGTATGGTTTTGCCATTCTGCTGGTGTGTATTTTGAGGTGAGCAAGGGTGTGAATGTTACAAGATTTTGTCTGATTGTGTAATACATGTTGATTTCTCAAAATCAATAAGCCAAGAAAGACTGTGGTGCATGCTCGCCTTGATTTTCAAGGTTAACTTTTTAAAAGAGTGGGAGACTGGGGCATCGATGAGTCATCTTCTCAAGAAGAGATGACCCATGCAAATACTGCGAGCCAATGCTTTTAATATTTGAAGAAAAGAGTGATTCTGAACGATTCTCTCTCTATGAAGAGTGTAAATTGTGCCACGAGTTTTGCCCAAGCTTCTTTCTTCTTCAGAGCTGAAAAAGGGACAATTCTCGCAGACGTCTGTTCGACGCTTTGTCATTGTCTGGCCAGGGCTCTATGCGCGTTTATTGACGGTTTGAGCTCTGCTATTGCGAAGAGGAGAACGGAAGATGGCAAGAACGACTGAAGGAATGAAACTTTACAGTTGATCTGTCGGTGGTGATTACAAGACGAAAAGAATACTTGCCACGAACAACTCGAGCGAGATTCTACTCACAGAAGCGCTCGAAGCGCTCGGAGCCTTGCCAATCGCAGATTGAAATGGCGTTCCGGGCAGCTCCGCGGTGTATCCACCAAAGTTGCTGTATAACGCGCACTGAGGAAAGGCCTCCCAATTGTACCGCACCGAGGAAGGTGGTGCAAGTGTGTCTGTCCTCGGGAGAGTCAGCTCGATACGCTCGGCCATACTGTCGATCTTTGGCCCCGCTCTGACCCAGCTCTGGTTGCTGTCATAGTACACTTCGAAAGGGCTTTCCTCGCAGCACGCCTGGCAGTCGCTTGTGCCGTTGAAAAATAGATCGTTGGCGGTTCCAGACTCATACCGAATACTTACAGTGCCGCTGTTTGAGTCAAACTCTGCGGCCGAAAAGACGGGTCCAGTGGTGCTCTTGACGAGGGAATGATCGTCGTACGCGACTCGCAATATGGAGAGACTCATTCGCTTTCCAACTGTGACTTTGTTTTTGGGGTGAATGTCCCTCCTGTTCCCAATGTCGATGGCGAGAGCATAGCCAACATTCTCCAATGCCAGCGCCTTCATCTGAGCGTCGCGCAGAGGTGCATAGTTTTGGGGCTCAAAACCTGCAAGCTGAACGAAGAAGAATGGCAAATCTTTCGTCCCGATTGCTCTTCTCCAGTCAGCAATCATTGCAGGAAACCGGCATGCGTACGAATTGCTGTCCTGCCAATTGGATTCTCCCTGGTACCAGAGCACAGCTTTGAACCTCATCGGCAACAAAGCAGTGATCAACCCGTACCATAACGTGCTCGGCTGCGCATTCGAAACAAGCGAAGAGAAGTAGGGGAGCAGCGAAGATTTCGTTACCGTTCCTCCACAAGTTTCGTCCTCAAGCGCTTCGGGAGAGCTAAAGTCCTCAATTGGCATCCCACCCCAGTAAGAACAGACCAGCCCAATTGGCACCTTTCCATCAAAGCGTTCGTAGATGTTCAAGCCGGAAAAGTAGCAAACAGCGGATGGATATGAAAAGCCATCCGTTCCGAAATTCTCAGGTTTATCCAGATTCCATCCTTTCGCTGGTGTTCTGGAAGGGATATCAAACTGTGGGGCATTGGTGCGCACGCGGTTCGCCGCCCAGAACCGAATGCGGGGGTAGTGTACTGACTCGTTCACGGCCGCTTTCCCTGTAAAGTCCCCGCTCACAGCGAATTCCATGTTGCTCTGTCCGCTGCACAGAAGAACGTCCCCAAACAGGACGTCCTCGAGGACTACCTCACTATCACAATCCTTGAGCACAATGGAATTGCTTTGGGTGCTCGCAGGCCGGGGAGAGAGTCTGAGTTCCCACGCGTCTCCGTTCGCTGCCGCGACGGTCGACTCGAGCAGCTGCGCATTTTCATCGTACAGTGCCAAGCTCACCTGTGCTCCGGAACAATTCGTGCGCCCCCACACTCGCGCACTCTCCGGCTCGCGCTGGAGCACCATCGCCGACGAAATGAACGACGGCAATGTGATTTTGCCACTCGCAACGTCTGCACACAGCACTGCCACGAGCACGAACGCCAGCCATAGGCGCGTCTTGTGAGCGACCAACTCCATCTTTTACACACTTGCAAACTTTTCCCCTCCCTAAACGACCGCTCCTTTCGGCATGTAGCGCACACACACAGAGTCCAGTCCCAATGATTTGAGCCTGCCGTGCCTCAAGTGCAATCGCTCGAACTGCAGCGCGATCTCGCGATCCGGCGCTATCGTCTCGCACTTATTCTGAGTTGTTAGACTGAGTGAGCCATAGTTACCATGCAAATACTGCGAGGCAATGCTTTGAATGTTTGAAGAAAAGAGTGATTCTGAACGACTCTCTCTCTATGAAGAGTGTAAATTGTGCCATTGATTTTGCCCAAGCTTCTTTCTTCTTCAGAGGTGAAAAAGGGATAGTTCTCGCAGACGTCTGTTCGACGCTTTGTCATTGTCTGGCCAGGGCTCTATGCGCGTTTATTGACGGTTTGAGCTCTGCTATTGCGAAGAGGAGAACGGAAGATGGCAAGAACGACTGAAGGAATGAAACTTTACAGTTAATCTGTCGGTGGTGATTATAAGACGAAAAGAATTCTTGCCACGAACCACTCGAGCGAGATTCTACTCATAGAAGCGCTCGAAGCGCTCGAGCGCTCGGAGCCTTGCCAATCGCAGATTGAAATGGCGTTCCGGGCAGCTCCGCGGTGTATCCACCAAAGTTGCTGTATAACGCGCACTGAGGAAAGGCCTCCCAATTGTACCGCACCGAGGAAGGTGGTGCAAGTGTGTCTGTCCTCGGGAGAGTCAGCTCGATACGCTCGGCCATACTGTCGATCTTTGGCCCCGCTCTGACCCAGCTCTGGTTGCTGTCATAGTACACTTCGAAAGGGCTTTCCTCGCAGCACGCCTGGCAGTCGCTTGTGCCGTTGAAAAATAGATCGTTGGCGGTTCCAGACTCATACCGAATACTTACAGTGCCGCTGTTTGAGTCAAACTCTGCGGCCGAAAAGACGGGTCCAGTGGTGCTCTTGACGAGGGAATGATCGTCGTACGCGACTCGCAATATGGAGAGACTCATTCGCTTTNGAGAGTCCAGTCCCAATGATTTGACCCTGCCGTGCCTCAAGTGCAATCGCTCGAACTGCAGCGCGATCTCGCGATCAGGTGCTATCCTCGCTCTGATTCTGAATTGTTAGACTGAGTGAGCCAAAGTTACCACGTACCGGTACTCGAAAGGCGGGGGTACCCTATTCCGCGCGGTTCGTTGTTCCTTGGAAGTTGGTGGTGATCTTACCGAGTCGGGGATCCACATTCCTGCTCTGCTAAGGATACCTGAATTCATATATAATGTCTGAATTGCAGTATTTTGATCTGAACGAGCTCCCTGTTCTCTACTTAATTGATATTATTCAAAAAAAAAGTTTTTTTGAGCATCTGCGAAACCAGGGCGGAAAGTTTTGTATGAAAAACAGAAAATAGGTCTTATTATTGATTAGGTATTTCTATTTCGGGGTCTTATTGAAAGTCCTACTCGAGTTTCTCCAGTTCGAATAATCGAGGTCTGATTTTTTAAAAAAACTTCCTAAGGAAAACAATTACGTCATTTTGCTAAGACTCTTGCAAAATGTCCATTTTGCGCGGGATAAGGTACTAGTATCCCCCCCTTTAACATTTGACAGGCATTGACAGTGAGAACATTCATCATTCATTGTCAGAACAGAATTCAGGGTTACATTACCTGGCACTGAGTACAGTCGGAGAGACTTGCACCTTTCGAGCGCTTTCGTAGCCTGTGAGTCGGCAACCTGAGCTGAGCGTTTGCGGCCAAAAGTCTCCGAAACGTCTCCGTGCGAACGCGTTGGCCCATTTCAGTAGCTCGCTGTGTCGGCTGCGCAGAGTGCGCAGAGGATCTTTTTCTGCGATCGCATTCTCGTTTCCTCTCCAAAATCCAAACTTTCATTTCTCAAATTGTTCATGAATGAATGTTCATCGTTGAAGTGATGAACAACAACTTTAGCTGAAACAAGCGCCAAGTCTGGACTTGGCCCGTCCGTTTCGTGCGTGGAAGAATACAACAAGTGAGTGTACTCGCCACAATCATCACAACGGTCGAATGCCGCGATGAAATGAAAAGGGAAGCAAGCGAAGCAAATCAAAGCAAAAAGAAAGACGAGAGATGAGTGAGCTCAATTTGAATTATTGCTGACAAAGAATGGCACGTATTACTCACAGTCAGTACATGATTCCGCAAGAACAAAGTGTTTCGCAAGCCTCGAGACAGCCGGACCGGACCGGACCGCCTTCGTTCAAGTTGACGTTGCCTCACTGCGTTGACTAACAACTTTCTTCTCTACCTTGGATGAAAGAAAAAAGATACAACTACATTCACAGTATGAACTGTTCCTCCCTCTAATGAATGAATGAATCAATCAATCTGTGTATGAAATGCTCACATAAATAGCATCATTTTCGGACATCTCCGATCGCTGCCGTCATCCTCATGATTATCTATTACTATAATAAAATGATAAAAACCACCAATCAGCCAATCGAAGACCAGCCAATCAGAATGCCGACCGGCCGACCACCCGCTCGAGTGCAGATCGGCGGCTGGCGCGATTGACAGTGTCAAGTTGGATATCGTTTTGTTGTGATTGAGCAACGAGAAAAAGTTGTGACAGCGCTCTGTTGTTGCCAGCTCTAGATTAGCGAGGTAGAGCAGAGAGAAGAAGAAGAAAGGATAACTTATTTGCGAGAAAGTCCCAGAGCGTCAACCAATCAAACATTGGTTCACTGTCATCAGTTGCAAGAAGTCGTGTTCGACCAACTCGAAGCGTCTTGAAACGAACGACAGACATGGGAAGGAAGCATCCATTGATCTGACCTGATCTGACCAAAGTTCGCGAGCGATGAACTTCTTACTGCTTGAACAGTCACGGATCGCCCGTTGCTGGAGTGATTGGAAAGCTTCTCAGGCTCATCGACAAACTTTTCTACTCAGCAATCGTTCACATGCTTCCATGTGTCCCGTCGAAACTTGTGTACCCAGTAGGCTAGTACGGAGAGCTGGCCCGCTAAAGCGTTGCCTATCGCGCGACTACAGACGCGGGCACTGAGGACTTGGTTCACTCCAGCAACGCACTGAACGGGATGGATGGAGCCCATCGGCTACTGAGAGTGAGTTAGTCAAAGATAACTGTACCACATAAACGTGAAGATGATGAGCCAGCTTTTGCAATTGCAACTCACTCAGAGTGTCAAGTCTCAATCGGACGCTCGTTCTATCTCGCTGACTTTGGGTGAGTCAGGCGCTGCTTGGAAGTTTTAAGAAGTTACTCGTGCTCAACTCAATCAAAGGCAAAGAAAGAAAATGTTGGGAATAGGAAGAAGGGACAGCGAAGAGTGAAGCAATACTATGGCGTGTGGCTCTTCCTCCGTCCCTTATTTCCCCCTACTCTCTTGCCATATCCAGCCAACCTCTAGAATAACTCATTACATTAGTCTCTTTGAGCGAGCGAAAGAGCAGAGAGAGAGAAAAAGAGCGTCCCTTCCGAGTGGCCACGAAGAGCAAATTCCAGTTGTCCAGTTGGATGTCTACTCAGTACCAATGAGCGCACTCAGCAGTTGGAAGATGTTGGAAGCATTTGGAAGCACTGAAGCGAAAAGCAGTTGCACCAACTAACAAGATATGCATGCACTCACTCGCTCACTCGATCGATCACTAGCTAGTAGGCACAAGTGGAAAGGGAAAGAGTGAACTGAGCTAAGTGACATAGACAGGAACGTAGGCCTCGCGACTTACGAGAAGTTTCTTTACACGGGAACGTGTTAAAAGCTTATTCGACCAAGTAGAATAGTGCAGCTTGGAGGAAGGAGGAAAGAGCGAGTGGTGAAAGGGCTAGTCAGGCTAGTCTTCGGCTAGGTCAAGCCGTAGCAGTGCACGTGGCTCGAAAGAGCGCTTGTAAGCCAAATGACCCAAGAGACCCAAGCAACATCAAGACATCAAGCAACCCCGCCAAGAAGTCCCTGAAGTCTCGTGAGTCTTCTTAGGTTGGCAGTTCTCGCAGTTCGCGAATGTTTGTTTGGTGAGTTTGGTGCTGGTTTTCCGGTTTACAGTGTTTACAGTGAGCGACCATCGTGACCGTCAGCTTGACCGCGACGTTGCCATAAACTTGGAGCCGACAACACACTCTGCAGAGAGCGAGCGAGCGCGGCTGACGTTGGAGAGTTTTGGCAGAAAGTTGGCAACATGTTCGAGCACGCCAAAG
The DNA here is from genome assembly GCA_012862575.1 of Parietichytrium sp. I65-24A. NCBI lineage: Eukaryota > Bigyra > Thraustochytrida > Thraustochytriidae > Parietichytrium > Parietichytrium sp. I65-24A. Next base: position 346,568 of record BLSF01000031.1, read on the forward strand.
GTGGGAGGAAGGTCAAGGCGGACAAGCTGAACACGAGGAGGCGGCTGCAAATCGTGGTGTTTTGGCTCGCGTCCCTTTGCGTGTCGCTGTTCCTGGGACTAGGCGGGCCAGTCTCCAAGTTCACGACTGCGCCGGTGAACGACTTTGGAACGGCGGTGCCGCTCGGCTACTCGACGGAAGGGTGGGAAGGCAGGTTTATGTTTGGCAACCTGTACTCCAACTGGCTCGAGGTATCTTTCGCAATCAATGTCGACTCGGAGGAGCGCACGGAGATCAAGTCCAAGCTCTCGAAAGACATTGTCCTTTTTCTCAGCTGGACTGGGACGGACTCTGATGGCAATGAGGTGGGATTCTACAATGATACCATCGAAAGGCCTATTAATTGCCGGAGAACGAGATCCGAGTCGAACGCACCAATTGTGTGCGACGAAGTTCTTGTTTTTCGCGATAGCTTCGTCACTTCATCGGTTTACTCTTTCAACGTCAGGATCCCATCGGAGCACTTTGACGAAGTGACCTTCATCAAATCCGTGGACTTTTACTACTCGTACGAGAATCTGAAGTACGCGATCTGGGAGATCCGGCTCAACTATCTGTGCTTTGGTATCTCACTCTTCGCCACCATCTACTGGTACTACACTTGCCGTATTGACAGCATGAGGTACAGGAGCTCCACTGACAAGGACTACGACATGGGCGCGCGCAGGGGCCTTTGCCAGATGATGTGCTGCTGCTGCCCGCGCTCCTGCTGCCCTTACGAAACGGGGGTTCAGCGGTGGATCTTCGTTCTTGTTGTCGGTCTCATGTGCTTCAACCAGCCTTTCTACGGGTTTCAGTACGTCAATGACGAGAAGGTTCGCGCAATCTTCTTGGTACTATCGGTGATGATGCAAATGTTCTTCTTCTGCGCGCTCCTCATGTTCTGGATCTTTGCGTTCGAGTCCATGTACCGCAGCTCTCCGGTACGCGGCATCTTTATGGCCGTGCGCTACCTGTACTTCTTCTCGTTCTGGCTTGGCTGCAGCGTCCTCTACGGTCAGGTTGTACATGCCAAGATCTACAATCGTGTGTACGACTGGTGGAACGACACGCTCTATTTGACCCACATCAAGTACTTCTTCCTGGCGTATGGTGCAACGTACATTCTGTGGCTTGCGTATGTATTCGTGCGCAGCGTCGGAGGGGCTACTGATAAAAAACGCGACCGTTTCTTGCAAATATGCCACATCTGGCGGGTGTTCGTTCTCTTGGCTGGCCTTGCAATCGGGTGCCTGTTCTATGAAGACCCAAGGCACTCACGATTCACCTTCTTCTTCCAGTTCGTGATCAACTTTTACATTGTGGAGGTGGTGTACTTGTACGCCCCCGTCGCATCCCGCTCTACCACCCTGGATGGGGGTGATATCGGAGAAGACGAGGGCTACCAGGTCGAAGTTCCAACAGTGTCGCCTCGAATGGATGACCGTAACGCCATTTCCAAGGACAAGAATACGGACACCACTCAGGTCAACCTCGCTCTTGTATAACTCTTCTCAATTCTTAACACTTACTCTAGAGTCGGCCGGTGGAGTTTGCTCGCTTGCCCGCTTTCGTCGCCACCACGTGACGTATCGTGACGTGATGATGCGGAAGCTGCTCGCTGTAATGTAAATAAACATAGTCACTCCCCCGAAGAAACAAATCAGTGAATAAACTTTCCAACGCTTTCTGTGAACCCCCCATCCAGGTCTGTCAGCGCATTTTTCAAAACACGAACTTTACGGTCAAACGAGTCTCCATCGAAATGAAAACCATGCTTCTGCACTCTCGAAACGAATCTTGAGCTTTGGCTACGTTTCCCCTCTCTCGCGTTGAGGCAGACTGCCTTCACTTCAGAACATTTTTCAATGAAGTTGGTCTCGATCAAGTACCGGTACAACAAAAAGGAGACAGACGTTGACTTTCATCTTTTATAACAATTGAAGATTGAAAATCGATCGATTGATGCCTGATGATTGATGATTGATGATGACATGTGCACATTGTTTGGTCATGTGAAAACTCAGTCTATCTATCTACGTAGTACGTACAAGACACCACTAGAGAGGGTATCGATCTCATAGAAATAAATATAAGACCTTCACGAGGGAAAAAAAAGGCGAGCGAAGGTACCGGTACCAATTCATAGCTAGTACCGGTACCACTTTCTCCCCACAGAGTGTAATACGAGGGTAGATTATCTCCAACTCAGATCGACCAAACGGCAAGAGCTACCCTCTTAAACATGTATTACCATAAAGTATAGTACATTTATCCCCAGAGGATCTTTGGAGGACCAGCATTTCAGACTCTGTGAATTGTTGCGCGGAGACTAACGATTCTTTAACCGAAACAGTATTGTATCGTTCGCTAGGGCGCAACACGAGGGAGGATTTTTCAGACTTGTTTGTCAAAATCAGTTCAGAATTGAAGCGAAAGGAACGCAATGCGCGGAACGGAAGCAGAGCACAGTTGCGTTCCGCGCGGAAAGAGTGGCAAGCGAAGTGGTTTCTGCCATACTGCGACGCCGAGGACAAACGCAGAGTGTGGTTGCGGCGATCGCGAAAAGGGTTCCACAGTCGCGGACGCCCTTCTCGCAACGAGCTGCGGGTCCAAAGAGTGAGTGGAGTGACTGGAGGGGCAATCAAAGAGCGGATCAGCAGCGAGAGAGTGTTTGCAGTGTTTGCGCAGGTCAGAAGTCAGAATTTGAACAGAGTTGTCGAATTTGAACAGAGTTGAGACGCGTTCATCCAGTCGATTAGTTGGCGAAGCTTCAGTTGGTGGGTGATTGTGGATAGATTGTAGCTCTCGGAGAGGGCTTTGTGACTTCCAAGGGAGGCTATTAATTCCTGCGCAAGGATGTCGACTAAAGACGCGGAAGCGACGTCGTCGCTGGAGCTTCTCTCTCAGCAAGCAGCTGCCGAAGTTGCGAGCGATTCCAGCGCCGGGAAGAGAAAGCGCAAGCGTAAAGAAGACGGCGAAGAGGAGGATGGGCCGGAAACACCTCCGAGCGCCCCGTCAGCTTTGAGCGCGCCGCCACCGAGCTACAACCCTGACGATGTGGTGGACAAGCTTGCCAAGTCCGAGCTCAGGTACCGCCCGCCGTCGCCTAGAACTGCTCAACTGCAGCTGGACATGGGCCGAAAAGGCGTCGGTGTGCTAAAGTACCTGGAGTTGCACCAGATGATCATCACCAGCCTGGAGCCAAACGTCCGTGGCGAGCGCGACTTCAAGACGCTTTGCAACGAGACAAAGAGCAAGGACTCGTCGCCGGAAATGAACAGGCTGCTAAAGAACTTGAGGCAGGAGGTGAAAAAATTGTACGGCGAGAGGCGCAAGAGGAAACAGCTCACGGCCTGGGACCAGCTAGAGCTGGCGGTCGGCGTTCGGTCGCGACACGCTCCTACTGCCAAGGCCAAGGCTTCTGGCGGCGACGATGACGACTCTGCGGATGGCAAGGCAGAAGAAAGTAAGACCGACAGCGCCAAAGCCGGCAAGTCCGAATTGGACGAGGAGGCCGTGCTCTCGCGTGCTTTCGCGGTGGAGCAGCTTGTGTCCAAGTGGTTTATGGATCGCTCTGTCTTCGACGAACAGTTTGTGAGGGAACTCTCCGTTCATCTGGTGGGGCTTCTCGCGCGGAACGAAAAAAGTCCTGGCAGCGTGCTTTCGATGCCGAAGGTTGTCATCGATAAGATCGTGTATCTGCACATCATGCGCTGCAAGGACCGGTTTCACGAGCTGCATCGTAACTTCTTCAGCGATCTGTTCACTCCAGCCGACATCGAGATTGCAGTTTTAAGTGCCTGCAACTGCATTGACTGTATCCGCGATTGGGGCGTGAGGCGTATTGACCAGCGGAGCTTGGACCCGCACGTTCGCTTCCACTGGACTCAGGAAAAGGCCAAGCAAGCCGCTTCCCTCTTGCGCGCTCACTTAAAGTATGGCAACGATGTCGCCTCGGCACTCGTCAACCAAGATGTCCCAAAGATGCGTTCGTGGCATGAGTCAGATTTTAAAACTGTCCTTCGAAACATCCACACGTGCGTGAGCTGCTATCTGTGCCAAATGAGCCGAGGAAAGAAGCCAGTTCCAAAAATTGACCAGCTCTCGTTTCCTGCTGGGACAGCCGCGCTCAAGGACGAGGATGCAAAGGAGAAGGAGGGCGAAGGAAAGGACGAATCTGGTGGCGGCGGTGCTGGTGCCTCTGAAAAGGCCGGCGAAGGAGAAAAGAAGGTGGCTGACGACTCGGATTTTAGCGTTGCTCTGATTTCTTCAAACAAGCCGCGGATCAAGTTCAAGCGCCTGAAAGACACCCCTCACACTCGCCCACTTGGCCCGCAAGCCAAGCTCAAGATCCGCGAGGCTCTTGTAGAACAGACAACAAAATTTGCCAAGACTTCGAGCGACCTCAGCGTGGTGGAAAATCTCACCGCCTGGAAAAACGGCCTTAAAGACGACTTTCCCGCTGCACTGAGTAATAGCATGATCGAGCAGTGCCTTTCAAGCGCGGACTATTTTCGTCCTCTCCTCGAGAAGGGGGCTCTTGCGCTCATTGGTGCACATGTCAAGGACGGTAGAGTCGAGATTGAGCCGAAGGAGTTGAACGAGAATGAACCCCTCAAGCCGGTCTCCGTTCCTGAAGAGCTAGTGGCGTTGTCTGCAGAGGAGATTCGCAAGATGTCCTCGCTGATTCAACAAAACACGGTGATTCGTGAAAAGCTCATTCGCGTGATTCGAGAGACACGCGCATATGTGAGAAAACTTGAGGATGGTGTCATAGATCCTGAGGCGACTACAAAGGCTCCGACTGCAAAGGCTCCGACTACAAAGGCTCCGTCTACAGCTGAGATTTGATGTCCCGCTTTGTCATGTTCTTCCTTTTCTTGTTAATTGCTTTTGCCTGCATTCTGAAATCTAGGTGTCTTATTAATTCTCAAATTAATCAGCTCGCTGGGATCAAGTGCATCCTCTTTCACTTCCCTCTTCTCCCGGAGCTACTGATTCACTGTACTCACTGCGAAGACAAGCAAGTTCCATCCGACACTTCCATGTGCCGCGCCAAGGGTGACTTCCTTACCACGAGTCGAAAGTCAATCATCATCTAGTGATGGTCAAAGTGCCGACACAATCGGATTCGGAAATTTTTTTGCATTTTGCATTTTTCACGTCCACGGATGCAATCCTTTTCGTGAGTGCGACGTTCCAATCGAAAAAAAAAGCAAGCACGCAAACTATTCGCCTTTTTTTTTTTAAACTGTAAAACATATAAAAGATAAACATACACTAAACTCGTTTCTGGACCAGCTGATTCTTGCTTCACCGCTGCATGGTCTCCCATTCAGGGTGGACGAACCATTCTGCGCTCTCATCCCTCTCCAACTTTTGGCCTAAAATTGCGTCTGCCATCTTTTCAGCAATCATGATGGTAGGAGCGTTGAGGTTTCCACTGGTCATCGAAGGCATGATGGACGCATCTACGACGCGAAGGGAGTCAACACCCATGACCTTGCCCTCGTTGTCCACGACGCGGCCCATTGCGCATGTGCATGACAGATGGTATGCACTGTGGCTGCTCTCCCGGACCCAAGCGTCGATCTGATCGTCAGTCTGCTTGCTCAAGTCAGTCATTTTGATATCTGGAGATGGTGCCAGGCGGAGGCCCTTGTAGGTGGAGAACGCCGGCTGCTGAATGATCTCGTCCGCCAAGCGAACTGCCTTGCGCATGTCAGAAACGTCGCGCTCGGTGCCGAGAAAGTTTGGGTCGATAAGAGGCGCCTGTTTTGGGTCTGCGCTGGCGATCTGGATGGACCCACGGGCAGTTGGTCGCAAGGTGCCGACGTGGATTTGGAATCCATGGTGCGGCAAAAAGTCGAGCTGCCCGAGCACGCAGCCAGGAATAAAATGGTACTGCAAGTCTGGATGCTTGATGCCCTTGTCCGAGCGGATGAAGGCCCCGGTCTCGAACTGGTTGGACGCGCAGACTCCCTTGCCCATGAGGATCCACTCCAGGCCGACCTTGACGCGCTCGTGGAAGTGGCGCACGGACCACTGCGCCACGGGGTAGAGGCTCACTGGCTGCTCGCACAGATACTGCAGGTACACTTCCAAGTGATCCTGCAGGTTCTGGCCCACCTGTGCATTGTTGTGCACAATATCGGAGACACCGAGCTGCGTGAGCTTGTCCGCGTCTCCGATTCCGGAAAGCTGCAGGACCTGTGGCGACCCCACGGCGCCCATGCTCAGGATGACCTCCTTGTTTGCGTGCAGCTCGAACACCTCGCCGGTCTTGGTGTCCTCCAGCTCCACGCCGATGGCGCGGGGCTTAACCCCTGGGTCGCTGCGGTCAAAGATGATCCTGCGCACCAACGTCGACGTGTACAGGTCAATGTTGCGCTTGCTGTCCTTGAGTGCGGGGTGCAAGTACGCGGCTGCTGCGCTGCACCGCATGCCCGAGTCTGGGTCCACGGTCATATCGAAAGGGCCGAAGCCTTCCTGGCGGAACCCATTCGTGTCCTTGGTCACGGCGTAGCCGGCCTCCTCACCGGCCTTCTCCAGCACATCGAAGAGCACGTTCGTCCTGCTGCCCTCGCTCTCGTAGTTGGTCACCTTGAGCGGGCCGTCGTAGCCGCGGTACTTGCTCGGGTCCGTCGTGCCGTTGGCGTCCAAGCCCTTGAACTTTTGCGCGCGCTTAAAGTACGGCAGCACGTCGCGGTAGCCCCAGCCCTCCGCGCCTTCCTCCTTCTCCCAACGCTCGAAATCCTCCGCGTGTCCGCGCACGTACACCATCGCATTGATGGACGACGAGCCACCCAGCACCTTGCCGCGAGGCTGGTGCACGCTGCGGTTGTTGAGCCCCTTCTGCGGCACCGTGTGGTAGTCCCAATTGTACCTGTCGTCAGCCACCGAGTACGTCAGCGCGGCCGGCATCTGGATGGTCCAAGAGTCCCATCGACCAACGTCGGACCTGCCTGCTTCCACAAGAGCAACGCTGTGTCGACCGCTAAGACGGTTCGTCAACACCGACCCGGCGGACCCTGCGCCGAGGACGACATAGTCCGCAACCTTCTTCACCACGCGCTTGCCCGTCTGCGACATCTCGCTGCCACACGCCGCAGTAACAATACAACAACTGTGACCTTTTGACCTGTTGACCTGTTGCTGCTTCTTGTGCTGCTCTGGCGAAGGGCAGAGTGCGCGAGCGCGAATGAATGAATGAATGAATGAATGAGCGAGCGAGTGAGTGAATGAGTGAATGAATGAGTGAATGAATGGGTGAATGAGAAGCAGGCGGTGAGAGTGGGTGAGTGGTGTACTGAGGACACGGCCGAGTTGCGTTTCTGCCTCTCTCTCTCTCTCTCTCTGTCTCTCTCTGTTGCCTCTTTGTTTGTCTGTTTGGCTCGGGCCAACTACTGGGTATGAGTACTGAGTGTAGTCTTGAAGTAACAGCTTGTTATGCAGTCTCGCTCTGCTCGTGCATTACATTGAATGGATTGCATTGTAATTGTAATTGTAATTGCAATGCATTGCGTTCTCTTTTGAATGATCGACACTGCTGAAATGTGGCTTGCAAGGGATAGAGCTGCTCTGATTGGAACAGGAACAGGCCTTTGGATTTCGGTCTTTGCTTATTGGTGAATTAATAGTTTAGCCTGTATTTCTTTTTCGACTTTAAGGTTTCATGATGGTTGAAATGGACTGTGTGTGAGTAACTTGCTCTCTGCAGTCCTCTCGGAGATGGGTCTTGGTCTGCTTTACTGACCCACGACTTGTGACTTGCGAATTGTGGTGAAAAATAGCGTGGACTTTTACTAGCTTTGACCACTTTGATCGGATTCTGGACTCACGGTGTGAAGAACAAATGGTGAAAGCTGCTTATTTTACATCGATTGATCCATATCAGGTGTTGATTTGATTGATTGATCGATTCAAGTCACTCAAAGCTCACCATCTTCTTTTGAAGATATCATCAGTCTTGGACGGAAATTTTCCTTCACTTCTTCGACTTTAAAATACCACCGCAAGTATGTTNTAAATTACTTCAAAATACCACCGCAAGTATGTTTGTCTAACCAGTCTGCTACATCATTCCATAAGGGAGGTATCATAGTGGTCGCTACTAAAAATATCATCGCACTGTTTACGCCTTTTGGTAGAACTCAGGATGCTACTGTTTGGACTGTGATGTACAAATAAGAACTCGCCTGTTAGTTTCTCCCTGGTGGGGATTATGCTCTTTAAGAAATAATACCGAAAAGGAGTAAGAAGAGTGAATTCATAGCCGTGCAGTGTTTTGTATTATAGTACTCTTATAGTCGCTACCAAAAAGCGCTACGGTTGGTGTGTGCGTAGTAGAAGGGCATGTACTCTAGGACCACGCCTTGACTGCTATAGTTATTTTTAGCTAGATACCTACGGTACTATCTTGGCCATAGTCATACTTCCGAAACGCCAAACGAGCGGCAGTCTGCCTGCACGTGCATCTTAAATCACTGTATTCACGATGTAATTATTCCCATCTTCAGTTTAATGTTGAGCACCGGGAGGAAGGTGGAAGGTGGTATGCAGGGATCTATGTGAGGTAAGTAGCAGCCTGGGAAGGGAGACGACTCTGCACCTTTCGCTGCTATTGTTCGTTAGTAGACACTAGTCGATCACATAATGATGGAGAGAAGGGAACAGAGAAATCGTTGATCGATGATTGTCTGGAGGAATCGATATTTCCATTGAAAAGCAAAAGGCTTCGTTTCTTGGCGTTCCTGGGCTACCATCTTCTTTGATTGGAAAGAGTATAAATCAGTCCTCAAAGTCAATCAATTGACAAAGTACTGAGTACAACGAAAAGGAGTGAGTGAGCGTGTGAACTTTCTTTCTTCTCATCTCACCACGTTTCACCATCGCTAGGAGCGGCTAGGCGCGAGGCTACGAATGCAACGCTGTAAATCATGAAACTTGATGGATGGAGTTCGTCGCGAGGCGATGATCATCGCACCTTTTTTATTTGTGTTGTTTTGTTTTCGCTCATCATCATCGTCGTCTTCTTCTTCTTCTTCTTCTTTCGCTTGCTCGAATGTGCTCGAGTGGTTGGTTGATTAGTTGGTTGATTGGCTGGTTGACTGACTGACTGACTGACTGGCTGACTGGCTGCCTCATCGCTGTCCTCCTTCCCACGTGCCAGTGCTGTGTGCTTGATGTGCTTGCGAAAGTAGTTGGAGCTTGATTCTTGATGGTCTAGATGGGAACTGAGGCAAGGCAGCCTGGCTGCTGCTGCTGCTGCCTTGAAAAAAAAGAGCAGTCTGATCACGCCTGGCCCCTCCATCTACCTCCCCAATCAGCCAGCTTCACCACAACGTGACACCACGGTACCAGCACTGGCTGCCCATGGCGCTGACAAGTGAGACAAGTGAGAGGGACTGCTCTCGCAATGAGACTGATTGGAGCGACCGCAAAGAGCTGCTATTCTGCCATTCATCACGATAATGCGATGATGCGATAATGACAAGGACGGTCCGAGCCCCGTTGCAACTGAACGGCTTCGAGTTCTCTCCACGACGCAAAATGAGCCGCGAGCAGTTCCAAGCGCGAGTCTGGTATCAATGCATATCAATGCCGTGCCAAACATGTGAAACTCTACAAAGTAGTTTTTTCCTAATTGTGGAGGTATCATAGGTATCAGAGCGAACCACTATCTATCAGTAACTGCTAAGCATTTTAATCGCCTAAATGGTTAGTTAAAGTAAGGGTGCTTCGCCATTATCACAAAACAGAGAAAGCGGTTCTCTTGGAAGGTGGATTCCAAGATGAAATAGAGCGAGCGAAAGAACAGATGATGGAACTTGGTTGATTAGAGGGCCTCGGCCTCAGCGGCGGAGATGCCTTCGTTGTTTCGGATGTGTTCGTCTGCGCCAGCGCGGCGAAGCATGAAGTAAATGCGTTTGAGGCCGTAAAACTTCGCAAAATGCATGGCAGTCTGCCCAGTCATGTTCTGCAGATTCACGTCTATGCCTTTGTCCAGCAAAACTTGGACGAAATCGTCGTGACCGTTCTGTACCGCGATGTGCAAAAGCGAGTTCTTGCAATCGTCGACTTCGTTGATTGGGAAAGCCTCGGTCGCTTCGTCGCCATTCAAGAGCCGCATAAAGTCCTCCGTTCGGTGCCATCTGCACCTGGAATAGATTGGGTGCAACACTGGTCGCTTCGGACGGCCAGCCATTATGGCCTTAACAACTTGTCCGTTTTCTCCGAGCAATTTCCTCATACGAATCTTCCAGCGCATCAGAAACTGCACGGACCCTAAGGCAGCAGACACCTCCTTGTTGCGGTGCGACTTATTCAGCTCATAGCGCAACAACCACATTGCCATCCAAGCTGCCTCTAAGACCACTCCTTCGCCGTAGCGAGTCTTGCTCGCATCCGAATTCTTGCTCTTATCTAGCAGACCATCTACATGCTTAAATCGCAACTTGTGCTATTGTGTGCACATAAGCGTACGCGGAAAATTGTTTCGCCCGAAATTTACTTAGTCAGCATGCTCACGTTCAACAACAGCCCGGTACAAACCTACAAACCGTGACCACACGGAGACGACTTACCAATGCCACCTCATTGGACACTTGCGCCGAAAGTGCTCCCTCACCCATCTGAGATATCGTTCTCTCGAGCTTGATCCGTTCGTTGGACCAAATCTGCTCGAATGCCTCCAAAGTCATCTCCTCTTGAGAATGAATGTCATCGTCGCGGCTCAGTTGAGCGAGTCCTAAACCGGCCCGCTCCCACTCCATTGGCGACAACAGCCCGAAAATGTATCCGGCATACATGAAATCCTCCCGTTGCACCGTCTCTGAATTTGAGCCCGCCATCAATGCCGTTCGGTACATTTGCCCTACGCGATGCTTAGATAAATCGGGATTTGCAGCTCGAACACATCCTGTAAACTGAGCAAATGTGAGAATTCCCTCCGATTCATAGTCTGCGGCAAGGAAGAGCGACTGCAGCCTCCCCAAAAGCCTTGTTTTGGCCATGTACCACTGCTTGATCATAGAACTCATTGCCAAGTCAATCGGAACAATCTCCACCTTGGGCACCCCAAGCCTCTTAGGAAACTGAAACGTCCTGTCCGAGACTTTCACCGTCCTGCTGAATTTGTTCTCGACAGAATTTATAAGGCCTTCACACTCCTCGTTGGCGAGCAACTTGTCCAGAGTCTTACGGGCGCAGGTGGCAAAAGAGTTTGCCAAGACGTATTGCCGTCCAGACTCGCGTTCCTCAATGACCCCGCTGGAAACTTGATTAGCGCCAGTCTCATAACAGAGGTAATGATATGTCGTTTCGAAAAAATTGAGCGCCTGGATGTCCCCAAAACACTCCGCGGACAAGGCCTCGCTCGTCCCATCCAGTCGGTTTGTGCGAGACTTGCTGTTCAACTGAAGAAAACTTCGAAACATCTCCACCCACTGGCAAGGCTCCTCCAAGTTCAACACCGAGTCAAGCATATCCAGGAGCTTCAGCTCCGATATTTGCGCCACACCGTATTTGATAACACAAAAGTTTCTCAAGAAAGTTCGAAACACGGTGGCCGTATCTTGCTGTTGGTTTTGCACCAAGTTGGCGATTGAAATCGCCTCTAGGTGAGCAGTCTCTTCGGGCGACGCCTCTGGCTCGTCTCGAACAGGCCGAAACCCCTTTTTGCTCTGGTATGCACTTTCGCGCACTACCTGAAGCTGCTTTGACGAAGCGAGAAGATCTCCAGCCGTCCGAGCTTGGCGTTCGTTCTCAGCTTTAGATTTTGCCACATCTTGGACTCTGGCTGCACGGTCTTCCAGATACACTTGGCTGATGAGTTTACGAAGTGCCCGGAGAACTACTCTTTTCGGTTTGTAAGACACCGGCACGCTCTTCAGATACGGGATAAACTCGGCGGGAATGTAGGGATTGACTTTGACGAGTTCGTTATTCTTTCGCAAAACCCAGCCACTCCTCGTCATCGCCCACACCTTCTTTGGAACCCGAGTCGCGCTCTTTGCTACCTCAAAATCGGACTCGGAAGCCTGAACACATGCATCGCGGGTGCGACGCTGATTGTTGCCGAATAACGAAACGTCCAAGTCCGCCAGGGTTTGCAGACTATCTTCGAACGCGTCCCTGGCCCTCTCTAGTATGACTCTTCGGTGTTCTTGTTCCTCCCGTTCTTGGAACAACGCCAGCTGCTCTTTTTCTGCCTCCGCCGCCTTTCTAGCAGCTTCCTCAGCAAGGAGCTTTTCGGAGTCTACGGCGTCGATTCTACTTGAATCGTCGTCAGCCTCGCCCTCCAAAGACTCGTGAAAAACCCTCACCGCTTCCTTTTGCAGAGCCTTGTGCTTTTCAAGCTCGGAGTCCAACTGCGCCTGAAGCTTTTCTCTGTTTTTCCCATCCCCGGTGACGTTCCTCTGAGAGAGCGCCACAATATTTCGAACCATTCTACGATTCATCAAAGTCACAGTCTTTCGACGCATCTGCACCTCTCGCTTACGCAGACTCTTGATGTCATTCTCCAATACCAGCACCTTCATTTTTTGGAAATCTAGGTTGGACTGGGTCACTCGCAGAGAGTGGTTTATCTCTTGAACTTCACTCTGAAGGTTAGCCTTTGCGTTTTGTGTGATGTAATCGTATGCTTCGGTGGATCTCTTGAACCTCAGTTCAAGCCGCTTTTTCAGTGCTCCCAGTTTTTCCTCTTCGCTGTTCTGCCATTCGTGATTTTGCTTGCGAATATCAGAAATACCTTGAAATATTCGCAGCATGAGAACCCAGAGATTATACACAGCGTCACCGTAACCTCGGTGAAAAGCTCCAACCCTGTGGACCATTTCGCTCATGCATACCATAAGAATTGTGTATACCTTCGACATCACGACGTGCTTTTGCCGAATGTCTTCTTGTGCCTCATCGAGCCATCCAATAAGCTCAGCTGGTAATACGTTTTTATGCAACATGAGGCTCGCGTCGCGCGCTTCGCTGTCGCATATTGTTGCGTCAAACCTGCCGACCTTTCTCCCACTAATCTTACTTGAGGCGCTCTCTCGGATTGCTTTTGTGCGCGGGGACCCGACTCCCATTTTTGGGCAAACAAGTGACGGTGACGTGGGAAGAATTATCCCAGGCTTTGATTGGCACCGTAAGTCCACTACAACTCTGTCGAGAGCTTGGTCCGGGGACTCGTTATTACTTGATGGTTGCTCCTCGCGGGACGGAGGTGAGCTAGTTGGACTTTCTGTGAAAGGTCGTTCCTGGATGCCAACACCTTCGCTATCCGTTTCAAACATTGAGATCCGACTTTCAAAATCGTCTAGACGTTTTCCGCGGGCAGCTTGGTCGTCAATAAATTTCCGTGCGTCTGCAATCATCTTTGCTTCAACTTGTGCAACATGCTCAAGCACCTTGGTATCATAGGTTCTCTTGATTTCTGCAAGGAACCATGCGCACGCAGGCATTCCTTCTATCAGCGCCTGCCAGGTGCTGCTGGCCAGTTCAAGTTGCTGAAACAATATCTCTGTGGCCTCGTCGTCTCGACCGTCCGGAAGCAATCTCGCCAGCTCCCGATCCAGAGTGCCAACTTGTAATGTAAAATAACGTGTAACCTCGTGAAGTTTGCCGGGTTTAAGCCTTGACAGGAACGCCTTTTCCATCACAACGGGCGCTCGCACAATGTGCAAATCCAGTGTTCGCAGGCCCTTTTGCTCCATCTCCCACATGGGCCCATGAACTTTCGCGAACGCATTTCCCATCGTGCCCCGATCTTTCTCATACCCCCGCATGCCCCGATCACGAATCGTCTGCAGCTCTGCTTCCAGCACTCTTCGTTTCTTTTCCAACTCCGCCATCAACGTGGACCGCTTTCCTCTGAAGCTGCTCTGCGATTTCCGCGACATCGAATTCGTCGCCCTGAACGACATGCCTCCCTTCCGGGACTTGTTCTTCCTGCCCGACCCGCTATCAAACTGACCAGACATCTTCCGAGACCCGAACCCGTCACGAAATTCTCTCAGCATCCCGGACAACCCGCCGGTGCCAGCGTCAAGTAATGGCTTGACATCGTCCATCTTTACGGACATACAGCTCTCTCGCGGAACGTAATGAGTTCCTTCTTCAGCAGCCAATCTGCCAAGCCAACATGCCCACAACTTCTTCCAACACTCCACGCAACGACAAGGCTCTCCTGCCACAGCGCCGTTGGATTCATACGCGCAGTCCCCTACGAGGACACCACCGCTCCCCGCGCCTCCCAGATGTAACGGATTTGTCCGTTGCGAGGACCCACTTCAAGGCTTCGAGTTGAAAGTTTGATGTGTTTCGGGGAAGGTGTGCTAGCGGCGCTGGCTAGCCTAAACGGTGAATGTGACCGTTACGGCGCTGTGAATCATTATTGGTCGAATTTTATGAGCATGTTGATCATGAAGAGTCAGCAAACGAAGAAAAGGAAATGGAAGGAAAGGGTTTGGAGAAATTGGATGATGGAAAATGGGAACGTGGTACAAAGTGGAGACAGGGAAGGGGAATGAATGGAATGAACTGAATGCAATAATTATATACATGTAGTTTGTCGCATAGTGATATGTGACTTGTGACATGTGACATGGCTCATGACTCGTTTTCGAGCAAGTGCCATACCAATACGTAGCACATCTTCACGCTGGGTGGACGAAGGAGAAGACGAAAGAACACCTTGCGACTTGGCGAGTGAAACAGCAGAGCCGTCAGCAGGTCTGCGTGGCCTTTCTGTTTGCTTTGTTTTGCTTTGATTTGCTCTTGTTTGGTTTGGTTTGTTGCGAAGGCTGACTCCGCTGAGGAGCAAAGAGAGCTGGCTTCTCCTCACCTCTTGCTTTGCTCATGACAGACGATTGGCGACAGTGACCGGGTGATCGTTCTGGGACGTTGGCTAGAATTCTTCCCGATTGACGCTTTGCACTTTGGGAGGCGTTGCTCTGTGGACAGGGCAACAGGCCGCGATGGAGGAGGAGAGACTGGACGGCGAGGCGCTCTTGGAGTCTGGCGAAGAGGAGGAACAAGAGCAGAGCGGGCCTGACGCAGAGGATGGCGATGACGAAGAAGATGAAGAAGAAGAAGATGATGAAGAAGAAGAAGATGATGAAGAAGAAGATGATGATGACGGTCTCGGTATTGAGCAGGACGATGAGGAATCGGAAGAGGACGACGTGGATCAAGATGAAGACGAAAAGGACGAAGAGGATGAAGAGGATGAAGACTGCGCGGAAAGCGGGGGCCGGGAGATGTCTCCGGAAGAAAGCCATTTGGAGAGGAAGCCTCCCAAAGCAAGTGGAGGGAACGGCTTGTGTCGACGCGTCGGGAAGACGGTGCCCACAAAGACCGCGGACTGGAGGTCCAAGGCAAGTGAAAGGGCTTTTGTCAGGGGCTCGAGACCACAGAGCGCGAGCGTTCTCGCTAGAAACGAGAGCCAGCCTGCGCTGGGAAACAGGCCAAGGTCAGGGAAGTCGCGAGCAGTTGCCGGGACGGGAATCGCAGCCGTACGGGCGAAAATTCAAGCTCAGAAGAATATTCCCACCTCGCACGTGCGTCCCAGCACAGCGCCAAATAGAGGGCGTGGAGCTCGAGACCTAAAAAAGGACAGTGTTGATGACTGGTATCAGTCGCTGAAAAAGAACGGGCTTCTCTCCGGGCCTGGGCCGAAACAAGCCCTGTCCGCAAAGTACTTGCAAAAGGCAAAGGCGAAGCGGGAGAAAGAGCAAGAGGGGTTATTATCCGAGACTTACAAAGAGCAGGAGCAATATGAGCGTGGCTGTATCGCCCGGATGGCAGAGGCGTCTCGCTGGGCTCAGTCGCTTGGGCTTGGTAAAAAGTTCAATCCGATTTACACAAAACCAACAAGTACCCTGGGCAGCTCGATGAGCGCACACGACCTATTCAGCCCTACCTCTCCATCTCGTTCTCCTGCTACCTCGCCCAAAGAAAAGAAAGACCCTTACACGCAATTCCTCGAGCGCGGAGAGCTGCGCTGTGAGGTTGTTGCTAAAGATGACACCAAGAGTCGTATTATTTCGTGCGAGTTATTTGAGCGGGAGCATGCCAAGTTATTACACCGTCACAGGAAAATGATCCTCGAGGAAGAAGGCCGTGCAGCTTCCACTGCAGCCCAGGCACTCAAGGACGCAGGAGTCCTGATGGAGTCCACCACGACAATTCCTGGGACCTTGAAGAAGAAGCGCTCCGTTCGCAAAATTATGACGAGTGGGAATCAAGGCTCAATCGCTCCCAGCTTTTCTGTGACGGCGAAGCGCGGAATATTCACTCCCAAACAATCGAACCAGACCACAGACGACGACATCGAGAGAGAACTCAAGTCCGTTCTCGAGGAAACGCAAAATCTCACAAAGATTCTAAACGCACAAATCAACCTCCTGAAGCAAAACGGATGGAACCTCGGTTGAGCATGTCTCCGAGATAGTTCATCCGTTAACTGCAGCTTCTTCCCATCACATCCGCAGTCTCATCTCGCTCCGCTGTTTTGCCTGCAAAAGTTTGCCTCGTACTCTGTCCATCGCATGGGAACCCAAATGTTCTGTATACTTTTCGCCATTTCTACAAACATCAAATTATCTCATCGTAGATACAATCTCTTGTCACTCTTTGACAAGATATCAACAACTACCAACTCGAGCCCTCAGCAGTGTGTCTGACAGTGAGTACGAACTCGCCTTTGTATATCACTTCCAAACAATTCCCAAAACATATCAGAACATTCGAAGCACACACTTCATACGCTTCAAACACCTCATACATCCTCATACATCTTCACACATCTTCATGTGTCCTGTCCACGAAACCTGAGCAAATCACGTCACTAGAGCCCCTTTATACCTCACAAACATGTTACAATCACTGTTCCTCACGTCACTTAGACACCTACGTTATGCCCACCTGGCATCGCCACGTGTGCAGAAAATTAGAAAATGATTCCAAAAAGACCGAGAAAACTCACGAGTAAAATCTCCCAAAAAAAAGAACCACAACTCCTACATCCGCCGTGAAAGTGTCCCCGCGCACCCCTACACCCACGGCTACCATTACTTAGCCGCGCGTGCGGAGATTACCGGAAAAGGCGGAGAAAGGGGAAGAAGAAGAGGAGAGAGAGAGAGGGGCGGGAGAGGCGCATCGAGGCGGAGAAAGTGAAAGAGAAAGAGAGTGAAAGAAGAGGCGGGTCCCGATTTTGCGGTGTACAGGCGGTGTACAGGCGGTGCGCAGCTGCTTGCGGGGTTTGCGGAACGCATCGCAACGCAACGCGCGCGTACGCGTTCCCCCGGGTTCTGGACGAGTATATATATATATAAATATATATATATATATAGACGCTGGAGACGGGTTATTGTTGGGAGAGTGGTGCGAAGGTATATAGTTTGAGTTGGGATTTGGGATTTGGGAATTGGGATTTGGGATTTGGGATTTGGAGCATAAGGAGATCGATAGAGTTAGAAGGGCAAAATGGTTCTTCAGGATTTGGGTTCGCAGATTTCGGATGCATTGAAGAAGCTGAACAAGGTGAAGGTGCTCGATGAGGAGACCATCGATGGAGCGCTGAAAGACATTTGCAATGCGCTGCTGCACAGCGATGTGAACGTGAAGATGGTGATGGAAATGCGCATGAACATCAAGAAGCATGCTATGGAAACCGCGCAACAGGCCGGTGCGAACCGCGTGCGCGCCATCGAGAAGGCCGTGTTTGACGAGCTCGTGCGCATGCTCACCCCAGAAGCGCTGCCATACCAGCCAAAGAAGGTAAAGTCTAATGTGTTCATGTTTGTGGGTCTGCAAGGGTCGGGAAAAACCACGACCATCGCCAAGTTTGCCAACTATTGGGCCAGGAAAGGGTGGAAGACAGCGATGGTTTGCTGTGACACTTTCCGCGCTGGTGCGTATGACCAGCTCAAGCAGAACGCGATCAAGCTGCACATCCCTTATTATGGAGACGTCACCGAGCCTGACCCGGTCAAGCTGGCACAGGCCGGAGTACGCAGCTTCCGCGAAAAGGGCTACGAGATCATCCTGGTGGATACAAGTGGAAGGCATCGCCAGGAAGCGGACTTGTTTGAGGAAATGGAACAGGTGCGCGAAGTTGTGGACCCCGACGAAGTAATTTTTGTGATGGACTCCACAATTGGTCAGGCAGTGTCGGAGCAGGCCTCCGCCTTCAAGGAGTCCGTGCCTGTGGGAAGTGTGGTGATCACCAAGCTCGACGGCCACGCAAAGGGTGGTGGTGCTCTCTCGGCCGTTGCTTCTACAGGCGCACCCATCACATTTATTGGTACTGGAGAGCACTTTGATGAGTTTGAGCGATTCGACGCCCAAGCATTCGTTGGCCAGTTGCTCGGCAAAGGGAATCTGAAGGGGTTGATGGAGAAGATTAAGGACAACACCGACCTCTTTGGCGAGAAAGGGCAACAGCTCCAGGAGCGCATGCTGAAAGGACAATTTACTCTGCGCGACTTTCGCGAGCAGCTACAGCAGATCATGAAGATGGGCAACATCTCGTCTCTGATAGGTATGATCCCGGGCCTCAGTAATATGATGCAAGGTCAAAACCCTGACCAGGCTAACAAGGCATTCCGGACGTTTATGACCTGCATGGACTCGATGACGAACGACGAGCTCGATGGAGTATTCCGCACAAGAATCAAAGATCCGCAAAACCCCGGCAAATATAGCTTTGTGTACGAGAAGCAGATGAGTGACTCTAGGATTACTCGCATTGCGCATGGTGCCGGAGTTCCAATTCAGGTGGTTTACCACCTAATTCAAATGCAAAAACAATTCGAAAAGATGTTTGCGAAGATGGGCAAAGGTGGGCCACAAAAATCCGAAGCACTATTTAACCAGGCGAAGAGAAATCCGGCGATGCTCCAGCAGCACTTGGCGAAAGCGATGGATCCTGGCATGATCCAGCAGATGGGAGGGTAAGTTTATGCGTGGTTGTGGTTGTTGCGCTTTGAACGTAAGCACATGACTGACTTGTGTGACAATTCGTCTTTATCTGGTGTACAGCATGGGCAACTTGATGAACCTCGTCAAGGGCATGAACGTGGAAGAGATGGCAAAACAAATGGGAGGACTTGGAGGTTTCCCTGGCATGGGCGGTATGGGAGGCGGGCGCGGTGGACGTGGTGGCCGCAGGAGATAGACATTCTTATTGTATTGTGATTCTATAATCCTCATTTCTCTCTTTTGTTTTTCACGAGTCTTTCATACGTACACCCATCATCAAGGATCGTATCTGTTTTTATGCTCCCTTTCACAGTGGACCTACTCAATCGGGAAACGGAACATGAGGTTATTTCAACGTGCGTCACTCCAGAGACACGTTAGCAACGCTCAAATATTCTGTACAACACCTCCAGTGCGGCAATCTGTGTAAATACACCGGAGTTGGGGTCTGCATGCTCAGTGTATGGTACCAGCTGCTTACTGATGGCAGGAATCAAACTATTCTTGATCATTTGTCTCGCGCTCTCAATCTGCTCGTCATTTCCTGCATTTCCGCCCTCCGCAATTTCGCTACATTCCCCCTCAGGAGCGGATTTGCTCGGGAACTGAGCATAACAATTTGCCAGCTCAACGGCCAAGGAGTCGAAGCAGCCTTCTTCGTCAAACCACTCAACATGCTCGCAGATGCGCAGCAGGAACGGTACAATAGCAGCAGCTAAGGGAACATAACCACTGACCAGTTCAGGCAGAGACCGAAGGCAGCCCTCTTTTGTGTCAATATGTATGCGAAAGTACTCGTCCAGCATTTCTGCGCGTTCCGTAAGAAACTCCGCATACTTGTCTGCAGTTGCTTGCATCTTTGAGGGGGACGGCGGCGTCGAGAGCTTGTGGCTTGCGCGGAGCTCTAAGCCCATCGCGAGCGCTTCCTTCAATGGAATCGGCGTCTCGAGAACAATCCGATTGAACGACCCAAAATTTCGTAAAGCCACCTGGTAAAAGAGCTCTTTGCAGAGCTCTACGTAGTCCACGATGAACATTCCAGTATGCACTTGAACCAAGCAAAAGCATTCGTCCACCCAACCAACAAACACCAGCTCCGAAAGCATCTCCTTGAGCTTGTCGCTTTTCCTGGCCTCAAACTTGCTTATGAGAGACTTGACGCTTGTGAGCATACTAGCCTCATCGGATACCTTGTCGTCAAAACCCGCATAACGTGCAGAAGCTTTGCTGCCCGGCACCGGCCGGTCCGCGTCCATAGATGAAACGTCCTCGTCATCTTCTGGCAGATCGCGTAGCGAGGTCTGCGACGCGCTCTTTGACCTGCCAAAATATTTCTCTAGGTTGCCTGACCTTGGGTCCGTGCGTACAAGTTTATGCGGCTCGTATTTGCGCTTCTTTACCGAAGAGCCCCCGCCAACTGTGCCCCGAGACCTCTGAGACGCAGCCACTGATTCTTCCATCTCGAGCGCATCAGATATGAGGGAATCCTCTTCCTCTTCCAGCAGTGACGCATTGCTTCCGGCATCGACCCGCGAGACCTTGGAATCCACGGTTGTGTCGGCCCGACTTCTCTTGGCGTTGCTCAGTGGCGTCACAATTGTCGTGGAGTTTTGACTGGAAATGAGTTCGCAACCAGCGGTTATAGTTTGCTGAGTGTAAAACACTCTGGACGAGTTGGCGTCTGTAAGCTTGGCGCGAATGCCTTGGGCAATATGACTGACAATGAAGTCTTCGTACAGAAAGTGGACTTCGCGCTTCGTTGGATGGACGTTGACGTCCACAATTTGTGGAGGCATATGTATTGACAGGTACACGAATGGCCCACTGCCCTTGGGTAAATACTCCGTATAAAGCGCATCGACTGATCGCTTGAGGGTAGGACAAGATACCAGGCGATCGTTGATGAAAACGATACAGGTGCTCTTCTTTCGATGGTAGTTGGCGTTTGAAACGTAGCCCTCGTACCGCCAGCTGGCACCTTCAGGAAGCTCCAGGTCGACCCCTGCGGACACACTGCTCCTGGCTGGCTGCTTTCCGACCTTGGCTTTAGAGCTTGGTTCGTCGCTATCACTACCATCAAAGCCCAGCGTCATGGGCTCACCGTCTTCATCGTCGTCGTCGTCATTACCGTCCTTGTCGAGCCCGCCATCGCCTGCGGCCATGCCTGCGTTGTCGGCATCGCCACCGTCATCGCCTGCGACGAAGAAATGGTTTACTTGTTCACTGATTGGCACCAATTCGTTTGAGACCGCTGCGCCATATATTGACCGGATGTTGTCCAGCTTCGAGTCCGCTGAGCTAGTGTGAAGGTCCGGGGTCATGACATTGTGCTTGCGGCACACAAAGCCTACGCCGAGGTGCTTCTTCTCTGTGGCCAGGTCGTTTTCCTGTTTTTGCTCCTCGCTTAGGCCGCGATGGATCGCATATTTGCCCAGCATGTCAAGAATACGATTGTACTCTTCGCTCGGATTTTTTATTGCTCTCCTCCGCGCTGGAATGTTGTAGAACAGGTCCTCCACAAGAATGATGGTGCCATTCAGCCCGGCGCAGGGCTTTGCTTCTCCGGTCTGCTTTCCGTCGAGGTAATTTGCCTTGAAAGCGCTGATCTCATCTTTGGTCTTGGTGGTGATCGTCACCTTGGCCACGTGCGATATACTCGCCAATGCTTCACCGCGGAAGCCATACGTGCCGATGGAGCTGAGGTCCTCAAACTTCTTCAGTTTGCTCGTGGTGAACCGCTCGCAGACGATCTTGAGGTCCTCTTTGCCAATGCCACATCCGTTGTCCTGGATGCTGAAGCTCTTCATCCCGCCGCCATTGACGCGTACCGTTATCATCGACGACCCTGCATCCACTGAGTTCTCCACCATTTCCTTCACCGCAGACACCGGCCTGTGCACCACCTCTCCGGCGGCGATCCTGTTCACCACATCTTCACTCAACCTCTGAATGCTTCCCATCGCTATCCAACTAGCTCTGCTTTTCCTCTTCGCCTTTTGTCTTTTTTCCTTTTGCTCTTCCTTTTGCTTTTCCTTTTCCTTTTGATCTTGGCTCGCGTTCTGAGTTGGTGTTGTTGTTGTTGAACTTCCGTTTGTAATAATATATATATATATATATATATATATATGTATATGTATAGGACAGAAAGATGCGGCCGTATGCACTTTCGAGATGCGCAGCTGAAGGTGTGCTATTGGCTACTATATGGACACTAGAGGTACGCGCGTATGCGTCTCTGCAGTGTGGGTGTGCTCTTTGACACTTGACTCCCATTCAAAATCACGATTAGGTTTTATTATTATCAGTAGTTAGCTGATTGGAGTATGTGAAAGAGGAGGAGTTACTAATAGTTTGTCTTATAGTTTTGCCGTAGAGGTAGGTAGCATGTTTGAAATGACCTGACTGTGAGAAGAACCCGGGAACCGGAGAACCGAGGAGCCGAGGAACCGAGGAACCAGGGGGAAAGGTCTGGTTCTCCTCGAGGAACCGGAGAACCAAGTCGAGTCCCGGATGCAACACGAACGTGTGAAGTCCGTGAAGATGGCGTCTCCGAGGAATGAGTGCAATTCAAAGATTGGCATTGCACTTGGGATCTTCACTCGACGTCTCACTGTGGAGTTGAATGCCTGCCAATTCGTTCCAGCGAAGGGCGGATTACAATGGTCAACGCTAAAGCTTCACACTCGCGCAATCAATGAAAGTGCATGTTATGTGGCGGGCGAGCCTCAAAACAAATTTTCTGCTAGGTGTGTTTGGGTCCCATTCGCCCGCTCACACGAATATATGGGAGCTGCAGAAAGTTTGGCTTGAACAAGTTTCAAACTCCAGATTGAATGTCACGAAAAAGTATTATATCCAACTTTCAAGCTCCACTTGACATATGATTCTCATCTATGCATTGTGTTGTCCAGCATATTAAAACAGAGTGGCGCTCCTCGGTGCAGCAGAAAGTGGATGCCATCTTTCGTAATCGAATGCATCGGGATAGACAATTGGGATATTATGAAGTATTCGTTTCTTTTCTGTCTGCAAACTGAGCCAAGTTCATTGAAGTCGGAGTTTCGTAGCCCATAAAGAGCTTCACGAGCGGGCAAAAGTACACCATAGTGTGGGAGAAAATTGAAGATCGCTCTTTTTTAGTTATTATAAATCACTTCGCATCGTCGTCAGAGAAATCTTCTTGGCAAGTTCTCGTCTCTCGGGATTCTTTTCTCAGGGACACGCTTCGACGCGGCGAGCATGCTGGATGAATCATTCCGCAGCAGCGGTCCCGCTCGGTATGCTCTGGAGCCCCGAAAAGTCGGTAGAGCTATCAAGGGTGAACGAGAACAAAGTCCACTCCCCCGCGGAGGACGTTATCAACGTCTCCTGAATGAACCGGTACCCCTTCTGCGGGAACTTGTACTCCACAAAAGCCGAATGCGAGCCGTCATCGAAATAGGTCGAGAGAATGGTGACGGCCTCTTCTGAGGCAGCTTCGCTGGCCACCTCGATGTCCTCGTCAGCGGTTTTCGAATTAGGCAATATGTCCTCCTTCTCCTCGGCATCTTCGCCAAGCAGAGCCTCTTCTTCGGACGAAGATGGGCCCTCCAGCCGATACATGAACGAGGGAAACACCTGCATGTATACCTTGAAAAATTCCATGATCTCAGCCTTGCCTTTGAACACCACAGCTCTGCGGTCTTGAGCATTAAAAAAGTGCACCACAGCGTCGCTGGAGAATCTCTTCATTAGTCCTTCCAGTTGCCGACTGTCGAACAATTCGCGAAAGTCGCTGTACTGCTCTTTCATGTTTGTTTGTTTCTGACCCATATTGTTATTCCCCTCTTGCTCGCACACAGTCGCACTTTGCTTTGCTTTTTTTAATAAAGGAACTTTCGTTTATTTATTATACACGCACTGTAAGCCGCAGTTGTCTGCCTTACTCCTCCTCACACTGCACACCTTCGATGTCTCCCCTCAATTAAAAGTGTCCTCGCAAGTATGTATTGATGTATTCATTAGCTCTGTCTGTCCGGAAAGTCCGGAACGGCCATCAAAGATTCAAGAGTATTCAAGACATTTCAAGATTATTCAAGTCTCCCTGATCTGAAAAGCGTTCCGCACCTGCCAGGATTACTACCCCCCACTACCCCAATACATTAAGTGCTGTCCGCGGAGGACTTGACTACGGTAGCTTATGAAGATCTTATGCGCCCTTAGAGATTGTTTTGAATTCTTTTTGAATTTTTGAATTTTTGTTTATTTGGACGGTGGAGAAGAGCACTGTGAGTGAGTGAGTGAGTGTCCTCTCACAGCGAGGTTAGCCGTTTCAACGGTTTTTGAAACTGATTCGTTGAAACCGCCTCCGCGCACGTCCCCCGCAGCTGAAAGCGTAGGCGCATACGTAGGCGCAAGCGTAGGAGTTTGTGTCGCAGAGGCGCATCGCGATCTCTCCGCGAAGTGAAGGACGTTGCGGGAAAGTTGAAAATTGGAAAGTTGAAAAGTTGAAAAGTTGGCGAGGAGCGAGGAGGTTGTTGGAGCGTTGGGGAGAAAGGGGCAAAGGCATTTCAAATATTTGAAAGATTTGAAAGTAGTTGTTGCTTGGATTGGACGAGGACGTGGACAAAATCCAAAACCCAAAATCCGATCCGTGGGGGATTGTTGTTGGTCATCAAGGTTGAAAAGGCTTTTGGAAATTTGAAAGTAGTTGTTGGTTGGATTGATCGAGGACGTTGACAAAATCCAAAATCCAAAATCTAAATCCGATCCGTGGGGGATTGTTGTTGGTCATCAAGGTTGGAAAGGAATTTGAAAATTTTGAAAGTAGTTGTTGCTTGAATTGGACGAGGACGTTGACAAAATCCAAAATCCAAAATCCAAAATCCAAAATCCGATCCGAGGGGGATTTTTGTTGGTCATCAAGGTTGGAAACGGCGTCCAGGAAGGAGCATTTTGGCTGCGTAAGAGCGCTCGCGGAAAGCTTGTTTGGAGAGGAATGCTGCGCAGAAAGATTCATAAAGAGCTCAAGCTTAGCGGGCTGGCTGCTCGACCGGATGCTGTACGCTGGCTGGAGGAAGTGCTAGCCCAGGAGCAGGATGCTGACAAGAGCCTGAAGCTCGTTGTGCGCACGATCAAGGGTCGTGCCAAGTCTCGAACGGCTGTGGATGCGGCGCTCGTTAAAAGCGTGGTTGAGGAGCTGCTTCAGGACGAGGACACGGCCGCGCAGAACGCGTTGCGGGTGCTGGATGCGTTTGACATGCCTGTTTACAAGTTCAACTCTTCTCGAAGCCAATTTTATAGGGTGCAGGACGCAGTTGGCCAAGTAAATGCCAAGCAGTACTATGGAACGTTTCGCGAGAGATACGTTCTGATCAAACAGAGGCTCTTAAGACACAAGACATTCGCCCCGAAGCTACTGGGAATCGAGACCAATGCACCTGGGAATCGCCGTGTTCACCCCAGCGTATCGCACATAGAACTGACGCAGATTGAGTCTTTGGTATCATCGGAAGGCACGCAGTGCGTGCTCGGGCTCATCAGCAAGCTCAGCGATGGGAGCTTTTACTTGGAGGACTTGAATGGGAAAGTCATGATAGACCTTTCCTTGGCCAAAGTACATTCGGGACTAGTCACGGAAGGCTGTATTGTCCTCGCAGAAGGCAATCTCGCTGACGGTGTCTTTCAAGTGCACGACATCCACTTGCCTCCCAGCGAAGCCAGAGAAAAGTCTTTGGCGGCGCACAATGGTGTCGACTTCGTTGAAGACAGCTTTAACCTGAGCCAAGAAGCGATGGAAAGTAAGGCGGCTGCTGAGCGCGAGGCTGAAGATTCTTGTATCGTTTTTCTCTCTGATGTCCACCTTGACAACGAGTCAACAGTGGCCAACTTGCGTCGTGTGTTTGAGGGTTATTCGCAGGTACAGTGTCCTCCAAAAGCGATCGTTCTGATGGGGAGCTTCTCGGAGGAGCCTTTTGGATATGGCGACGGGCAGTGCTCGGTTCCAAAGTTTAAAGCGTTGCTCGAGAATCTTGCAGATGTGCTGCTAGAATATGAGAAGCTTTTGGCGGAGTGCAAGCTCATATTCGTGCCTGGAAGGCGAGACCCGGGCTGCCTTAATCTGTTACCGCAACACAGGCTGCCTGATTTTATCACCAAGGCGTTTCGAGCAAGAATTCAGGAGGCTGTTCCAGCCGCCTCAATCCACTTTGCATCCAATCCTTGTCGCTTAAAGTTCTTCACCCACGAAATTCTAGTCTTCAGAGAAGACATATTCGGCAAGATGAGACGTCACTGCCTGAAATCGCCAGACAGCACCAGTCTCACCATGGAAGACCATCTCGCACACACCCTCTTATCACAATCGCATTTGTCTCCCCTCCCCCTATCGACACAGCCGCTTCTCTGGAGCCAGGATGCCGGGCTCAGGATGTACCCTCTTCCGCACTTGGTGGTTCTTGGCGACAGGCACGACCAGTACCGCAGCAAGCATCACACACGAACGACTGTCGTCAACCCCGGGATGTTCTGCCTGGACTCGAGCTTCATCGTGTACTACCCTGCAACTCGCGAGACTCAGTTTTCAAAGGTACCAACGCAAAATATGGAGGTTGATGACGATTTTCCCCCGGGTGGATAACTGAGATGGTATAAGATACATGTATAGAGTGCCGGATGTTCACAACTAAAAAAAAAGGATTAAAATAACGAGGCCTATCTCTGGACACTTGAATTTATACTTTCCTAACGTGCTTCTTTGCCCATGCGACATTAGTTGCGTACGTACAATAATCAAATTTAGCAGTTCAGAAAAAACATAATGGAAGAACCTTGGAGGTTATGGGCAAACATCAGTGCTTGCCGGATATGTCAAGGTCTTTGGGGTCGGGATGGACTTGAGCATCTCGCAACTTTGACTGCGATGTGGAGAACAGATTTCTGGCAGTGGCAAACATCTTGCTCGAAGATCCCACCCGCTTCAGTGTTCCGGAAAAGCTTTCACCAGGAGATTTCTTAAGCTGAACCATTTCATCTTCCTCCGCGCCGTCCGCATCGGACAGCGCCATTTTAGCCAGCGACTCCTTCTTGAAAATTTGCATGAATTGTACGAACTCGGACATATCTATCTCTCCACTGTTATCGTCATCTACTTGAGCAACCATCGCCTTGATCTCGTCCTTGTCGAACAGTCCCCCCACTGAGATGAATCCAATAGCCAGCTCTTCCTCGTCAATAGTTCCTCCGCTATCGAGATCCAGGAGCCCAAAGATTTCTTTAAATGTCGCAATGTCCTCGTCTTGAAGACACAGCTCACTCTTGAGAGCCTGCACCTTTTCTTCAATCTCCATCTGCTCCTTTTGCTCATTAGAGGCCTCCTCCCTATCGAACACGCGCGAGTAAGCACAACCATTCTCGCTCGGCAAAGCAAGGAGATGTTAAATCAATTAAACTTACATGCTCGTGGTGACCACACCGATGAAAAGCGTCATGAGCACGAGACCACCGATCAATGTGAACAACACAAAATATATGGAGCTCACGACTCCCCAAGCATACGGTTTGACGCAAAATTTCTCAATGTAGTCGTATCCGTAATTATTGCAGCCAAACATATTGATGTACATGACATCCGTCCAGTCTTCAAGTGTCGCGCACCTAAACAGAGTGAACAAGGCAATGTGAAGGGTCCCAAAGTGCCAAGGATCGTTCTCCTGAAATCTGTGCATATAGACAATGTCAGGCGACCGCTCTATGCCGCCCTTGTGGGAATTACCGGTACAGGCAACTTACAGAATCATCCCGAGGATCGCAAACATATAGTACACAAGGAGCAAAATCACAGCGATGTATGTGATGGAACCAAGTCCTTTGATCAATGCCACCACGATAATTTGAAGCTCGGGGAGAGCTTTTAAAAGTTTGAGGACCCTCAAAAGACGGAGCAAGCGCAATACGGTGATCGTGCTTCCGCCTCCCGGAACAAGGCTGCCAACGACTATAAAGTAGTCAAAGCATTGCCAGAGATTGAGACGATGGTGCGAGTAAAAGTATTGCCTGGACATGATTGAGGAAACCTCCGGCTGTTAGAGAAGAATTGCCCGCCTGCCTGAGGGCCGTCAACGACAAAGAAAGAAAAACTTACCAGGGACTGAATTCGTAAGTCGCAGTCCTAAGACCGCACTCGACGAGGAAGATAAATGCAACCACGAAGTCCAGATACGACACGATCAGTTTCATATGCGCTTCCTGGGCGCTCACGTTTGCAGTGTCCTTGCTGAAAAAGGTCGTGACCCCCACCAGGGCGCTGGCAAAGAGAATCACCAGGGTTATTGCATTCAAAAACCATCTGGAGGATGTCACATTGTCAGCCCAAGTAGAGAACCGCAAATATAAACTCTTGAACCCTCTGTGCCCCTTATGCTTGTCCGATATTTTGCTCTGCACAATATCCGAGGAGAAGCCTAGCGCCCTGTCTACAAGTCTTTTGAGATGCGCAATTTCCTTGCAGTCCAAATCGGTTTCGTTTTCGCCTTTTTGAGTACCTACTGCTGCGATAGCTCCGAGAAAAACCGGCACAACCTTCTGTGTCAATGTTCGTGTCAGAGTTGGTCGTCCTGGTGCCTCTTGAGAAGCCTGGTTTAGCTGAGCTCCTTCTGATGTCTTGGTCGATGATTCCCGATCCAGGTCAATGAAGTCCATCGTGGAGCTTTTATTTATTTGATCCACTTCAGACTCATTGGACGAAGAACTTGCCAGATTCTGTGCATTTTCGGTATCCGCCAAGGAGAGATCGTTTTGCGAATTCTGCAACCCCACCGGAGCAGAGGCTCGATGAGACATCACCCGTGGAACAAATCGCGCAACGCTTCGAATGGAGGACACGCGCTTCACCTCGCGAAGCTCTTCTTCGCTGAAGTGAGACCGACTCTCGCTCTTCTTTGCCTTTTCTCTGGCTCGCTCCAAAACTTTCTCGCGGTATGCAGCCTCCTTCTCGAGTTTGAGCTGTTCCATGGAATCTGTCATGGACATCGTAACCGCACCAACGAAAAGAGAGAGCATCACAAGAGCCGATATGAAAACAAACGAAACAAAGTAGAGCACTGATCTGCAGGGGGCGCGATCGAAGGGGATGGCAGGCATTAGTATCATCCCTTGGTCGAAAAAAACTAGTGAAAAATTCGAAACCTCGGAGGAGGTCAGACTTACAGAATGGGCTGCGGAGAGCTCTTGTCCGTGGAGCACAGAATCAGAGAATAACTGCTAGCTTGACTCGCGCTCTGCGCACTGGAGGCATCCTGCTTGTAGATCCCGTCCAAATAGTCATCGCTGTTACACCCATAGTAATTAATGTAGAAAATATTTGTCCAGTCCTCAAAAGTCGACACTCGCCAGAGGGTCAGGAGTCCGCGCCAAAGATTGCCTGCAAGTTTGGTGATGTTGGTGTGAAAGAAAGTAAGCAATGATCAATTGTCCCCGGTTCGAAGCTGCACAACAGACACTTACCAAAGTGAAACTCATCATTGGGAACGAAAATGTACCACCCAAGAATGGCGTACCTGTAAAGTGTCTCAACCGATTCTCGTCAGTGTCTGAGTCAAATCAAGACGTGCGAGATTTTTTGATTTACCTCGTCATCGCATTGCCCGGCGCTTCAAACGTACAGGTAAAAAATTAAGAACATAAGAGTCAAGATATAGGCGATAGACTTGATCCCTCCAATAAGCCCCGACACGATCAGAAAAAGTTGAGGAATCTTTTTCACAAGCTTTACTAGACGCAGCAAACGCAGGAGGCGGAGGAGAGAAATTGAGCTGCCCCAATCCCAGAAGGGGAGGCTCATGAATACAAGGAAGAAATCAAAGCCTATACGGTGCAATCAGAGGGAAAATTAGAAAAGGATTGGGCCCAACTAAAAACCTTCACACCACCAGCCCAGGCTCAGCGCAAAACTTACAGTTCCAATTCCAGTCCGAACCGATGAAGTACCTCCAAGGTTTCCGGTTCTCGGAAATCACCTTCACGGCGATCTCTGCAATGAACACAACTAATATGAAGTCGTCGACATAGTCCAACTGTCTCAAGCTATCCATGCCAGGATAGGTCTGAACACCAACAAGAACTCCGGCAAGCACGATCACAGCGATGACAAAGGTGTTGAACGCCGTGCCATCTCGCAACAAGCTCGCGCGGTATGCGATCATTCCGAGCCTATCGAGCGCGAGAATCTCCTCCGCGACAAAATCTGTCACTTCTCCGTTAAGCGTTCTGCGGCGATCTTCCGCGTAGTCCTCCGCCAACTTCTCCACTTCCACCGTGACAGGCTTCATTTTCATGCCCTGAATGCCAAACTCATCTCTGTAGCCCCCGCGCTCGTACTTGATCCTCTCTTTCGTGCGCTCGTCCTGCTTGGAGGCTTCTTTGCGTCTTTTGCGAGCATTGCGAACGCTTGCAGCTTGCGACGCGACAACTGCAGGCATCTTTGCACGACTGCCAGCTCAGCCAGAGCCCTATCTCGCCGCTGAGCGCCACCCTTCGCAGTCACAAAAGATCAATTCCGCTCATCCAACCCCGCATGCAACCGTCTCGCCTCGCCTCGCTTCGCCTTGCTCCTATTGTTCGGGCGGCGCAAAACTAACCAGGGCCAGAGCTGCTCGAACAGAAAACCAAACACGCAGGCGAGCCGGATGAAAATGTCTCCACCAAGGCAAACTTCCGGCGTTCCGGTGTTCCGGTGTTCCAAGACAAGCGCCACGGAGCGTGTCCACACAGCGAGCGAGGAGAGGCAGTCTCGCCTTGGAAAACAGTGCGCAGTGGCGGTGACCAACGAGCACAAACCGATCAGGAAATAGACGAAGATTGGCCCTGGCGCGCCACTTCCATCGCTACCCAGCGCGACCGGCGGATGACAACAATGGCAGTGTGACAAATGGCAGTGTAAGAATGGCAATGTGACAATGGCAGTGCGACAAATGGCAGTGTAAGAATGGCAATGTGACAATGGCAGTGTGACAAATGGCAGTGTAAGAATGGCAATGCGACAATGGCAATGGCAGTGGCAATGGCGATGACAATGACAATGACAATGACAACGATGCTGGTGACGACCTATGTAAAACACACGAGGCACCTGGTGCACCAGCCTCGCCACCTACCTATCATTACCTATCCCTCACTTTTCCGTGCGCTCCAATCAACACCGAAACGCTATGCCTTTCTTTCTTTCTTTCTTCCTTCTTTGCTCTGTTGCTCACTCAGTTGACTCTGTTGCTCTGTAAGTTGGATGCCATGATGGACAAAACGCGCAACGTACATTTTTAGAATTTAGGTTGTTTGGTTTGTTGATCGAATTAAGTGCTTCCTACGCTCTTTCCTACTTGCCTCAAGTGCCCCTCACTACTGAGTGTAGCGGTAGTAGCGGTGAATAACAATGGCATTGGCAAGAGCAATAGTGTTGGCAGCACGGAAACTCTGCACTCCAATGAGTTAGTGAGTGATTGAGTCGTGTCAGGAGAGAGAGAGAGAGAGGAACGTGAGGAGCGAGCTTTGATTTTTGATTGATCTGAATAGTTCGTTTCTTTGTTTTCATTTTAGTTTTGGTTTGCTTTTATCTTTTACCTTTTTGATTTCATTTTGGTTTTAGTTTTAGTTTGAGTTTTAATTGTTTGAAGTTCGAGTTGGATTGACATTAACAGTAATGTTCTGTTTTGGACTGTGAATGAATGACCGAACGAATGAGTTACTTTTCAGTTAGTTGTTGACTCACAGCCGGTGGAGAGTTGAGAATCAGTCGCCGTCGTTCAGATCGTGCGAATGCGTGCATGTACATAAGCGCGCGGTACTCCGCACTGACATGATAGTACAGCGGCTCTCATCCCAGCAACACCAGCAACTATTTTGCCCTTACCATTTTACCGGTGGGAGCGACTCCCTCTCACTCTTCTCTCTCTTTGTGTCTCGCTCGCTCGCTTGCTTTGTTTCTCTGCGAGCAGGTAGATAGATGGAGTGCGAAAAGTGAGCGAGCTTGCTATTTCAACTCTGACAGTGAAGCTCGGCGTTTGCGGCGGTGTGAAAAGGAAGTAAGGCAAGGCAGGCTGGTCGAGGTTGCTTCTGTGGTTTTTGTTTCACTTGCTTGTTTGCTTCTTGATGTTTTTGCTCTTGCGAATCAAAATTCATGACTCAGAGCTCAGGACTCAGGATTAGATTGTCAGACTGCGAAAATTGTGGCAGGGACTGGCAGTGACAGTGACAGCGCATTCGTTGCTGCGTGGGACTTCCTCGTGATGGTGGTCCGTTGCGATACATGCCAGTCAGCCAGCCAGCCAGCCATCATTGTAAGTCTCGGTGGCTTAGCGTTTCTTTTCGTAGTGCGTGGCAGCTGTGCTACCTCCATTCCCCGCACAGGGGGCCAAAGGACAGAGCTTGAAGGGAAACACCGAACGGACTAAAGCATTGTGGCAGAGACTGCTGTGAGCCGGATACTTACACAAGGTTGGGCCATGCACTGGTTTTTGGCCCTCTGAGCGCCAACAAAGATAGGAAGAGCCATGCTTTCACCGCGAATTCTCTTCTGCATTCTGGTCTCTGAATACTGCTCTTGTGCAGTTAATGTGGCTGTGATTTCTGAACCTCTGTTGAGCGGTTTCATTTTCATTTGAAAGCTATGGTGGGCGAGATACGGACTATGGAACGCGCTTCCGATGACCCGGCTACTTGAAACGCCTGTGGATCGCAAAGAGGCGTTGCCATAAGAGCTGCTAGTTTTTACTCTAAACGTTACCGTTTTCATCACTCAGATGTACTCAGACCGTGACCTATATGAGCAAGGCGAAGAGCGGCATTACCTGGGAGAAAGCGTCTGTTGCGTCTTGTGAATATGAACGGGCTGCCACACAGCGTCACGAACACACCTGGAAGCAACGGACACGTCCCTTGGATTCGAAATACTAAAAATTTAAAAAAAAAGGAGCTGTGAAAAGGCTTACAACCTAGGTTCTCGTACCTACTTGGTTCAAAAGTAGAAAGACAAAGAAGCCAAGCGCATCATCGCTTGAACCTTAATCTTAATTCCTGTTTCCGGTCTGCACACACTCACACAGTGCATCAGCAAACACAACAAATATTCTTTTTGGCTGCCGAGGTTTCGGGCGTTGCGTACATAGGACCCCCAAAAAAAGACTTAATGTGCAAAAATAAAAGTGTTGCTTGTGTTTTCAGCGACGCTTTGGCTCCTTTGGCTGGATCTCGCTATCCTGAACGCGATGGATTTTGATGGTGTTCACATTTGCAGGCAAGTTCCCGCTCGCCCCCTTAGACCAGTCGTATGAAAGGGCATATGCATATAGGCTTCCCGAAGCATTAAATGCACTGCAGGTAATTGGAACAGGGTTTCCATTCACGAGCGTTGGTTGGGATGCCTTGAGGCGTTGCTTAGAGTCCTTGTCCCAAAAGTTCCAGACAGAATCCGCCCCGGCTGAAGCAAACGTGCCAAACTTTTTGTGAAATACCAGGCTGTTGACAGCGTAGATGTAATTACGCTCTTTATCTCTGTGACACTTGAAGGCAAAATTGTCCGTGAGGCGATTCTGCATAAAGTACTGAATAGAGCACCGACCCTCGATGCTGACTATGGCAAAGCCAGTTTTGTCAGGGAAGATGCTTAGCGCGCGATACTGTCGTTTCAATGGCTTGACCTTCGGATCACTGTTGGGCCCAGTCAAAGTGTCCAGTACGCGCTCCGGCTGAGCAGGATTTGCCTCCAAGTTGTATATGACGACCTGCCTCTGATTCTCCATTCCTCCAGTTCCGACCACGCAATACGGAAACTTGACGTCCATGCAGTCGACTCTGGCATTTTGCGGCATCTGGCACTGAAGAACAGGATTCTGCGACCTCAGATCCCAGTACATGACCTTGCCGTCCCAGCCCCCGGTAGCAAGCAGCGAACGCTCAGGAATCCAGTGGCACGATTTGATTGGCTGGTCGTGCTTTCCAACCACCGTGGAAGTTTGCTGTCCCGGGTTGGCTCCGAACTGCCA
This sequence comes from Parietichytrium sp. I65-24A, assembly GCA_012862575.1. Taxonomy (NCBI): domain Eukaryota; class Bigyra; order Thraustochytrida; family Thraustochytriidae; genus Parietichytrium; species Parietichytrium sp. I65-24A. The sequence continues at coordinate 380,587 of BLSF01000031.1, forward strand.
TGCGCGTACGACATTGTCGCACCCGCAGCTAAATGCGGAAGCGTTGTCTTTGAAGCAGACGTCTAGCACCGGCGCGTCGTGGGTGATGAAGGCGCGCAGCTCCGCCTTGACCATGTTCATGTTTTCTTGCACCATGTAGCACCGTACCTTGTTGTCCCAGCTCCCTACGAGCAGCAAGTTATCCTGCGGCGAAAATTCCATGCACGAGATTGAGTCTTGCGGCGAATTTGCGTCCCTCGGCACCTCATAGTCCACCGAGTTGTCTCCCTGCTGAGTCTGCTGCCCGAATCCGGTTCCGAACGAAGACTGCTGGGGCTGCGACCCAAACATTCCACCAGACGAGGACCCGAATGCATTCCCACCACTGCCGAATCCGCCGCTGTTCCCGAATCCATTGTTGTTCTGCTGTTGTTGCTGCCCGAATCCGCCGCCTCCGGACCCGAAAGTGTTGCTTCCGAAGCCTCCGAAGCTCATTTCGGTGGTCGACTTGCACGAATGATCAAATGGCTATAAACCGATTCCGGCTGCGCTTCGCGCTATTCAAATATCCAAACACGGATCAATCAAATGGCTATAAATCGATTCCGTCTGCGCTTCGCGCTATTCAAATATCCAAACACGGATCAATCAAATGGCTGTAAACCGATTCCGCGTCCTGGCTGCTTATCCAATTTCCAATTTTCTCACTGCCCAGATACGCCAAGATGATCTATATAAAAATGCGTCAAATCTTTGCTCTAACGCGCGTTTCCAATGCAAACGAATCTCTTCTTTCCCCCTTTCCGTTGCAATCAAATGTTCACTTGTCCTCCTATCTTCCAACTTTTTGCAGCTGAGACACCCTTCTTCAATATAACCAGATCCCGACTTCCACCGAGTAGACCCTATCGATCTACGGCTCCCCCGCACCTTGCGCCGAGTGTCCCCGCGCGCTGAGTCCGCTATTGTGGGGCACGAATTCTCTCACGGGAATTTTCACGAGATTTCTCGCCCGCGTTCGCCAGTCACCTCGCGCAAACGCGGCGTTTTTATTGGTGATGAAATGGCGAGGATGATATGGCTCCACTTACGTCACGGAGGGGCTTGCGTGACGTGGTTTGGAGAGTTGTTTAGTCAAGAAAGAACCACGGTGACGAGTTATTGCCAATTTAAACCGAGAGATGCGCGTAACATGGACGCATACGTTGTTCTTGGCATTTTTTGAAATTTTGTCTACTGTTCATTGAGCATGACCTTGGTCATTTTTCGATGAACAAAGAGAGAGTGATTGCCACCAACGAACGAGTGGATTTTGAGGATAGTTTGAGAGAAAGCGCTTCCTCCCACACATTTACCCGTCAATTAAATGATAATTGCTTGTAAAGTAAATCAAAAAAAGAAAAAAGAGGAAAAAAGAATAACAAAAAAACGAGAAAGACAAAGCGATCTAGACGCGATCTTTGTCCCTTTCTAATCAAATCTATAAATACTCTTAATGTATCCCATTTATAACTTATCAGTAGCCAAAAGTTCTCCTCCGCACCTTCTACTACTCTAAGTATTTAGTATGATCAGCATGCGTCATACTTGGTGCATGAGGCAGACCACAGTAATCCTTCCTAACCTTTGACGTAACAGTGAGCATCATTTATGAGTGCAGTTACTGAGGAGCGTAGAGGCTCTGGGCTTGGGAGCGGGAAGCGGCAACTGCACTACGACCTTAACTCCTGGATGAGACAGCTGACACACAACTAGAGAGTCATGTAGGATAGCAATCGAAAGTTAATGTGCGCCGCCCATGGTGCAGTGGTGCAGTGGTCTAGTGTGTCTAGTGTGTCTACTAGTGAATGTATGTGAATGTCTAATGTTTGTTTGTTCATCGTTTCATCATATTTCATTTCAACATCGAATGACATCGACATGGACGACAAGAGTATACGAGAGTGTGGATAGCGCAAGAGCGTCGATCGAAGCGGAGAGCGGAGGACTTGGAGAGATTGGAGAAAGGGTTCAAGTCGCGGTGTAGTTGTGCTCGTGGGTGGCGGCTGAGCGCGTTTTGCAGATTTCAGAATTCAGAGTTCAGAATTCAGTGGTTTGATTAGAGGTGGAGATGGCTCAGGCGTTGGACAGTCCGCTATTGCGGGATGTTGGCGACAACTGCGGAACGAATGGGCAGCAGCAGCAGCAGCAGCAGCAGCAGCAGGAGAGTGGGAGGCTGAGGAAAGAGTCGTCCTTCACGTCTGTGCTGGATGTCGCTTCGAGGAGGTGGAGGACCATCGCTCTCTGGACTTTATGGGGCGGGTTGTTTGTGGACTTTTTGTTTGTAAGTATGGTCATTCCCGTCTTCCCGTACATGTTCCCGGATGTCTCGAACGCCTTTCGGGGCATGTGGTTTGGAATGCGCCCGATGTTTCAGATTTTAATCGGCCCCTTTATTGAGCGGACGCTACGCAATATTTTCTCAGCCAAGACGCTTTTCGCGACGGGGCTGGTGCTTTTGATCGCAAGCATGGCAGTATTTGTACAGGGAGAAAAGCCACATGATTCGACCATGCAGGCTCACTTATTGTACTTATCTCGAATCCTGCACGCTTGCGCCTCGTCGTTTTTGATGGCTGGTGCCATTATCGCACCTAAGATGCTTTACCAGAGCCGGAAAAACCGTCGAGCCGCAACCACGTCGCTTCTATCAGCTGTCTCTTTTGGAACCCTCTGTGGTCCTCTCTTTGGTGGCCTCACTCTACAGCTTGTCGACAAATTTTTGCCAGTCTATCTACTGATCGGCGCAGCAAGCTCTGTTTTTGTAGTTCTCTTTCTGGCGGGCTTGTTGAAACAGAACACGGGTTCTCGGCGCACTTCGAGTGCAAGGATCTCCTCCGCTGAGCTAAACTCCTCATCGTCTTCTGGCGGCAGCGAAGCCGAGGGCTCGTCGTCGGCTCTCCCTGCCGGGGCTGCAGACGTTGAAAGTTGTGCTTCGCGAAGCGGTGAAATCGAGAATGGAGATGGTGGCCAGGCATCGCCTGCGGGTCAAAGGGACACCACCGAGGCCACGGCCTCTACTGCAACCACTGGCAGCGATAGCGAGCTGGATCTCCAGTTCAGCTACCTTTGTGATGTATATGTTGTTTCTACATGCGGGGTGATTGTCTTAAGCTACCTGATCTTCTCCATGCTGGAACCGCTGATCCCACTTTTCACGTATCAGAAACTCAAGCTGCAACCGCTTGAAGCTTCCCTTTTGTGGAGCTCGGTTCCGGTCTCCTTTTTGTTGCTCACACCACTCACCGCTCAGGCTCTAGAGCGCGGAAAATCCAGGGTTCGCCTGCTTTGTTTGGGCATCGTGCTCTTCACGCTCGCTCTGCCGTTTTTAACAATCACTGTGTGGGGAGGGTATAATCCCGCTTCCACGGCGTTTTGCTTGACGATGTGCTCTGCGGCTGCGGCAATTTGTGTGACCGTAGCATCGAGCTACTTGACAGAAATCTTTATTTGGCGGTACTACATTGATTCGGAGAGTACAGCAGCGTTTTGGACCAAGCAGAGCGCGAATTTGGGAGCCTTTTTGGGCCCTGTTCTTGGCACCTTTTTCTTTGAGCTCCTGGATTACAAAGCTTTCATGCTTGCGCTCTCGGGGGTATGCGCGGTCCTCGGTCTCTCTGTTGCCATCGTCTTTTTGCGACACGTCCCGCGGCCCGAATAAGTATATTTATATGTCTATCAGCCAGACAATTCCTAAAATCACACTAATTTTTAATGATTTTGCTAACCTTCTGACCTTGTTTTCAAAGCTGTGTCGTCGCGCAGAACCCGTCTCCACACACTGTAGTGTATCAGTAGCCTTGGATTAATCCGTTACAAAACTGGGGCCCCGGGGGCCCGGGCCTTACTCATGTGCACGCTTGAATGATTCACAGTTAGCGCATCCACCCCCCGCAACTTCTGCAACCCTCGCGTGCTGCCGATAAAAGCACAGATCGAATGAGTTTTTACATTTGATTTCGACCATTTGCAACGTGGCCAGTGCAGCTCCAACCAATCCATCCCAAGCGGCGGATCCAACGAATTCGCTGGCAGGGCATGTGCCATTTGGTCATCCATCCCTCCTGGCCAGGATACTCAGAATTCAGAGTGTATCGTGCAAAATGGCGTTGCCCTGTCCAAATTGCTTCCACGCTGCTCGGCAGCTTCGATAGTCTGAGTGTTGACAAGTACCACCGTGGGAGAAAAAACTCCCCTTGTACGTTCCGTTACTTGTACGTTTCCGTCGATCATATATTGAATCGCATGACCCATCCGCAACTCGCTCATACTCTCTCAATCTTGTTGGTCTCTGGACTGGACTCCCTCCATGAGATTCTGACTCCATGAAGAGCCTGACAGAGCAGACGCCTGGACGCGGAGACTCTCTTCCGCCAGCAACTTTGATCATCATCGTTCGCTTTGTTGATTGATTGATTGATTGATTGATTGATTGAGATAAAACAATTAACTCACATGTTAATCAACTCACTGTCTCAACTCCATTGTTCATTCACAGTCAACGAAAGAAAACAACCCAGTCAATAAGTCAATAGAAAGACATGATACTGAGTACCAGTCCATGCCAGTGAGAAAGCCATGGTGCAAGTACCGTCCTGTATCGTCCTGTTAATGTCCTGTTAATGGCAATCATGATGGAGAGTGCCGGTACCGGATAGTCATTGCACTTCCCATGCGTGGCACTAACTCACTCACTCACAGTCAGTACTCACAGTCACCCACTCACAGTCACAGTCACAGTCAGTCTCACTCACTCAGTCACTCACTCACAGTCAACGAGCCTCGCTCGCTAGTTACAGTCAACGCCGCGTACTCGCAGTCAGTAGTCGTTGCAGGACTGCCACTCCAAGTTCCAGTCTGCTGCAGTGCTCGCAGCCGAGAGAGAGAGAGAGAGGCTGTGGATGGGCCTATTCCTCGCGAACACGGAGCCACGCGGAAGAACGGGAGACGGGAAACTCGTCTGTTTTTCTCGAAGCAGGGGGTCGCAGCCGGAGTAGTTGGCTGGTCCGGATTGGTTTGGGTTTTGGTTGAGTCCGTGATTGAGGTCAGCTAGAGCGCTTGCCGTGCTCTGAGCTGGCTCGCAAGCAGCTTCGGCAAGCTGGAGAACAACACCACGGAGACGAAGGACGGCGGCGAGATGATGCGCGTGCTGAGCTTTACCAGGAAAAAGTATAGCGTCGCAAATCTGCAAATGCCGGACGGGCTCTCCAAGATTTTTGAGGGCACCACGGAGGAGGAGCTGGGCAAGTTCGTGGCCGGCAAGGTGGAGGGCAAGTCGTTGTCCATGCTGTACCAGGAGCTACTCAAGGGCGAGACCATCATTGGCCTTGACGCTGAGGGCGAGCTTCTGCGCATTGTCAGCGTGGCCAAGCCCATTTTGTACGACACTCGCAACGCCGAGCTACTGGTGGAGTTGGCACAGACAGCGGTAGGCAGCACCAGCGAAAATTTGCGCGTAAAGGGCACTAGCATGTCGGAGAAGTTCAATCCCGTCAAGGAGACCAGTCAAGAGGCCTGCAGCCGCGCTCTCAAGGAGGAGTTGCTGTGGGACGACGCCAAGGCTGAGATGTTCTCTTCCAAGTGCCTCAAGCTTGTGGAAACAGCCACATCCGACAAGTTCAAGGGCCTGCGCTCCGAGTACCACCTATACATGCACATGCTCAAGCCCACGGTCGTAAAGGAAGTACAGGACGCCATCGTCAAGCGCGGTGCGCTCGTGGGCAAGGACGAGAAGTGCGACCTGGACCCGCGCACACAGTGGTGGGCTTGGATCGCCCCGCGCGATGAGAAGTCCGTCACAGAATTTCTCGCCGCCATCACGACCCAGGCCGGCTTCGAGAGCTTTCCGCTCGACAAAACAGACAAGTTTGGCAATACTCCCGCGGGGACCATCATTGCGCAGCAGGATCTCGCCATCACTTACCTCGAGAACCTCATGGGCTGATCTTGCCCGCGAAAGTAACGCATCAGAGCTTCAAAGCTTTAAAGCTTTAAAGCTTCTGGCCCCCACTTTCCACTTTCCCGAGTTCCAAGTTGTTGGCCGCGAAGCCCTGCTTTCCTGCTTTTGCTCCTCCCCGCCCGCCTTGACTGACTCTCTGACTACATGTGACTGCATATTGTAAGCATGCGCCGAAGTGATATTATTTTTTCTTTTGTCCTTTGTCCGATTGAGCAAGTTGGGGAGAAGGGGAGGGGCAACGCTTTATATAAAAAAAGGGTGTTGCATCGACTACCTACGACGACATCCTCTAGATCAATGTTTTCTCTTCCTCTTCTCCACACGCTATGCGATACGACGCTGCGCAACAGGGCGACCTTTCGTTGTCATTCCTGCACCTCCTAGAGGTGAGAAGATTGAAGCGCGACCGTCGACCACTACAATACTCCTTCACTCAATATGTACGAGTACGTGGACGTGGACATGGACATGCGCGCGAGGAATGCAAGTTCCAGCGTGGCCTCTTCTGTCTCATAGTTCGCGTGCTGCGAAAGAGGTGCCACTTGAATGAAAACAATTTCTAACACGGGCTGAAGTCAAACCTCTAAATAAGATTCAAGTTTTACGAAGAAAATAAGCGAAAGAAAGAATGAACCTTGTGAAATTCGGGCAAAAACTCGAAAGCTTGCAAATTTGGGAAGCTTCGAAAGTCTTCTTCGTCGGTCTCCGTTTCAGTTTAGCTGTTTCTGATACTCCAATTTCCACCCTGATCTCAGTCCTGGTTCTGGTTCTGTCCGCTGTTCCGGTCCCGGTTCTCGGTTCTCGGTTCTTGGTTGGAGTGGATCTACCTGGTTCTCTCGTGCTCGCCTCGGGGATTCAAAGGGATCTGAGGAGATCTGAGGAGCAGCGGAACCCCCTTTGGTTCTTTCTGTCCCTCTCCCCAGTGGACCCAGTGCCAGCAGAGTTTTGGTTCTTCTTGGTTCTTAGTTCTTAGTTCTTAGTTCTTGGTTCTTGGTTCTTGGTTCTTGGTTTTTGGTTCTTGGTTCTTGGTTCTTGGTTCTGGGTTCTGGGTTCTGAGTTCTCACAGTCTGTTGAAGTTTTTAGTTGCTTTGGAGACGTCCAAGGTTGATATGCGGCAGACCCGAATCGAGAGGAAAGGAAAGCTTTGTTAATTTTTGTTCATCTTTTGCGCAGCTCGGTGTTGATTGATTTGCGGCAGGAGCAAAGCGGGCTGGTTCTATTGGTTCATGTGAGTAAGTGTCGCAGCTCTGGATGCGCTTTTGCATGTGATTTGATTTGACAGCTCATGGTGATGGCAGATTGGAGAGTCAAGGTTTGCATTGAAAGCGAAAGGAGATGCAAAGGGAGCTGGTGGTCAAGGTTTGTAAAAGGCGCCGAATTATGGCCAAATCCGAAGGGAAGGCTGGGGATGGGAACGATAACTGTACGGCGAAAGTTAGATTCTCTGCGTGCCCGGAATTGGTAGTGGAGACGCTGCTCGAGTTTCTCGAGGCAGAGGAGATTGCCAGGCTGATGCTTGCTGAAAAGGATCTGTGGGAAGAGCCGTGGCTCGACACTGTTGAAAAAGCGAGCAGATCGCGCGCTCTTCAGCTCTCGGAATTCTTTGGAACCAAGGAATCGCCGAGCAAAAAGCGCACGAATGCCTTGCAATCCGCAGTGCTCGCCAAAGTAGCCGATGTGCAGAACTTTGGTTCCGCCAAAAGATTCCTTTTCTCTGACGCGAAACAGGTGCAATGGTACACGAGCCTCGTGCAAGCTACTGAGCGGATGAAGTCCCAGCTTTGCGGCGAATGTGATGGCGGGCTAGTTTGGTGCCGGATGCTTTCAGGAGCTGCTACATTCGAAACTCTTGCTCGGGCTCGAGACTGGAACCCGCAAGTAGCGATAAAGTCCAACTCGAAATCTCCGAAGGAAGACAAAGTTGCATTTAACAAGTTGACTCGCGCGGCGCTTCTGGGGCATCCGGCAGCACAGTTTCACTTAGCGATCGCTTACATGCACGGAGAAGGCTGCAAGCGAAGCTTCGAATGGTCCATTTTTTGGCTAGCCCTGAGCGCGCCATTTTACCCACTTGCGCAGTTTTGCCTTGCAACAGCTGTCACATTTCCGGATGACCAAAATGCCGTGCCGCTCTCCAAGATCCCAACCGACAGCAAATTTGTCTATCACTTGTATGAGATGGCAGCCGTCGCCGGCATTGCGTCAGCGCAAGTAAATATGGGAATGATTCACTACGGTGAGTTTCCCTTTCCTCCGGACGCCGTCGGAAAAATACCGTGCCAGGACGAGTCTTTGGCTATCAAGTGGTGGAGGCTTGCTGCAGAGCAGGACCAGGTCGAGGCCCTCCTCAACCTTGGTCATGCCTACGACCGAGGAGAAGGCGTAAAGCGTTGCGCCCGGACTGCCTTCGACTACTGGACTCGGGCGGCAAAATTTGACGATTGCCGTGCGGATTACTTGCTGGGAATCGCCTATGCTGAAGGAAAGGGAACGATGCAAAATCTTGATATGGCAACACTTTCCCTCCGGAGAGCGAGCAACCAAGTCGAAAATGAAAACGTCGCCGAGTTGGCCCGCGAGCGCCTCGCTGAGCTAGCCAGAACCAATGAGGAGTAGCTCGCGGCTCACAGGATTGCTCTGCAGAGCTTTACTTTAAACGTACATGTGGCTGCCAATTGTTTTTGTTCTTCTTTACCCTTGTGGTGTTGATATATTGCAGTTTGCATGTACTAAATCTAAAAAAGTGTGGTCTTGTTGAATGGCGACTGGTTCTGTCAGAAGAAAGACGTGGGGAAATCATGAGAAGCGACTGCGACTGCGGCGGACTTCATCTTTTCAAATGAAGATTGTCCATCACCTGTTCAAGAGGAGGAGCTCTGCTCGATCTTGGCGAATATCTTGTCAGCTTGCGTTGGCTGCCACTGCTTCATTGCTGAGTATGAGAACCCAATGAAAAAGTCCCATACAGAAGAAGGGAGTAAGGTCTGCCAGAATACTCCGAGCTGAAGAGTCCATGGCAGGTAGACGTGAAGCCGGGAGTCCTCGACACCATTGAGCACCTGCTTGGCAACCCACGAGGGCTCCATTGTTCCCATCATGTTGTACCCTTTGAATAAGTCAGTGTTCACATGGGCCGGACAAACAACCGTGCACTTGACACCAGTTTTTCCCAGGTACCGCAGTTCAGTGTGCAAAGACTCGATGAAGCCGCGAGCAGCAAATTTCGAGGTACAGTAGTCGACCATTCGCGGCGATGGAAAGATTCCCGCCGCGCTGGAGATGCCAACAATATGACCGTCGTTGTTCTTGATCATATCGCCGAGAAAGGCCTTGGTGGTCCAAAAATACGCCATGCTGTTCACCTTCATGGACAGCTCAATCCTGGAATCTGGGGTTTGTAGCAACTCTTGTCCAGATATGATACCTGCGTTGTTGACCACGCACCAAACCGTGCCTTGTTCTTCCCTTACTTGCTCTGCGCAGCGATAGACGTCTTCTTTATCAGCAAGATTGCATTTGTACGGCTTGACGTCCGCGCCAGTCTTGACTCTCACCTCCTCGGCAGTCTTCTCCAGAGCTTCTACATTGATGTCCCACAACGCCAGTTTTGCGCCAGCTTTTGCAAACGTGAACGCTTGCTCGCGCCCAATGCCCGTGGCAGCCCCTGTGATGAGGACAAGGCGACCTTTGACGCTCCTTTTGCGACGCATGAGCCTCGCAGCAGCCGCGAGAATCACGGCCATCAAGGCTGCCTTCTTGAGCCAGTCTTGCCTGCCAATCTTCCGCAGCAAAGCCTTTGCCAGCGACACGAAGTCCTCATTTTCGAGCGCGTGAACCTGTGCCATCTTGCCCTCAAATTGTCACCACACAATCACGCACGCTTCCAAACTCCTGTACGCTTTGAACGCGCAAAGCTACATGTACAGAAGAAACCAACCCGTGGCAGCTCTGGCGGGCGACCTCTGTTCTATCCGCAATTCGCACGACAATGCAACTGACTGTGAACCTCTCTCCCTCACTGACTTGCTTCTCAATCTCCTCGATCTACTCTCATTGGCGCACTGTCAATAGATACACTGCATGCTATCAGCTTTTCTGTCGACTCAACTTTGTTTCGGTCTCTTGCAAGTCTGTCCTTTCTCATCTTTCGCCCTTCGCTTCATTTGTCCTATCCTCTCCCTTCTTACCACTAGATCAAGTAAATCATTAGTACATTTTCACGCACAAAGTCCAAGTACGGTAAGTATGTGTCATACTATAGTAGTTACACAATGCAGTGATGAGACCATGGATGTCCATGGACCCGAAGAGGTATTGGTCATTGTCATTGTCATTGTCATTGTCATTGTCATTGTCATTGTCATTGTCATTGTCATTGTCATTGTCACTGTCATTGCCAGCCAGCCGACCGTCGTGACTTTGGTTTAATCGGAAGCAATTCATTGACAGTGAGTTGAACTGTGTGCTTTTGCCAGTTGAACCTGGAATGGGTCATGTGTGTACATGGGCTCTTGTTGAATGTAAAATACGTTAAAATAATTTAAAGAAAAAAAGTGAACACAGTCTGTGGTTTGCGAAGGTCTAAGCTAATCAGCAAAGCCATGGAAATGTCGAGGGAATTGTTTGCTCTCCGGGCCAACCGTGAGAATATCGACCTCCTCTTCGCTCGCGCTCTTCATCTTCTCCTGGATGCTTGCGACCCATGGGAAGTATTGCTCCTGGATTAAGGTCATGATGAGGAGTGCCACCACGTGGCAAGAGAGCACTTTGAAAATAAATATGGCAAACAGAGGGGTGTCGTGCAAGGAGTGAAAGTCATTTGAGTTACGCGTCCCGAAAATCAAGAACCGAATGGCTTGCGCAATCGTCCACAGCGAAAAGAGACTCGTTGCGCAGTGCGTCTTGTTGGAATCAACGTATCCAAAGTACCTGAGCACGTAGTTTCGCCCGTTCTTGTCTGCAGGCGACGGGTCCCAGAGAAAAATTGCCTCGAGGAAGTATCTCACATAGGACAGGGAGCAGAGCGACTCGACAGCGGGGCCGATATTGATGTTCCCGAAAATCGTTGCCTCCCGTTTAATCTGGTTTTGGTTTGGCGTAAAAAACGCGAACACATGGCATGAAATGAGTAGCGCGACAGACGCAACATATGATACCGCAGGGTCGTGGTTGGCGAAGACGCAAATGGCATTGCCGAGCGCACTGGAAGCCAGGTAGTTCAGATGAAGCATGTGCGCAAATTCGTAGTACTTTTGCAGACGCACCCAGGAATTGAAATCCATAAAGCCCGATTTGCGTGACCTTGCGGAGGGCATCTCAATGATCCAAACGCCGCTTCTCGCCCAGAGCCCCAAAAAGTAGAAAAATGTGTAAATATGGCACAGACACCAGCCCCAGACGATGTTTTCCGCCAATACAGCAAACTCGTGCGCGCCGAGAAGCATCCCGGCCGACGCTGCTCGCTGGACAGGGCCAATGTCGTCGTGAAAGACCGCGCCAACCATGCCGAGTAAGCTAATGGAGATGCTAAGAAATAAATTGGACACTGCACGGCGATTCCAGCTGGAGTTAAAAGAGCGCACAAAGGAGACTACGAGCGCGAGGGAGGCGATCACACCAATCTCTGCACGGAGTCCCCGGCGCCACTTGAGACCCATCATCTGCCAGAACCACAGGTGCACCTGACGCTTAAGCCCTGGCTTGGGGAGCTGCTGGTACGACGGGAACGTGAGGCGGGGGTAAAAGAGTGAGCAAACCATCCTGGCATCGCCTTCCTGGCACTCTCGGAATCCGGCCCAGCTCAGGAAGAGCTGGACCATAGTCTGCTCTTCTGGGGGCGTCTCGCTCTTTTGATTTTGCTGGCCACCGTAAGCCAATGTCTCTCGGACGGATTTATCACAGGCCTCGCGCCAGCGCCGAGTGGTGAAGGCCAGCGCAGTCTCGTTGTGCAAGATGGCAACTAGATGGTCATAGTTTCGTTCGGCAGTCTTGAAGAAACACCTGTCAAGGTCTTCCTGGAGCCGCTGATCGAGCATCTTAGCCTCGATCTTCTCCCACGTCCGCTTCTGCTCAAACCGGTGCCTGAAGAGCATGGGTAGCATCGGGTGCGAGGCGTTGTCTAGTCGCGACAGACATTTCCCTGCAGCTCTGAGGTTGTCAAGCTTTTCTGCCGAGAGGCTTTTCTTTTGCAGCCATGGGTTGCTGGCCGATTCGGAGCCCACGTAACAGAGCTCCTCGTACGACACAAAGGAAGGTTCTCTGGTAGGCAGGATCAGGCGCGCGAGGGCGTCCAACAGGAACTCAGCTGAAGGAACTGCCGCGTGTGCTGCTGCCCCATTAGTATTGTCATTGGTCCTGTGTCTATCGTCGCCGTTGGGTGTTTGGTCGCAAGAGGCTGAGTTTGGCCCCGGAGGGTTGCTAGCAAGGCCAGCACCAGCCCCTGCGCAGGGCGTTGGTCGTCTATTCGTCCAGGGCACATCGTAGCCGGCCTCGGCGAAGAACTGCAAGGCCTCTTCGCGGGGTCCGACAAAGGCGGCCTCTCCGCCCTGCATGAGAATGAGGTCATCAAACATGTTAAAAACGCGCTCGGAGGGTTGGTGAATGACAGCGACTACAGAGACGCCGCGATCGGCGACACCCTTGAGCATTTCGACGAGCTTGAACGTGCCGGCGCTGTCCAGGCCTGAAGTTGGCTCGTCCATGACCAGGACCGCGGGCCTGGATACCAGCTCCATGCCGATGCTGGTCCTCTTGCGCTCTCCACCGCTAATGCTGCGTTGGTGAGAGTCCCCGATGCGCCGCTGCCGCACATGCGTCAGGTTCAGCGTGCGCAGCGTGTCTTCCACTACGCGGGCTCTCTCTGCGGCGTCCACGTCTCTCGGCAGTCGCCAGCTTGCGCTGAAAGTCAGCGCCTCCTCCACCGTGAGGTCCGCGAACAGGACGTCGTCCTGTGGCACGAAACCCACGCGGTCCACGAACGCCTCAAGGTCGCGTCGCCGACCATTCAGGAACATCTGACCGCTGCTCCCGCCAGAGCAGTGCCTTTTCCCGCGCCCTAGCAGGGACATCGCCAGTGTGGTTTTGCCCGAACCGCTTTGGCCCATAATACCTGTCAGACGCCCAGCGCGGATCTCACCGCTCACTCCAGAGAGCACCGTCTTGGCGCTCGAGAGACCTGGGTGCGGAGGGCTCTGCGATGGCGAGGATTCGCGATCGATCGACGGCGTGGGAACTGTAGAAGATTTCGGGGATTCATAGGCCCCAGAAGTAGCATCTCCAGAACTCGGCCTCGCCTCTTGTGCCTGCGATTGCCCGTTCGATTGAGACTGCGACCCTGACTCCGAAACACATTGCAATTTCGACCCCGACTGTATATGCGATTGGCACTGCAATCGACTCGTCTCCGCATCCGCATTCGTTTCCACATCCACATCCACATCCACGTTAACATCCACGTTCACATCACCATCACCATCACCATCATCATCATCATCCATGCCCATCTCTGCCTCCATAAACACCTTGCAGCTGAGCTCTCTAAACGCAATATGCACTTGTCTCGCATTCGGCGCCAGCAAATGCTGCTGCCCAAACAGCCCATGGTCCCCTGATCCCTCTAATCCTTCTGATCCTTCCAATCCTTCTGATCCTTCTGACCTTGCAGAATGCACGGAATGCACGGAATGCACAGAATGCACGGAATGCGCAGAATGCGAGTGCCATAGTCTCTGCTGCGGCCCTTCGTAATACTCGTCTTTGGACAGCTGCACGCCCACCGTGCTGAGACACGAGCCCAAGAAGAGGAACATGACTATCCGCCTCGTCGGGTAAACCACGCTGGGATTGTCCGGTCGGAGAAACCTGCGGAACGGCCCGTGCCCTTCCTCGTCGTAGTACCGCCACCGCCTGCGCGTGTTACGCGTGTCCCCGCCGCGGACACTTTCGCCCCTTCTTCCTTTTTCTCCACCATCGGAGGGCAGATTCTTCTCCTCTGGGACGCCGCCTCCCAGGGTGTCCGCGCTGGCCCGCGGCCGCGGCTCGTATGGGACGGTGCGCATCGCAAAATTGCGGTGTGCAAGAGGGTAGCGCGGCGGGTAGGAGTCCGTGGGACGCGCGCGAGGAGGTGAGGGGAGCGGGAGAAAGAAAGGAAGGGAGCAGTGGGAGAACAAAAGGAACGATAAGGAACGAATCGGAGGTGGATGCAATCAATCAGTCAATCAATCAATGCAATCGTTTCTTCATGAACAGTTTCAATGAACATTGAATCAATCAATGCAATCGTTTCTTCATGAACAGTTTCAATGAACATTGATTGATCAATGCAATCGTTTCTTCATTCAATTTCAATGAGCATTGATTGATCAATGCAATCGTTTCAATTTCAATGAACATTGATTGATGCGTGGAGAGCAAGGTGGAATGGAATGGATTCGGTTTTTGCGATTGTTTGTAATGCTGGGTGAGGGGACTGGCGGCGGAGCAGATGGGCCGATGGAGGGAGAACTGCGTCTTCGCGTGCTCGTTTTGGAAGTTTGGTTGGTGTTTGGTGTTTGGTTCTTGTCTTTGATGGCTCGAGTGGAGATGAATCAATAATTTCCAAGTTCAAGTGATCAATGATCAATGATCAATGGTGACCGACGGATGAACGGATGGATGAGCAAGATGAATACGTTTTGTTCTCTACACGCACTCCTCCAAATTATTGGACACCGGGGCTCACGGCTCGTTGGGTTTAAACCGTGGAGTGTATCAACTCAGATTTGTGCTGTTCGGAAGATTGCAATAAAGTTTCGTGGTCTTCTTCACAATGTAGCGGGGTCAGTTCACGACGAGCAACAATAATGTGTTGAGCAACACTGTCACTGCAGACGAAGAATATTTGTTGGCTGCGCTCGGAGCAGTCCGTGTCATAGTGTCGTCTGAATCTGACATGTCCTCCGGAGAGTTCGCTCCGCCCCACCAAACATCGTCACCAAAACTGGTTCCGCTGAGCGTTGGTCGGGCCCCATTCAGCGAGTACGTCCGACTGATGTGCGGCGAGGTCAGGTCAATAGAGTAGCCCAAATCTTCGAGGCTCACAGCAGTCATGAGACTGAGAGGCTGCTCTGAGCCTGTGAGAAATCCGGTCATGACCTCATTGTCAAACACCGACGTTCGCCAGTGCGAGTCTCGGGTGCCTTGCTCCCCCAGGTTTTCCACGGGCACGCCTTCGGCATTTGCAGCCCCACCAATACCTTCAAAACCTTGAATCGCCCTTGAGCCTGTGAAGACTGGGTCGGCGGACTCTCGCCCGGACACGAGGTCTCCCCACTGCACGCAAGATTAGACAAAAAGTAAGAGCAAGACAAGAACATAAGCATGAGGGCGTGGAACTCGGGGAAACTTACAAACGTTCCACTGAGAGGATGTCGTTGCATGTGCATCACATTCTGTGTTAGTCACCGCTTATATGAATTACAAAACTATCAAAACTTACACTGTAAAAGAGGTGGTGAAATGTAAGAGGAAAGTTCTCACTCTTTCAAAAAAAACGATGCCTTAACGAGACAAGATTATACACTGTTGCGGCAAGCGAATCAATCTAATAACCACTTACTTCCAATCACTGAAAAATGGAAAACTCGTTGTTAGCACTCCCTTTCTGAAATCCTCCTGTCTCATCATCACAAACTAAAAGGAGCCCCCAAAAGAAGGAAACAACTCACCATGCCCCATTTCGTGTAAAACAGTTCCAAAGAGAGTGCCATCCTCGAGCAATCGCAACAGATCTGCAGAGTCAAACCGCATGCGGCCTAGTCGCGGAAATCGAAAGCCGTTCTCGAAGGTGGACTCTGCGCACGGCCCTGCAGATCCAAGCACGTTGAATCTCCCGTCAATCGCCTCAATTTTCGCAAAAATGAGCAGATTTTGCACCACGGACCCTGCCGGCATAATGAAGTCGATCCCGCACGTTCGCTGGAGATTCCGCGGCCGCGGGAACGTGACATTCGGCAGCTGCGTCGTGATGATCGAATTCCACACCGCCGCTGCGCGTTCAAAGCTGTCTTCAATCTGCGCTTGCAAGTCAGGCTTAAGATTGTTCTCCAACATCTGCACCGTAATGAACGGCGCTGCTGCAGCCTTCGCTTCCAGAGCGCCTTCCGCAGCAAGAGCCGCTTCCACCTGCGCTCGCAGCGTGGCATGATGCGTCTCGTCCGCTGATACCGCTGATGCCATTTGCGCCCATGCCAACGCGACCCATGCCAACAATGCCAAAACCACGCTCTTCATCCTGCCCACGTTCTACCTTCGCCTCCGCTTCTGTTTCTGTCTTTCGCCTTCGCGTTCACAGCCCAACACAACTCTGCCGTGCTGTCTATGTAGAAACGATGCCAAACCCTGCTTCCTATGGAGCCCCTTGGGCGCCCCAACTGATTCCGGTCTGCCCACACCAAAACCAGTCCCAAAATATGCACGAATATGCACAAATGACCGAACTCGCGCGAAATTTGCCGGCTCACGGCTAACGAGAGAGGGCTCCCGGTAGGTCTCGCTAGTTAGTTTGCGATGTGGAAAGATCGCAAAGATTGGTGGATTGTTGTTGTTGTTGTTGTTGTTGTTGTTGTTTTTGGGGGTTTGTGTGTTCTGAAAGTTGATTTCAATTGGATGAACAGGACGGGGATGGTTTACTGAATTCTGCGCCTGAGAACAATCTGCCGCTCTATTATCGTCGACAATGGGCGATGGAAAATCGGCGATGGACGATGGACGATGAACGATGGACCGTGATGGCTTTGATAAACGTTGGTTAAGCCTGGCGCTGAACCACTGCATCATGGCATAAGCATCTCTTCGAATGTCCAGCGCTCAGCTAATGAAGCTAAGGGCACCCCACCTTCCGATAGGGTTTGTTTACGCTGTCACTTCGTGGCTTCACTTGTTTCTCGCTGCGAAAGAAACCCTTTCGCTGAGTTTCCATACTTTGAGCTCGCTTGGGCTGACCGACGAAAGCTTTCCCTTGTTGGGGACTGTTTTCATTGAGCATTTCAGCCAGCTGATGACTTGGAAATAGCGCCGGATGGTCGAGGCTGCGGGCGTTAACTCGCACATCGGAATCTTTCAAAATGAACTTCTGCCTCTGGGCTGAGCACGTGTTGATCGTGCTCCCACTCACGTGCTTTTTGCTAATTTGATTATTTTGATGCGAGCAAAGCTTTGTACTTAACATTCGATAATACGGCCAGCGACTTTGGCTCCTGGACAGTCTTTTAGGTGCATGGAGGACAGCGTGGAGCATACATTCCGTGAAGTTTTTATCTATTGTCTTCTCAGACCTTGAGTGTACGCGGTTGCTCTCATCTTCAGCATGTTAACTCTAGAGACAAGGCTTGCGACAAGGCTTGGCGCTGGATCGTGTTGCAGTTCGACTTTCTCTCTTGCCGTTTGGAAACTAGCCACAATGCTCCGCGAGAGGAAGTCAGAACGTCCTCTCAGCACTCTCCTATCCTCTCCTTCTCTTTTGTGGCGGCCGCTGCAAAGACTGCAAAGCTCCACAACTGCAACTTCACATTGACTGTGAGTTTCATTTTGATGATTGAGCTCATGTTCCCTACTACCATGGTACTCATGTTCCTCATGTTCAATCATGTTCATAAGAATCTCAGGAGCAAAAGATACAATCTTTGCCTTGGCGAAGTTGGCGATGACCTAATCTGCGATCTACCTGTAATCTTATCTGGAGCGGGGATCGGCAAATTTGTCACCCACCATTCTTTCCGCACTTGGGCGCATCTGTCTATCTGTCTCCGTGTTTGTATCTCGCACAGTCGCAGTCAGGAAATAGCAGGGCGGACGCGGAGCGCATTGCGTAGATTAGAGCAGGAAAGCAGAAAGATCGTGGACATTTGGACATTTGGACGTTTGGATATCTGGATATTTGGATATGATGTGGGCGAAGAAAGCGTGGGCCACGTGCCTTGTGGCGGTGGCACTGGCGGCTACAGCGGACGCAAGTCTGTATGTGAAGCGCACGATCAGCGAGATCGACATGGCGGAGCTGAAGATCCAGATTGATGGATGCAAAAAGTCGGACAAGTACGGGTGCAGCGAGCTGAACACGGACTGGGGCAAGAACATCTCTGGGAAGGTGCACGCCGTACTCAAGGATGAGCTCAAGGAAGGATCGCATTTCATCGCTTCGATGCACATCAAGGTGGGTTGCGCTGGTTGAGAGGCTCGTGCTTTCTTTTGCTCTGCTTTGATTTGCCCGTTTGAGCTTGGCTTGGTGTGGCTTTGGAAGAAGGACGCTGAGCGTTTTGAGATTCCCTTTCCTTTCTCTTACACTGACTTTTTCCTTTGCTCCCTTTGCACAGACTGGAATTTTCCCCGTGCCATTCCGCCTGGAGTGCAAGCTCTGCGGGGCAGAGTGCGGAATTAAGATCCCTGTGATTGGCAAGGATATGAAGATCCAGATGCCGCCATGCCCAATCGAAAAGGGCTCTGTAGACCAGGCTTTTAACGTGCAAATCCCAACCGACGACCCGATCCCGCTCAAGCTTGCTGTGGACGGGATCGCGAATGTCTACGACGAGAAAGGCAACGAGATCGCTGCAGCGCACTTTTCCGCGCGCGCCTCCAAGCCAGGCATGATTCTCGCCTCCACGAGCGCCTTGGAGCTTTAAAGAGAAGAATGGCGCTTAGTTTAATTTCGCGCAAGAGTATCTCAAGACTAAAAGTTAGAAATGGCACGGGACTTCAATTATAAAGAGTTTCACGAAAGAGGCAGGTTATTTATTTCGGACTAGTCTAAAAAGAGGATAGGGTGTCGTGTTTACAGCATGAAGGCAATGTCTTGGTTGCGCTTCCCGTCGCCAACGTAGACGCCACCGAACATACTGGTGTTTGGAGCGTGATAAAAGGTGTAGCCAGGGTAGAGAAGACTGCGAAGGACAGTTGAACTGTTGCTAGGATCCGTCTGCCACGTCCATGTGCCTGCTGGGTGGGTACTGCTGATTCCGTCTAGGAAGTTTTGCGGGTCAACAAGTCCGTCCGTGGCGCGCACCTGGGCAAGGTCTGCCGGCTTGCGGAAGTGAAAATAGCATCCGACGTCTTGCGAATCTGCCACGCTCAGACCTCCAAAGCTCGGGTTCCGCGCCACCTTGTGAAGGGCATCGGCAAAAAAGGCTCCACGCGGCACCACAGCTGTGTTGTAGTGGATCTCCCGAACAACGCAACCCAAAAGATGTTCCTCGAGAAAAGCAGGGGTTCCGGGTGCTGGCTTTGCCTCGCCTTCTTCCTTGGCCTCCTCGTCGTCTTCCCCTGCGCCTTCGGTCGCCGCGACTAGCTCCTCAGCTGGATTTCCAGTGAATGGCGTGGACCTGGACACCTGCGCAGGAAGCTCTGCCTCTGGCAGCTCCTTTAGCTCAAATTTTTGGTTCGTGCAAAAGAAGAAGGTTTGGTCCGGATAATTCTCCTCCTCGTTCAACTTCTTCTGAGCCACCAACACCAGGTAATCCGCGTCATTGCCGGTCACCTTTCCCCACAACTTGATGTTCTCCAGACCCTCCGTCGTGGAGAGCTCCAAAGCGGCGTTCGATAGCAGCGTCTCTTCCTCCAAAGTCAGCCATTTGCCGCTGGCATTCGCCACGCCTGCGTCCATCTTCATCTTGCACGGCTTTCCTCCCTGGTGCCCCGCGGTCTGCTACTGCCCACTCCTGCCTGAGCTCCTGTGCTTCTTTCTGCCTCCGCCGCTTCCTGCAACCTGCAACCTACAACCTGCAACCTACAACCCCGGACGACGATCGACGATCGACGATCAACGATGGATGAGCCAATGAAAGAACGAATGGGTGAGTGAGTGAGTGAGTGAGTGGATGGATGGAGTCGCGCTCACAGGCTCCGACTTGACACTTGAACAGAGCGAGCAGAATAGAGCAGAGAAGGCCTACGACAGTCCTCACTTTGCGTGTAACGGACTTGGCTGGGAAAGACGGTGCAGCTGACTGTGAGTGAGTGAATGACTTCATAGACAGAGAGACTGGGAGACTGGGAGACAGGCTCGAAGACGTGACGATGCTACAAGCTTTTTCGTTCACGGAACAGCGAAATGAAAAGTTGATTGACTGCCAAACGAATGAGCATCCGCTTTAATTCTACCAAAGTTTGTTCAATTTGAAAATGTTGCGCAGAGGAGGACAGGAACAAATGTGCATTTAGTAAGCTCAACGCCCCCATAACAAGACTTCGTTTCCGGATGAATGTAATTCGCGTTACGATTTTACGTAACTAAAAGCAGTTAAGAGCTCGTGACCGTTGCAACGTTTGAGTCCTATCGATTTGTGTAGCTGGTTTGGTATGTAGATTGCGTTGCTGGGTTTCGTAGACTCTTTCGCGACGTTAGAGTTGAGGAGCACTAGTACCAAGAGATGTTTCATTTCATTCTCAATTTCATTAATTGAGAGATTCCATCAAGACAAATTATTCGTTATGAGGCGGAACCCGCAATTGGTTCTTGAGAATGCGGCCGCAAAAGAATGCAGTTGTCGTATAGTTCGACGCGGCATGGCTGCGAACCAGTGAGAGCCGAGACGAAAGCCTCTTTGATGGGAGATGGCGAGGAAATTGCGTACGATTTCGCGGACATTGTGTATTGCTGCCGAGAGGTCTCGTCTAGCAAAAGAACTTGATCCTTGTCCACCCGTAAAACCCGATTAATTCCCTCGGATGGGATCTTGCACTCGTGCATCACGTCATAGTGCCTCGGATCCAGAATTAAAAGCTTGCGCGGCTTTGTATCCAAGAGGACAAATAATTTGTCCTGGCTGGCAGCAATACCGAGCGGGCTATCTTCCACTGGAGAGTTCTCCACATTTTGGAGGGATGCGAGATCCCACTTGACAATAAGACCATCTTTGCCTAAGGTGTAAAGTGTGTCATCTCCTTCATCTGCGAAAGTGTAGTCAATGCAAGTTTTTGCGTGTCCAGGGAACAAAATTTCGATCAAACCAGAGTCCTCTTCAAAGTAGCACTCTTTCAAAATGAAAAGCGAGTCCGTCGCAATCATCGACGCCTTCGAGTTTACTGCAAGTGTCTTTGGGGCTTGATCCAATTTCATCTGCAGCAAACATCCCGACTGTCGACTCCAGAGTTTAAGATCTCCTGAGTCATCAGTGGACACAAACAGCCCATCCTTTTGGTATTGTGATCCTGCACATATACTCTTCACCGGGGAGAGGTGCATTTGCAACTTTTGGCTCCGTTTGCAGCCTCCCATGATGTGAACGTATCCCGCCGAATCACCCAGGATGCCTACAGAAGAGCAAGCGGTAATTTCAGCACTGCCCAAATCGCTGAGCGGCGATTCAAGACGGCGTTGCCGCAAAGTGCCAGATGCGGCATCGTACTCTCCAAACTCCCCTGTCACGCTCACGCAAAAGAGTCGCGGTGGCAAGTCAGAATCCTCAGCTTTCGCCATATACAAATATTGAAACGAGGTTCGCAAGCCCACGAAGAAGGACACCTCATAGCCCGATTCAAAGAGCAGCAGAGACTGTACATTCTCTTCTCCGAGAAGCACTGCGCAACGGAACTTGAGCTCTCCGTCGCTTCCGAGATAGGATGCTGCAGCAGTGCAAGAGACAATATGTGGATCGGGCTCTTCCTCACCTGCATCTTCAAATAGAGGCTCTTGCTGTGCCAGGAACGATGGCGTTCGTCTTACTTCAGGCTTTCCGGACGACGCCCTCGCAGCCTCCTTCTTTGCTTCCTGTTCAGCTCGATGAGCTTCCCGCCATTCTCTGATAGGAAAGTTCCACCGTGCAACGACTTGTGAGGTCACGGAGTTCACCATCCATAATTGATCGGCCAATACGCATGCCACATAATCGCGGATCCCGGTTCTATGCTCGTCGAATGCAAGAGCGACAATCGATGATGGGGCCATCACAGCAATTCTTTGCTCTTTCAGCTCTTCGCAGTGGCCAACAAGGAAGTTTCCTGCAGCGTAAACTAATTCGCGAATCCCATTAAATCCTCGTGCAAGCTCGAGATTTGCTCCTAAGACACTCCCACTTTCTGGGACCGCAAGTTCATCTGGCAGCTTGCGCTCGGAGCTGCTGCAAATGAACTCCGGAACAGTCATTCCATTTCGTCTCGAAAGAACGCTCCAGTCAATTTTTATGTTTTGCCCTTGTGTAGTCCCTACCCAATTTCTCACGAGCACTTCCTCTGGAATTTGATTCGCACTGACTGAATCGGCATACACTTCATTGCCGGATTTATCGCTGCATACCACTACTTCGCAGTCATCAGCAAACCGGACTGTAAATGGCAACTCTACCAGCTTGCTCAAATTTGTAATTGGCGCACGAATCTGCTCCAGGGTGTTCGAAAAGAATATCAGTGCGCGGTCCTCCCGTGCTACAGCAAGGCGTTCCTTTGAATCATCACCCGAAGTATTTGGAGACCATATTAGTGACGATATTGCAGACTGCGCGTCTTCTCCGGTTGAAGTTTTGAGTACCTTTAAGGGGCTGAGCGTCGGAATGGAGAAGATATGGACATCTCCAGCTCCAGTTCCCACTGCAAGCTTTGAGGAGCTCTGATTAATGCTGCAGCAGGTGCAAACGCCTTTCTTTGGATCGCTGTTCAATACGATGGTGCCCAGCTGCTCTAACGACGCGGTCCAAAGTGCTACACTACTGTCCGTCTCTCCAATGGTTGCAATGTACCCACCTTCACCGTCGTCTTTATAATCAGAGGAAAAGCACGCACTTTTAATCTTGTTGTGGGTGCTGGTCAACGTGTCTTGCGACTGCAAATCCACGACCCTGTGGCCATCTAAAATAGCAAAATTGCGACAAAACGACCACACACTATTTTGCGGTGGGTTGTTCATTGTCTCGCCAATCACGTTCCATTGAAACACCTTGTCACAGTTCACGGAAGATAAAATCTCGCCATTCGCGCTCCACAGGCGAATGACCTGCGCTCTACTAAGGGTTGCAAAGTCTCTCATATCTACAACAGGACCACTGTCATGGCTTTCGCGAGAAAATAATTTGAGCGAGTACCGGCTGCCATCTGAGGCATCAGGGCCTTGGGATTGCACCATATATAGGTTTCCCTTCTCGTCCCCAAGCCATCCTTTATCGATGCATGTGAGCTTGATCTTGCTCTGGCATTGGAAACGACGCACTTGTCTCCCATTAAAATCGTGAAGATAACAATCCATCGTCCCAGCGAGGACTTCCATTAAGAGCAGAGTGCCGTCCACTTGTATCAAGTCAACTTGCATCTCCCGCCGTCCGTTGCGTGACCCACCAATTAGATCCGCGCGCTTGATGGCACTAAAACTTTGCAGTTTTGGTCGAAGCGAAACAGTGTCAAAAACCGCGTAGTTCTTCGAGGTGTCTTTCAGTATTGTGTAATCGCCAGTTGGATCTATCCGAATCTGCTCGAGCTGCGCTCCAGCGGTTCCCGGCTGCGCACGTGAGAGGAGTGTGATGGCCCCTTTGGCTGCATCCACATCCCAAATTGAAACTGAGGCGCTGTCACAAGCTGCGACCCTCCAAGAGCCACGAGAATATTGCGCGCAAAGGGATACAACTTGGCTGCTCATTTGGACAATCTCCAAAACTTCCTTGTGGCTCCGGAATACGATGCGATCAAAGGCAGCATATGCAACGATGTTGGCCTCTGGGTGGCAAACTATACAGTCCCCCTTCGGGCCCCGCGCCCCGTGTATCCGAGTAAGGTCAGAGTCCTCTGCTGTTTTCACCATTGTTGGATAAGACCAAATCTTGGCAAGATTGCGCTCTTTTGCGACAGTGAATGCTTCACGGACTGCGAGAATCGATCCCAGTTCCGGATCATATAGGAAAGCTGGCCCGTCCACCTCTGCCTCAGATTTATGAGGGGCTATCAACTGTTCGATCGGATCATCATCTTCCGCCTTCCTCTCTTCCTGGAGATGGTCCTGCTGGACTGTTTCATCCATAGGTTCATTGTCTCCCTCCCCTTCTTCATTTGTGGCTCTTGGCTGGGCCGTCTCCACCGCCTTAGCACCCTCACGCTCCTCCGATGCTCTTGCGTTCGCGTTTGCGTTTGCTTTTGCGTTGATCCCTTTCTCTGGTCCAGGAAACTTTGCAAGTTCTTTTGCAAGCGCTTTTCCTGTGACCGGACGCACCTTTTTATTTCGGAAGAAGGATTTGGTGACGAGATCAAAGACTTGCTCGCCCACATGAAGGCGCCAGTAAGCCCGCCTTTTCGACTTGGTGAAGAAGAAATTCTCTGGGGCTTTGCTAATAACGGGACAGACTCCGTGCAACTCTGAAGTGACGAGATCAAAGATCTTGTCTTGAACAGCGAGAAAGCGACAGCACGGGGACAGTGCAACGCACTCCGGCTGCAAGCCTGCTTCGGTGTAGGAAAACACCTGTGTCCAAGTATTTTCTTCGACATTGCGATGAACAACTACCACGCCATCTGCCATACCAACTGCACAGGCAATAATGTCACCAGGAACCCGCTGGTCGGCTTTGGTGAGAACGGTCATTTCAGGGACGGGAGCCGTAGCGATGCATGTCCCTTCCCCGTGCAGTATGCATGTTGACTCCAGCTCTCCAGACTCAAGGTCCCACAACTTTAGCGTTTTGTCGCGACCTGTTGTGAACCTCGCATTTCGGCTCGGATCTACATAACTCGCAGTAAACCCAACGTGCCCAGCACTGAGCGCGACGCGATCATCGTATGAGCAGGACACGTTTGATCCGTTGATTCCGCTCAGGACGAAGAGCTCCATGCCAGCGGAGACGATGCTTATTCTCGACCCATCGAACGACCAGCATGCTGACAAAGCGCCTGGAGCCAATGTGTTTACTTTGCTCATGGAGTCGAATGAGGCCACTCGAGTACAATACATATTCCAAAGACAAATTACACCATCCGTAGACCCCGCCGAGCAAAACCCGCGAGAGCAAGATTGCAACGCGAGAACCTTTTGCCCGGGATGAGCTTCTTCGTGGCGCAAAAGTTTTCTGCCCTCAAACACGTACAGTCTACCGTCGGATGCACCAAGAACAAGACACTCTCCCTGGGCGTGATACGCCGAGGACAAGAGATCAACTTTGTCCAGGGCCGCCTTGCGAGCAAATCCTGTTTGCTGTTTGCCGCTGGCAAGATCGAAGAACTCCAAGTAGTTTTCTAAACCGCCAACCACAAAGCGGCTCGGGCTTGCCAGATAAACAATATTTCTGGTCACCCTTGGCTGGACCTTATTTGATGATCGGAGGCTGTATGAGGGCTTCTCGCCAAACTTGATTTCAAAGTGTTCGATAGCCCCCTCCTCGAAGCATAAGGTTAGAGTGTGCGGCGGGCACCAACATATTTGGCGACATTTGCGCCCGCGGAATGGAATTTGAAGGAGCGGCTTCATAGCAACATCTGAGGCCTTTTCAGAATCCCATACACACGCCATAGACGCACAGCCAGTAATAAATACATTTGATTCCCAAGAATAATGGGAGGTCTCAATAGGCTGCGGATGAAACCAGTGCGACCGTGGGCGAGCGTCGTCGAGAACCACATCCCAAACGGACACTACGCTCGAGGTTATTTGCACCGTGCGGCCATCTTTGAGGAAGAAGCCTTGATTGCATCCATTCACGCCTGTCAACTGACCCATATATGTCCCTTCCTCGGCATGCAGTCCCAGCGCGCGCTCAGAAACGAGCCCTTGACCAAGGTGTTCGGAGCTCCGATTCGTAGCATGATCCTCGACACTGGTGACTTTGGACACGAACGCGCTCATTTTCCGCAACACATTCGAGAACACCAGGAGATATTTTTCAAGCCGAAAAGCGTATGCGTTTATGAAAGCGTAGCGACTGATTCGCTGCATCTCCTTTGACCCCGCCGGGCTGCCATCGAGCATGGTTTCCATGAGGCTCTCCACTTGGTCCACGTTGAGAGGCTCAAAGCCTCCAAACTGCTCGCTGCCAGCAGAACAGCAGTCCAAGGCCAAGAACAACTCATCATTGTTTAAACTGCCCCTTTTGTCGAAGTCGAACATTGCAAACACCGCCTCTAGCTTCTCCTCGTCCGACATGCACGAAAAGAGGCAGATGCAGCAGACTAGCTGCAGCCCATCCACACCGTCCGGCGCCGTCGCATTGAACGGGCATGCATGCCACCCACAACCGACATCCTCTCCGCTACCCGCATCTCCGTATAAACCGCCGCCGTCCACGCGCCCGAGGTGCGCGAATTCACGTGCATCTCTTCTCGAGACCAGAAACGCCTCCAGCGATCCTGACTTGGCCACCGCTTCAAGCTGCCGCGACAAAGCCGATGCTGCCTTCCGCGCCTCGGACTTGCTGTATCCCCACAGACATTGGCAACCGCCAGACGACTTGGCGTTGCCCATTCAGCCTCTCTCCCGGCGACCGAGAACGGCAGCAGCCGTGGCGGTTTTACTCGTTCTCGTGCTCAAGATCTCTCTTCTCAGTCCGGCGCACGTCCGAAAACTTAGTGCAACTCGAACGAACGACGGGACAAGGTGAGTTGGCCTTTTGGCCGATGTATAACGTGCCAAAGTTCAACTCCGCGTTCGCGGCGAGTGCGATGAGCATGGAGCGTTCGATGTGCAAGACTACTTCTTATAAAGCGATGAGATGATCAAATGAGACCAATTCTTCGTGTTCGGCTTTCCTGCTTTCGTCGGAGAAGCTCTCTTGAAAATCCAGTTGCTTCCACGTTCTTTGTCGAATCCGATCGCCAAGGCTCTAAGCACTGACAAATGACGTTATCTGTTTGGACACCTTGACTTTGGACCGACTTGTGCTGACCTGACTTTGCCCCGCAACTTACGACTAGCTCCCGGGACGCACGCCAGGCGCTCAAATGCTCAAATACTCAGATACTCAGATGCTCCAATGCGTTCGAGAAGGTTCCCTTAAAAAGTCATTCCAAAACAACACTTCGCGTTATGTACGCTTGACAATCTGATTGTGATACCGGTACAAGCCTTTCAGGGTTTGAAATTGAAGAATTGAAGAATTAAAGAACTGAAGAATTGAAGAAAGAGTCAAAGCGAGATTTCCGGCAGTGGTTCGGCACCTTCACTGTTGGCGCACAGTGTTATGCACGGCTTAAGGCTATGTTCGTTCGGCGAGGGTGTACTCGAGTACACCGCTGGCGTAACGGCAGGTTTAGGTAACTCTTATCATCCCAAAAGTCCCTATTCTGGGACTTTGTCGCTCTGGTTAGTTGTTTCAACCGACACAATTCGTTAGTAGTTTCTTATGTGAGCATACTATTGGCCTACTGCTTTTTTCGCTCTTGTTAACAATGCGGCGTGCACAGGGTTTGATGACTGTCTTCTTCTTCTTCTTCTTCTTGAATGTGTTCTCTGAATGAACGTCGGAGATCAGCGAAACTATCTTAATTTGAAACGATGGTTTCAATTGAGAAGCAGTACTTTGGACGATGAGAGAGACAGAGCCTGATACGTTCAACTCTCAATCTTTGCTTTGGCGATAGGAGTTGAGAACAGAGCGTGCCGGGATAACTTTACTTTTGCGTGCGTCGCAAAACCTCGAATAATGATGAGGTGAGCCAACTCCTGCGAGCGCTTGGATGTGCCGCTTGTTGTCATCAGTGAATTAGGAAAAGTGGAGAAGAGTTTGGAACAGGAATGAAGATGCGCGTTTGTGGGTGGTTAAAAAGTCCAGTCACAGCCCTTTCAGAAAACAATTTGGCAGTCGGCCGGGTACCCGAGCTTCTTAAGGTTGTTTTTGCAGGAAAAGTCGATCATCGGCGGTGGCCCGCACATGAGAATGAGGGTATCGTCGCCTGGTGGCGGCATGTGAGCACGGAGCATGTCCGCCGTGACAAGGCCCTCCGACTGAGTCCATTTGTCGGGGGGGTTGTCCAGGGTAAACTGCAGCCGGAATCGATTTGGATGCAGAGCCAGGAATGTCTCTAGCTCTTCGCGGAGCAGGATGTCCTCTTCTGTCTGATTCGCGTAGAGAACTGAGAACATGGTGTCGTCCTCAGGATCGCTCAGCGCCGCACGAAGAATCTGGTACATTGGAGTGATGCCAGAACCTCCTGCGATCATGCCTACCATCCCTTTTCTCACCAAAGTGCTGGAGCTGAGCCGGAACAAAGACTTGCCCTGGTAGCTGATCCGCCCGTACGGTCCGAGCACCTCAACTTCGTCGCCGAGTAGCATGGCGTGCAGCTGCTGGCTCATCTTGCCACCATCAGGAAAAATTGCCTTCTCCCCCGGACGGTAGAATTTGACAACCAAATCGACGTGACCAACATCTTCGTCGGTCGAGGTCGGGGTGTAGGGGCGTTCAATCTCCGCCAAGGAAGCTTCAGTATCTACTCTGCCATTCCACATTCCGCTCACCTTTCCTTGCGTGTTGGGCATAAAGATCTTGAAGTGATTACCGACTGGAAGCCCAAGCACAAGGTCTTTCCTCGGGAGAGCGAAGCGAAGCAGAGCTGTGTCAGGGGAGAGCGGTTCTTTTGCCACGAGCCGAATCTTTTGTCTAATGTCACGTCGGAGGAATTTGTTTGAGTAGTCGATGTCACCCTCCTGCGCGGAGCACAGGTTCGCCCAAGGTCTCGGCGCTGCTTCAATGAGGCCCATCTCCCCGTACCTTCGAGGCATAATCGTAAGGCCCCAGTCTTCGGTCATGTCCAGCTTTCCAAACTTGAGCATGCCAGGAGCGATTTTACGAGCGTCGCTCGCGATGCGGAACTTGAACGAGCCCATTATGACTGCCGACTGGATGAACTGAGCCACCTTTGCGAAGGAGTAACCGGGGCACATTCTAGGGCCGAGTGAGAAAGGAATGAATTTGTAGTGATCCACGCTGGCTCGCTTGACCTGGCCGTACAAATCGAGGTCCTTGTTCTCGGGGGCAAACCACCTGTCGGGATTGAACTCTTCGGGGTTGTCCCACAGCTCAGGGTCCAAGCCCATGCTGTAGCCGTGCAAGTATATCGTGGTGCCTCTCGGCACGTAGTATTCTTTGCCGGTGGTGTCGTGAAGAGTGATGTCCTCCACTGCGTAATGCGGAGCCATGACTGGGGACACGATGCGGTACCTCATTGTTTCTTTAACGGTGGCCCAAAAGTATGGCAGATTTTTTCTGTCCTCCAGTGTTGGTAGGCGATGTGGCCCTACGACCCTATCCAATTCCTCTTGGACTTTGCTCTGGATCTCCGGGTGATTTACCAAGTTGTAGATGAGCCACTCATTGGTGGTTGCCGTTGTGTCGGTCATTGCAAAGAGGATGTCCCATGTGCAGACGTGGACTTCGTCATCGGTCATGTAGGCGGTCTTTGCTTTGCCATTTTCGTCCTTGACCTCAAAGCCTTCGACTTGGTCAAAGAAGAACTGGTCGACAATACCACGCGATTGCGAGCGTTCGCTCATTTTGCCATCGCGACGGAGCGCCTCCCACTCCTTCTTGTGTTCGTCAATCAGTCGGCAAAGCACGCTGTCGCGCAGCTGGGCAACACCTTCTGCATCGCGCAGAAACTTGTTTGGCAGAACTCTGAGCCAAGGAAGCATGTCGGAAGGGTTGCCCGAGCTCAGATTCTGGAAAAAGTACTCCACGCAGTACTTGAGATCGATAAAGTCCTGGGGCTCGTGGGCGCCAAATCTCTTGCCAAAGCTTTTTTTTTTTCGACAAGGAAGCAAACAGCATATACCCTGGTCAGCGTAAAGATCATCAAATCTATCCTCTTGCTTGCAAACTAGTAGAGCAGAGGAAAATAACTTACAGTGCCCGCATTCCCATGTTCATGGACTCCCTCTTCAGCTGTGCGGTGAGGTTGTCGATTTTTTCTCCTCGAAGACACTTTCGCCGCCATTCAGCAACAACGGACTGGACTTCCTGATAAATGAAGTGCGCGAAGGACTCTGAAGCTTTCTTATTGGTGATGTGCGCCACGAGGCGTCCGCGAACCTTGCGGTGATATGGCCCGCAACTCATGGCGATACCCTTGCCGTTTCTGGTCATAATGTACATGGAGGGCACATGATCTCCGCCGTGCGACTGACTGGCCGCTCGATCGGTGGTCATCTCGCCCCTGCAGTGCGCCCCGCTCTCGAGCCGATGTGTACAGAACGCCTCTTCAGCGACACTGGGCTTGGAGATCACGATTGTGTATGCCGCTCCCATCCAAAGTCCGTACAGCCCATTGTAGTGTTTTGCCTCGCGCATGAGGGCATGATGCACGAGCGGGTTCCCATTCGAGTCGGTCTTCTCCTGGAGCACCAGGTTCAAATTTCCGATCATCGGTAGCGGCGTCGGCCCGGGTGGCAATGGGAGCCTCTTCCTGCTCTGTTGAAACTTGTACTTGATCAGAAACACCACATAGTACGCAAACAACCCTCCCGCAGAGGCGCCCAAGACCTTGGCAATCGAAGCCAGCATCTTCTTGACCCTTTCCACTGCCCCCGCGGGCAGAATTGCCTGAAGCGTGCTCTGAGCACCCATTCCCTCAGCTTCCGCGGCCACTGGGCAAACCAACTCCAAATCAACAGTCAAATGTGAAACAACACGCGCAAGAGAGCACAGCACTTTCTTGGTTTGGTGTCTGTCTGCTCGCTTCAAGACGGGCAGGTCTTTGACAGCGGCAATACAATACCATACAATACAATTCAATACAATTCAATACGGGATATGATCTGCTTCTCAGTCACTTTGCTACCTGCATCTATTTGCATATCGATTTGCTCAAGCGCTCTGTCCTTTCCTCGCTCGCGGACTGGGAAGAGCTAAGGCAAATCTATTAAAATTGAAAGAGACGGCCACAATCCAGACGAGTCTTTTGCACATTCGCCTCCGCTGCTTTCCCTTTTTCAACTTTTCCAACTTTCACAACTTGGCTCATCTTCGAGTTGGAAACAGTTCAGAGGATAGGACAATCGATGAACATTCCTCCGTTCTCTCTAAGCATTGGTAGTTTCTCAATAAGATACGCCTCGATCGGTATAGTTTGAATAACTGACTACTATGTCGGAGAAACGGCATGAAAACGTCTCTGTACGGACGCCGGCGGACGTCAAGGCGCGACGTCTCGGCGCGAAAATCAACAACTACTCCACGAGATCGAATGTGGTAGTTGTACAGTACCGGTATTTAGCTGAAACCGATGAAACTGTGCACAAGAATAGCCAAAAGTGTGCATCGGAGTAGCAGTGAGTGTAGCGATGTGCTAATGAATCAATGAACACGAGAAAAAAAATTGATCTTGATGAAAGATCACCAACAATGAATTATTATTTTTAGCTTTTGACTAACTGTAAGTTCTTACTAACTTTTTGTTCAATGAATGAAATAAAGAGCATTCATTTATCCACGCGATGGCCTTCAAAAAGATAATGCCAGTGCATGTAAAACCTACAAGGTATTGCTGAGTGTAAGTATTATAATGCACAATTCCACGGTCCACACATACTCCACACATTCATTCCTCTCTCCCAGCCACCTGCGCCTCCTCTACCGTATACCATAACGACACTATTAGTACACATGTACCACCGCCGCGAGCCTCTTCTACGACCTTCTATCCAAAGCCATAGACCTCGTCGAGACCTACATTTTACCATAGCCAAACCACTATCCTCCCATTCACAACCCACACTATCTCCTACTCTTACCCAACCCTATATACCTCCTACCATTTACCCGTTCCCATCTACGGAACACTAACCTGTAGTAGCCAGCCCTACATTACGGCAAGCGATGTGCACCTATCCCGCGGCTACCATCTATCCCTATCAAGTCCATAAAGTCATTAGGAGTCTCCTCCGCGTGTGAAGTGCAGCGGAGAGAAACGTAATAAACTATGCAATCAGAGAGCGCTAGCATGATTAACGAAAGGGATAGGCGCGGTGGTAAGGAGTGCTAGCGGGTCTAATGTGTGAACGAAAAGTTCAACAATGAATACAATGATTCACAATGATTACAATAATTGTTGTGGTTCAATCAATCAATTGGGTTCAATCAATGAATTTCTTTAGAATTTAGAAGATAAGTGGCGCTATGAAAGTGCTTTCGTGGACTGACATTACTGACATAGAAACAAACACACAGAGATGTGAGATGTGAGATGTGAGATGTGAGATGTGAGATGTGAGATGTGAGATGTGAGATGATGTGAGACAGAGAGAGAGAGCTGTCTATGATCTAGCTGGCCATCCGCCAAAGAGAGAACGAGAGCGTGAGAGTGTGAGAGCAAGAGAGCAAGAGAGCAGGAGTGCGTGAGAGATTGAGAGATTGAGAGATTGAGAAATTGAGAAATTTAGAGATTGAGAGACTGGGAGATTGGGAGATTGGGAGATTGAGAGATTGAGCTTGCGGCGTGGCAAGTGAACAGAGCTGGTTGGTGACGCCAGAGACCATATTGCCTATTGTCCCGTTCGCCGTATTGCACTATTGCCACCTTGCCACCTTGCACTTTGCCACGTTGCCACGTTGCCACAGTGCAATCGTGGCGTCGGTGCGCGGAGTCGTGTGATTGGGTTATCGAGCGGCCTCGGGAGAGACAGAGACAGAGAGACAGAGAGAGAAATGCCGCAGTTCAATGGGACCACGACGCGGTGCAAGGTGTGCAAGGAGAAGGTGTATCATCTCGAGCAGATGCTCGTTGGCGACGACGCATTGCACAAAGGCTGCTTTAGATGCCACACGTGCGACCGCAAGCTGCATTTGAACGACTTTGGCATGATCAACGACCTCATCTTTTGCGGCAAGCACGCCAAGGAGGCAGGGAATATCCCGCCGTCCTCTAGCAGGTCGCCGTCGCCGGTGGCAAGGAGGTCGACCAGCTCCAGTTCCAGAAACGGTGCGCCAGCCGCCAACGGCGTTCCCGGCGGGTCGCTCAAGGAGCGCCTGGCGCTGTATCAAAAAGCCGGCTCCACCAGGGACCTCGCACCGGATTTTATGGAGCAGGACTTAGCGGCTACCGACGACAAGAAGTCTGTGGCATCCGCAAAGTCCAAGGCTTCGAAGGTATCCAAGGCGTCCGCAAAATCCAAGGCTTCCAAAGCGTCGGCCAAGTCCAAGGCATCCAAGGTGTCCAAGGCGTCAGCGAAGTCCAGCAAGTCCAAGGCGTCGAGCGCAAAGAAGAGCGCCGTGGTTCTCGATGAATCTGAAGAGGAGCAGGACCTGGAGGAGAGCTACGAGGTCGTGGAGCCCTCTCCGAAGCCCAAGAGCTCCAAAAAGAAGGCTTCTGCCAAAGGCGCGTCTGCAGCAAGCGCGAGCACACCGACGAGCACGGACGGGCTCTCTCAAGAGCGCAAAAAACAGGAGCGCCGATTGCAGAAACTCGTGGAAGCGAAGCGCAAGCAAGAAGCTCAAGAGGCCCAAGAAGCTGCCGACATCAAGGCTACCAAGGTCAGCAAATCGGCCAAGTCTCAAAAAGGTTCCAAGAAGAAGAAGAAGAAGAAGGCTGTAGTTGAGTCAGAGGAGGAGGAGGAGGAGGAAGACCTCGAGGAGGACTTGGAAAGTGCCGGTCTCAGTGAAGAAGAACAAGCTTCGGAGGAAGAGCAAGTTTCGGAGGATGAGGACGAGGATGAGGACGAGATCGAATCCGAGCCAGAAGTCATGCCCCCAAAGCCTCCGCGCCGCGCATCTGTCAAAAGCAAGGCTTCCGCATCAGCCAGGTCAGCAGCCTCCTCTGCCTCTGCTTCGGGAAAGAAATCTTCCAAGGGCTCCAAAGATGCAAACGGGGAGCTGGCTGCGCTTCAACGGCACGTGGACAAACTCCGCGGCCTTCTGGCTGCCAAAGAGGACGAGAACGAGGTGTTGAAAGAGCGATACTCGGACACCGTTCGCGGTTTTGAGAACACCAAAGAAGAGCTGGCCAGGTTGGAGGACAATTTTGACCAGCTGCAAGCACGGTACGAGAAGAATTCCTCCACACAGAAGCGCGACAAGGCGGAACTCGCGAGAATGATTGATGGCATCCGCACAGAGCAAGAAGAAATTGCTCGCGAGCGCGACGACGCAAGATTACTAGCAGATTCTTTAGAAAAGCTCCTCAAGGAGGAGAAGCTCAAGACAGCCACCCTCGGCACCAAATTGGAGAGCGTCAAGGAGAAGGTGGAGACTATGGAGACCGAGAAGGAGATACTGTTAGATGAAAATACGCTGCTACGCAGACAACGCCGAGCATCGCAGAGCGGAGCTAGCGTCTCCGCAAAGTCCGTCAAGTCGGCGATATCGGCGACCAAGAAGCGTGCTGTTTCCGTAGAGTCAGCAGAGTCAGGGTTCTCTGCAACTTCGCAAGAAGAGAGTGAACATGTGGAGGAAGAAGAAGACGAGGAGGAAGAAGAGTCGAGCGAGGAAGAGCAGGTTCCCGTTGCAAAATCCGCTAAGAAGAGCTCTCGTGCAGCTCCCACCCCAGTGAAACCCCGTAGAATTGCGCCGCCCCCTTCAGAATCGGAGGAAGAAGAAGAGGAGGAAGAAGAAGAAGAAGAGAGTAGTGCGGACGAGGTAGCCGTTGTGAAGACTGCTCGAACTCCAGCGGCTTCCAAATCGAAAGCCAAACCTGCTGCTCGCGTCCCTTCAGAATCGGAGTCCGAGGAGGAGGAAGAAGAAGAAGAAGAAGAGGAGGAAGAAGTGGTTGCCGCCGTGCAAAGACCGGCAAGGTCAAAAGCCGCACAAGTCACAGAGTCGCGCAGTCGTGGTCCTAGCACCGTATCTGCCAAGTCCGCGAAATCGTCCAAGTCAGTAAAGAGCCAAAAGGGGACAAACGCCATAAGGCGACCAGCAGTACGCAAAGTAGAATCCTCGGACTCGGAGTCAGAGTCCTCGGACTCTGCTAGCTCCGATGAGGACGCAAGTGTAAGAAGTGGACTCTGCAAAGTCTGCACCAAGCCAGTTGGTACCTGTATGCATACGAGGGGTAAGTTTATTGTGTAGTGAGGCGAATCTGCCTTTTGTACTTTTGGGTGTGTCAGACGTCGTGAAAAGAGCTTACACATCATGTCATTTTGTAATTGTGATCAGTGCAGGACGAACCCGCTCTCGTTCCCGTTCGCGCTCGAAAAGCTCGAAAAGAAAACGGCGTGGCCACGAAGAGCCGACGAACGCCCAAGCACTAATTTTCCTCTTCCTCTTCGTGTTGTTGCTGTTTTGGCTTCTGTAAGCCTTCCTCTCACCTGCTGACCAAGACTTAGACTTGAAACAAACCGAAAAATAATTTGAGTATAGTGGTGAGACACCGCACTTTTTTCTATATCTTCTTCCATAATCTTCGCTTAGATTTCTGACTTCTACAAAAACTCCCCGATAGACGCACAGTCGATCCATTCCTCTGAATTCGGAAAGTCTAGATTGCTGGATTGCTTCTTCCATCCGCACTCAGCGCTAGTCCGACTCGAAAGCGTTGGGCCACGACTGCTTTCCCGATCCCACCACCACCCCGTCAATTATGCCATGATTTGTTCCAAAAGTCAAAGGCACCCTGAAGTAGCTACAACAAATGAGTCTTCATATACGCTTTGTACTTGGTGTACCCAAAGACTCCAATGCCAGCGATAATACCGAGGAAGAACAAGAAGGGAAGGAGCCAGCCGTGAGACGAGCTATTCATCTCCTCTTCGGTAGCGCTGAGCTCAAGATTCAGCTTCTGCCCAAGCTTTCCAATGCGAATGGACATGTCGTGCTCGCGACGCCTGTAAAATATCGCAACAATCAGCTAACCGGTTAGTGCGGAAATGCCCTTGAGTTTGTATTCAGAGGGACAAAAACTCACCTGATATCGCGCAACATGGTTGTCAAGCGGTCGGAGGCTTGAGAGATTTCTTTTTCTAGGTATCGGCGCATGCGAACCACCTTTCGATTGTGTTCATCGTGGGCCTTGACAAACTTTCTTCCGACGTCAGTCTTCGAAATAATCTCCGAGATGGAGGAGAGTTCAGCAGGGCTGAATTTTTTTAGCTATCGAAGTTACGGGGACAACGGTGCGCAAGCGGGTAGAGCTCGTTAGAAAATCAAAAGCAACTTCCAATTGACAAGGTGGGAAAATTTAGATAAAGCTTGCAGACCTACCTTTCTGGCTGTCTCCTCAGGGTCCATGTCCTCTTCTGCCTCAGAGTCGTCCTCAAACCCGACTTTTTTCTCGTCCGCGCGCTTCCTCCGCCTCTCTTCAAACCTTTTGCGCTTTTCTTGAATCTTCTTATACTTCTCCGTGTTGCGAGCTGGAGCGTAATCGCCGTAGTCGTCCTCGTCTTCATCCCCTTCCTCGTCATCGTCGTCGTCTGCATCATCCCGGCCGTATTGATAGTCGTAGTCCTCCTGGATCGGATCAAAATCGAGCTCCTCCTGGATATCCTTCTCCCACTCCGAGTACTCGCGGGCGATCTCCCCACTCTGCCTTAATTCGTCCCACATGGCCGGCATCTGCTCAATATCGTTGGGGATGGCGTATTCGTACGGATCCATCTCCAAATTTGAGTAGACCTGTTTGTTGGAAATTCACCAGTTTGGCAATTCGTTAGCTTGAAAATCTTTTCGCGAAGATCATCTTGCATCTTGCGCCTTGCACCTTGTAGTAAGAAAGACGTACCTTGATCTCGAGCATATGGTGCTTGTCCACGAGCTCACCTGTCATTGCGGAAATTCCGATGTACGGATTCTTCACCCTGAACTCAGCGTTGCGGATCTGAAAACACTCCAGCCAGTCGGTGGCTCCTACGGGTCTCATGATGACGCTCAACGTGCGTTTGTAGTACGTGATGCGAGCCATGGTCTGGTCCAGATGATTTGGGTCCTTGTTGCGGAAAGGAACGTGGCAGCCATCCGCTACTTCGCGCGATTTGAGCTGATTGTAGTTGCGGTTGCCTTCGTTGAGTACACCATAGACATATGGATGGCGCTTGCCTTTGAACTGCTTGTTCTTGTATGTATCGAAGAACACCCCGACACCGTTCCACTTATCAGGACCTATCATCAGTCAACCCAAAGCCAAGCCCCCCCCCCCACGAGACCATAAACAGGAGCGCAGCGCATGTTCACAACGTTAGATCCAAGCGCATCGCACCAGCCTTCTACCAAGTTGCTGCAACTCACCTCCAAGAGCGTCTCCGCCAACGCCTCTCTGGGAAATAATCCACAGCGCAAAACCGTCCCCGAAAAAGTCTCCCGCTTGGCCGCCCACCCTGAACGTGAGATCAATCTGCCACTCGTCTGGCCTTTCCAACGTGCGCTTCGACCACAGTGCACCTTTCTGGTGCTGCTGTGCATCGGTCACCTTGATGCAGTCTGTCTGCCCGAACGCATCTCCAAAGAGCTCGTAAGCAGAATGCACGGGATGAG
Source organism: Parietichytrium sp. I65-24A (assembly GCA_012862575.1). Lineage (NCBI taxonomy): Eukaryota > Bigyra > Thraustochytrida > Thraustochytriidae > Parietichytrium > Parietichytrium sp. I65-24A. Next base: position 417,892 of record BLSF01000031.1, read on the forward strand.
GATAAGGCGCCGGCCCAAGAGACATGCCCGGCACAAGATCCCTGCGCGACCATTCGTCCTCGCCCAATTCCATTTTGTTGATCGTCGCCACCCTGCCATTCGCCACGAGCAGCGAGGCAGCTGCCAACGACAGAGTCACGCGCATGATCTCCTTCTTCCAATACAGCAACGCAATCAATGCAGCAGTGAATGAAATCAATGCAATCAACGCAATCAATGCAATCAATGAATCAATGCAATCAATGAACCAATGCAATCAATGCGATATGTCCGCCACGCTGCGAGCAACAAACAAAGCCCAGAAACTATTATTGCGCAGAACAACTCTGTTAACAACTCTCTTCTTCATTAACAACGACAGCAAAGCCCTTTCAAGTTCTACAAATCTCTCCTTTTCCCGTCTCCTCTTCTTCCAAGATTCATACATTCATACATTCATAAATTGATAGATTGATGAACAACTTGCAAAGGCTTCCAACCAAAGTGCAACAACAAGAGAGAAAGAAAGAGAGAAAGAGAGAAAGAAAGAATGCCGCGAGGACAGATCGCGCCGAGTTTCGTCGCGCGCTGCCCACGTACCCACCCCACTCGCGACCTAGCCAATCTCTACCGCAGACGCTAGAACCGCCCTCCAACTCTCCAACTGTCCGCGCCCCTGCCTTCTCCTGCCCGTTCTTACCTTCTCCTACTCGGGATCCGCAGCGAGATTTCCGCGCGCTGTTCTTTTGGCTCTGGATTTACTTGTACTTTGTGGGCGTTTCTGTCAACTGTTTTTTTCCTACCTGGTGCGATAGGAGCTTTTAGTGACGGGATCCGCGCAGAGATGTGTGTCCTGGGTTCGTTTGCGGACTATTGATGGGTATAAGTAGGCCTATGATTTAAAATGGTGAGTGTGCGGTGTTTGCTGGGATGGGTAGAGGTGGATAGAGGGTATGGTAGAAGTCAGTGGAAGTGTGACGTGGAAGAGCGTCGAGGGAAATGCTGGTATGAATTGTCAAAGATGTTGGGGGCGTTGGTTTGAATCCTGGGGCTTGTCTTGTATCTCTCTCTCCTCAGATTTCCTCAGATTTCCTCAGTTACATTTTATCTGTCTTCGTCTCTGGTCTGGGCCCGGCAATGGTGCCACATGTTCATTAGATGATCCAACAAGGAATGAATCAATAATAATGATGGCTGTGAAGAAGATTATTTATTTAAAAAGACAGGCATTGTTTTGCCTGGTCTGATTTGAGCACGAGACGACCGAGATGCTGGAATAGGTTGCACGAATATATTTTGGGAGTTTAGAAATATGACTGTGTGGTGTTGGAAGAGAGATGCGCGAGGTCTCTCAATCAAAGACGCGACTGGAGCCCTCGAATGACCTGCTCTGCATCGCCAACGATGCGGTCCAAAAGCTCCTTGCAAGTCGGAATGTCGTGGATGAGCCCCATCACGGTTCCCGCGCTCCAGCAGCTGTCGTTGGTGTTTCCAGTCTCCTGGAAGCTCTTGCGGTAGAGCTCTCCTTTCACGTACGGCGAAATCTTTGAAAAGTCGCCAGGGGTCTCCTTCTCGATTGCGGCAACCTTGAGAGAAGTCTCGTTTTTGTAGACGCGTTCAGTGTTGTTCAAAGTGGTGAAGATGAGGGTGGTGGAGAGCTCATCGCCTTCCACGAGAGCCTTCTTGATGTTGTCGTGAATTGGAGCCTCCTTGGTTGCCATGAAACGGGTTCCCATGTTGATACCCTCTGCCCCCATTGCGAGAGCGGCAGCCAATTGCACACCATTTCCGACTCCTCCGGAGATGATGAAAGGGATCTTGAGCTGCTCGCGAGCTATTATCATTTTGCAATGTGTTCCTAAGTCAGCAAGGTTTCAAATTCTCGCGTTTTGAGTAATGATACTTACCCAAAGGTCCAAGCACAAAATTTCCAATCTGAGCTTCACCAGGATGTCCAGCGCACTCGAATCTGCACAAGGTCAACAAAATTTACAACACAACACCACTGTCAGTGCTTGAAAAGAGCCTGCAACTAAATGTAAGGGAAGCAAAAGCTTGCTCGAAAACTTACCCGTCAATGCTCACGATGTCAGCTTTAATTTCAAAGATGACCGCGAATTTAAATTGTGTCAGTTTGGGTTGGACAAGTCGGTCGCCAAGTGAAGCCGATCACTTACCTCCAAGCTTCTGGGCCGAAAGAGCATGTTTCACCTGAACACATTTGTGAACGCAGACGATGCCATGGCTTTTAAATAGCTTGATAAACTTGTCTGGGCTGCGACCTGCAGTCTCGACAACCTTGATGCCTTCGTCAATCACGACCTGAGCGAACGCCGGGTAGTCTGGTGGGGCGAGGGCAGGGAGGAGAGTGAGGTTCACTCCAAACGGCTTGTCGGTGAGGCTTTTGCACTTGCGAATCTCCGCGCGCAAGTCCTCAGGGGTCTTCTGCGTAAGCGCGGTGATCATTCCCAATCCCCCAGCATTGCTGACAGCGGCAGCGAGCTCAGCGTACCCGACGTCTGAATTTGCATTTCAACACATCCACATTTGTCAGCGCTGCACTTTCCACCACCCAAAGCGAGCAGACAACAACTACTACAACAACTCACAGTGCATCCCTCCACAGACAATTGGGTACTTGATGCCAAGCATCTCGGAAACGCGCGATTTGAGCACCATCTTTCAAAGATTCCTTCACCATTCACAACCACAACATCAAAGACGCACACTCCGTCAGCCAATCTTCCTTTCCTTCGAAACCATGCCTGCCACATTGTCACATTGTCACATTGCCACATCTCCACAACCCCACCAGCTCGAGCACCGAGTCCCGCACGAGCACACGCACAACTCCAACAAACCACACGGGCGGACTGACCTCCGCCCTCTCATCCCCAACGTCCCTTCACAAACATATCTCCACACAACACACCACACACCACACACAGCACACGCGACCAACGCACCTCGACTGGCTGCACGTATTCCCGTATTATCGTATTATCGTATTCCCGTATGTCCTTGTGTACGCAAATGAATTGCCACTCGTCTCCTTCGCGTCCTACGTTCAAGGTCTGTCTGGTTGATGACTTGCTTGACCCGAATTCCCAAAAAGTATCAAAGCAAGTTGCCCCGAGTTCTACAGGGGAGCTAGGCAGACCAGCTAATCCTCTCAGAGGTCTACCGGCGGTCTACCGATTCAAGCTAGCGCTCGTGTAGAGCCTTTTTTGTTGAATTTTGTTGTTGTTGTTGTTGTTGTTGTTGCTCAAAGTTTTGCTCAGGTTTTGATCGCGTTTTAGACATTTTTAAGACCCATTGAAAGTTGGAAAGTGGACCTCTGTTGGCTAAAGATTGTTATCTTTGCGCTAAAAAAGGAGCTTAGGCGGATAGGTAGATGTTTGTGATAAATTAGAGGGATGGTAGTGGTTGGTAGATGGTGTTTATGTCCGGCAGGAGCCTATGCGGGTCTAGTGAGAGCGGTAGGATATGTCAGTCCATCCCTTCACCTGCGAATAAGGGTATGTATTGCTCGGTGCTATCGTAAGGTAGTTTACTGGGAGGTTAACGTAGCGAGGGCTATTACATGTGTACCGATGTTATTCCGATCCTCAATGCGTTCCGCAATAAGACAGGTGAATGCAGGTGACTCGAACTCTTCCATCATCATTCTTTCTCCTCTCTTTTCATTCTTTGTCTTCCTTTGTCTTTTGTCTTTTGTCTTTGTCTTTGTCTTTGTCTTTGTCTTTGTCTTTGTCTTTGTCTTTGTCTTTGTCTTTGTCTTTGTCTTTGTCTTTGTCTTTGTCTTTGTCTTTGTCTTTGTCTCTTTGTCTTGTCTTAGTCTTTGTCTTTGTCTTTGNCACACGCGACCAACGCACCTCGACTGGCTGCACGTATTCCCGTATTATCGTATTATCGTATTCCCGTATGTCCTTGTGTACGCAAATGAATTGCCACTCGTCTCCTTCGCGTCCTACGTTCAAGGTCTGTCTGGTTGACTTGCTTGACCCGAATTCCCAAAAAGTATCAAAGCAAGTTGCCCCCAGTTCTACAGGGGAGCTAGGCAGACCAGCTAATCCTCTCAGAGGTCTACCGGCGGTCTACCGATTCAAGCTAGCGCTCGTGTAGAGCCTTTTTTGTTGTTTGTTGTTGTTGTTGTTGTTGTTGTTGTTGTTGCACAAAGTTTTGCTCAGGTTTTGATCGCGTTTTAGACATTTTTTAGACCCATTGAAAGTTGGAAAGTGGACCTCTGTTGGCTAAAGATTGTTATCTTTGCGCTAAAAAAGGAGCTTAGGCGGATAGGTAGATGTTTGTGATAAATTAGAGGGATGGTAGTGTTTGGTAGATGGTGTTTATGTCCGGCAGGAGCCTATGCGGGTCTAGTGAGAGCGGTAGGATATGTCAGTCCATCCCTTCACCTGCGAATAAGGGTATGTATTGCTCGGTGCTATCGTAAGGTAGTTTACTGGGAGGTTAACGTAGCGAGGGCTATTACATGTGTACCGACGTTATTCCGATCCTCAATGCGTTCCGCAATAAGTAAGACAGGTGAATACACCACCCACCTTCCGATAGGGTTTGTTTACGCTCTCACTTCGTGGCTTCACTTGTGAATACGTGAATACAGGTGACTCGAACTCTTCCATCATCATTCTTTCTCCTCTCTTTTCATTCTTTGTCTTCTTTTGTCTTTGTCTTTGTCTTTGTCTTTGTTTTTGTCTTTGTCTTTGTCTTTGTCTTTGTCTTTGTCTTTGTCTTTGTCTTTGTCTTTGTCTTTGTCTTTGTCTTTGTCTTTGTCTTTGTCTTTGTCTTTGTCTTTGTCTTTGTCTTTGTCTTTGTCTTTGTCTTTGTCTTTGTCTTTGTCTTTGTCTTTGTCTTTGTCTTTGTCTTTGTCTTTGTCTTTGTCTTTGTCTTTGTCTTTGTCTTTGTCTTTGTCTTTGTCTTTGTCTTTGTCTTTGTCTTTGTCTTTGTCTTTGTCTTTGTCTTTGTCTTTGTCTTTGTCTTTGTCTTTGTCTTTGTCTTTGTCTTTGTCTTTGTCTTTGTCTTTGTCTTTGTCTTTGTCTTTGTCTTTGTCTTTGTCTTTGTCTTTGTCTTTGTCTTTGTCTTTGTCTTTGTCTTTGTCTTTGTCTTTGTCTTTGTCTTTGTCTTTGTCTTTGTCTTTGTCTTTGTCTTTGTCTTTGTCTTTGTCTTTGTCTTTGTCTTTGTCTTTGTCTTTGTCTTTGTCTTTGTCTTTGTCTTTGTCTTTGTCTTTGTCTTTGTCTTTGTCTTTGTCTTTGTCTTTGTCTTTGTCTTTGTCTTTGTCTTTGTCTTTGTCTTTGTCTTTGTCTTTGTCTTTGTCTTTGTCTTTGTCTTTGTCTTTGTCTTTGTCTTTGTCTTTGTCTTTTGTCTTTTGTCTTTGTCTTTGTCTTTGTCTTTGTCTTTGTCTTTGTCTTTGTCTTTGTCTTTGTCTTTGCAGTTGTGGCAAAAACCCAGATCGAGAGCAGCGTCTGCAAGCAAGCGTGTAATTGGGAAATTGGAAGACGCTTGAGATGTAAACTCGTGGCTGTAGCTCTCCATATTCTCCACGTGTTCCATCGATCACGGGCTGATTGATTCTCAATCGTGGTTCCCGTGACAAGAACGCTGAATAAGATGCAACGCTGTTGGAACTGCGAAGAGACTGCCGTTCTGTCGCTCTGTCGGACCAACAACTTGCAAACCAATGCAATGCAATGCAATGCAATGAGACCTTTGGTAGCTGAAGCATGCCGAATCCATGTGCACTGGTAGATTGAAAGCAGAATTTCAGATTGCTCTGGTTCCAAGTCCAAATAGACCAAACGAGTCGCCCTCGAGCCGCTGATGATATGCGGCCGCTTGAACCACCTGGTCTACCTTGAAAAGAATCAACTTAAAAGTCGCCCGCAATCAGCTTCCTGTGCGCTTTGGTCGGCTCACGACCGCGGTCTTTCGATGCACCAAAGCAAGCACGGTAACCCGAGACCACACCGCAGCAGCGTACGAAGAGTGCATCCCTTTTGCAATTATCGTTTCCCAGTCTCAAAAAATTGGAAACGAAAGTACCCAGGGCCATGGGAACGTCGACGAATGGAATGCAACCGACCTGGCCGGACGTATCCGTCAATCATCAAACCGAATCATCGAAAACCTCGCCTTTCACGCGTCAATGTCTGTGCGAGCTCGCGAAAAATTCCGCTCACGAAACATGTGCTAAAGGTCGGTGCGAACCATCGAAAACCTCGTCTTCCGCGCATCTATCATCATATGCTGACAGAAGAGTCGTCCTCCACCGACGTTCAACGTCTCAATGTCTCAACCTCCATTGACGACAGCCAAAGTGAAACCTCAACACGCGTTCGCGGAGCATCAGTAAGTTCTGATCAAGTTCAAAGCAACTATGATATTCAGCTTTCAACTGACTGCGACAACAGGAAAAGTGTAGAGTATCTTGAACTCTGCAATTTTGTTCACAGTCCATATTCATTTCCAATTTTCAATTTTGTGCAATGCAAAAAGTGTTCAAAAAAAATGAACGAGAAATTTTCCCAAAAGAATTATTTTTTTTCGAATTAAAAAAAAACGCACAGTCCAAAACAAACACCTCGGAAGGGAAAATATCTTTCAAATTCAAACTTTCTACCACTTCACCCTATCCTCGCCTACCACCCCCTCCCACCCATTCCTTACCCATCCCATTACCGAACAAAGCGAACCGCGGAACAAGTCTGACGCAGTCTTCTCTACCACCTACTACCTCACTCGTCATCATGCTGCTGGGTCGCGCAGTGATTCAAACCTGCCACCACCAACCCATACAAAAGTCAATACAAAAAGAACAAAAAGAGAGAGAGAGAGAGACAGACAGGACGAGGGCAGCATTGGCGCTAGGGCGACACAGTAGCAATCAGCTAGGGCGTACGCGGGGGTACGCGATCGGTGAAACGAAAGTGTCCTCAATAACTTGGGCGAAATTGCGCGACTGAGACATAGCGTGTGTTTGTGTGTGGTGCGTTTGTGTACTTGCGAGAGAAGGATATCGCATATCACATATCCCATATCGCATATCGCATATCGCATATATATACTTCATTCAGTCTGCGCGGCTGCGAGATTATAATCGATTGTTCGGAGTTGCGTAGTTTGTTTAGTTTGCGGAGATTGCGTGGCTTGCGTGTGTGTGTTTATGCGATTGCGGGGGAGTCGGGTCTCAGCAGTTAGCAGCTCTGTTCGGGATTTAAACTTTGAATGAATTGGAAGGAGGGTCGAATCTGAGATTGACATTGTTGACATTGACATTGTTGACTTTGGAATTGACTTTGGCATTGACATTGGGGTTGAAAAACGAATTAGGTGCGCTGTGAACTTGGTGGATACGAATTGCTGGCTTTCGTTGATCTGGCGCCTGGATAGCGTGGGTGAGTGAGTTGGACAAGGAGGGGGGTGTTGTTCCTGCTTTTATTATGGTTGGAGTTGTCGGATGCTGGAAATTGTACTCAAGAACTGCGTGGTACGGTGTTCTTGATACTGTTTCCATTGCCTTTTTTGTTTACGTCCGCGTTCGTTGTTTACTGGAGCAGAAACTTTGGCTGACGTGTAGCTGCTTTGTTGCTTTTCATTGTTGGTAGATTGAAGGAGACCGATCTGCTTTTGGGGAAAGGCAAGATGGAGCCCAGCGACCTCTCAAAGGTACGGCAGCGTGCTGCGCAAAAGAACGACGAGCTTATCCATGCAGGAATGCAAGTTATCACCAGTATGGAGTATTATCGAGCAGTGAGCAAGGATCTGCGAGATGTGCTGCTTGACTTTTCAGAGAAGAGCGGGGATCGCAGTAAGACAGAAACGCTGCTTACAAGACTAGAACAGAGCGCGGGCAAAGTACTTCAGATGAACGAGCTGCCAAAGGAGTTAGAAACGCCACCTTCGTTGCTGAAGGCCATGAAAAAGGAGCTTGGCTCTATGACCTCGGACAAGGTATCTGTCGAGACGGTGCTCAAAGACATGACCGATGACCAGAAGGCTGAACTGATGCAACGGCTTTCATCCGAGCCGTCACGCAAAAAGGGTCGTGGCCAAACAAAACGAGCAGGTGTCCGATCGGTCCCTGGGAATGCCTTTATGCCAGCCGCTACCAGGGGAAAATCTGCCGATGCAAAGTTTAGAAGTTCTCGCAAATCCGCAAGCGGCGAGGAGGACACCAGCGAAGACGACGGAGACGACTACGCCTCAGAACAATCTGCATCGGAGAATTCGGAAATGGACTTTGTCGAAAATGGAGTCAACTCTCCGTCGCGCACCAAAGGCAAACGGACTCCAAAGCGCAAAAAGTCCGCATCTGTGGAACCAAAATCCGAAACATCGTCTCGCAAAGCAAGGAAGAAGCTGATGCCAATGGAGCCGCTGCTCACGAACGAGAGCTACTTTCGGAATAGCGTAGCCTTCGAACTGACTCGACAATACTTTGTCAGCAAAAATGTCACGACCTGTTTTCATCCCAGCACGACGATGTTTGAGACCGTCGATATACCGAACTCTTTCACATCGCGCTTAGATATGGGTTATCCTGGCCTGGCGAGTGTTGTATCGAGGTTTGCGACGTATGTCGCAGACCAAGTCCTTCTTGGATACGCAGAATGCAGCCCTGAAGAATTTGCTAAAGTGTTCCCGATGTACGAGGACCTGTGCAACACAGCCAAGACAAAGTTCCCTTCCACGGAGCCCAACCTGTGCGAGACGTCAATGTCATACCGCGCACTTGTGCAAGAGAGCGCAGAGATCTCTCCGAAGGAGCGGCTCTCGTTTTTTAGAAAAATGGAGAATTTTGTCATTCCAGAGGGCACGCTCGAGTCGCGCAAGTCGAAAAGACTCAACCTCAATGAAAACATCATCAAGAACACTCGCGCAAAGAAAACCTTTGGCGAGCTCGTAGAACTCGTGAGACGCGGAGTCGAACACCCGGAGCAAGATGAGGAAACGGATGTCGAGGATGAAGAAGACATTCTTTCGGAACGCCCAGCTACGGAACAGACCGCAGCGCCTTGAATGAGATGGTAATGACAATGAGTAAATGAATGAGTGATCAATTGCCCGTGCCCCCAACGCATGCGTAGACGCAGAAAAAAACGTACCCTCTATCTTCTTCTTCTTCATCTTCTCCTTCCGTTGTATTACGAAAAAGAAAAAAATCTCCGGACACTTTATTCTTCTGATTTTTTGACAAAGCAACTTGAACCTTTTCAGAACATGCAAAGACGCGAAAGCGGATCGTGGCTCTTCCTTTCCTGTTGTTGAAAGCGATAAGAGATACGCAACGTCCAACGTTTGAGTTTCAAATTGCAGCTACTTTGTACACAATGGAAGCACTGAGCTGCTTCCCGTCTACCACAGAGCTCTCTAGAGGTAAAAGAGCCACAGAAGAAACAAATATTCGAGAATTTTTTACAACGAACGATCTCAGGTCCTTCTACTTATCCATGCCGACGAGCGCAGTTACATCACACTAATTCGTTCCCATCACCAGCGGCAGGCCATAGCATACTGGCGCCGCACCAACCAGATACCTTAATTTACACACACCTCGGGAGTCCTGTATCACTTTCAACAGCTCCTTCTCAGAGCCCTGCGTCACCCACTTCTCCAGAATGCTGCAAGTGAATCTGTCAATGTCCTTGTCAGTTACGTCCCAAAGATTCCCAACCACAGCAGGAGAGCTGCCGCCCATGTACGAGAGAGCAACGCTTGCGGCTTCGTACCGGCCTTGCCTCTTGAACTTTACGCTACTGCAGCCGATCAGAAGCGCTGCTGCGCAACTGGATGGTAACTTTAGGATATCGTCTCGGCTAAGTAGATCCTCTCCACTGCCATGGCCACAGTACAGTACAATGTCCTTGTCGCATAGACTGGCCTGCAAAAAGCGGGATAGCGAATGACTATCTCCAGGACCAACTTTCCCGGTCCAATTGTGATTCTGTGCCAAGTCTTCAAGAAGCGGGGCCAGAGTCTCTCGAGTTTTGCTGAGATCGCCTTTCGGGTCGACGAGGAAAGCTCCGCTGTCGACTGGTATAGACACGCGCGCTCCGAAAGTGGTCAACTTCTCCTCCAAGACCGAGAACGATGGGACGCGACTGACGGACCGTCTCTCCAGTATCGAAGTCGATTCGAACGGAACGTGCTGCAAAAAGTCATCGAGAATGAGCACAACGTGGCCATCGCATTCCTTGCTTTTCTCATCGCCGGCTTGCTTCTTCGTTTCGCTTTTCGAATGGCTCGCCTCCGAGCTCCCTATGAAATCTTTGAGACGCGAGGCTAAGTCCTTCTTCAAACCAGACGTCTTTAAGTTGCACCGAGACAGCCAGCTTTTCAAGTCTGCGACCTTCATTTTGTCCACCTCTGACGGTGTGGGCAGCAGGGTAGCGTGCTCAAGATCATATTGCGGCGAGGGGGCTGCAGCGCTATCTGCACTTTCTTCCAAATTATATTCTGTTGCAGCAAGCATGGAGGCAAAAGTCTTATGTATTTCGCGGCTCGAAGGCCCGCAGACGCCGAACAATATCTGCAATGCTTGTATGATTTGAGGCTCTTTCTCGACCTGTCCGAGATTTCGATACCAGTACAAACAGAACAGTCGCAGCGTTGGCATGCTGAGATTACGCGCACTAGGGTTGCCTTTTCTGATATTGTTTGAAAGGCTTCTGCAAATTGGCACGAGTTTTCTAAGAAAGCCCGCATCTACCTGCAACGAGGGCTCAAATAAGAAACAGAGGGATCCCAGCCAAGTTTGTGAGCATTGCGCGAGGATGTCTCCGAGCTCTGCGTCAAGTGCTTTTCTTTGGTCCCACCAGTCTCTCTTTCTACGCCTATCCCAATCTTGTGTGGATTCGCCAGTGACACCTTTTGTGGTCTGCTCAGCTTCATCGATAATATTCATAACCCGCTCAACCATATTGCATCCCAGGTCACCTTGAAAGGGGATGCTTACGCACGCACAATCCTGCTTTTGAGCGGTGGTTCGACATACAAGCAGCTCCGAGCGCTCACTGCTGTTTCCATTGACAACAGCCATTGCAACCACCGCCCAATAGTTTGGCAAGGAGCTAGATTTGGGCGAAGGGCTGGCATTTTTGCTGCGTAATGTCTTCACCGACTTGACTCGTTCGGAAGCCATGTGAAGGCCAAATGAACGAAGAAACGCTTCGCTCTCCCACACATCGTCAGAGAAGCTTTGCCCTTTTTGAATCAAGCAAACAGTCTTTAGACGTAGCAGATCTCTTTGGAGCGTTGCGTCCGCGAAACCTCGGGCCGAAACATCCAACGCAAGATCGGTTGCCATAATTGCTTCGGAAAAATTGTTCTGGGTGAAAAGAGTGACCGCGTGGGCATGCAAAGCTTTGCATAAGCTCGAAAGGAGAACCGGACTACTTCCTGTCGCCCGAAAAATCTGGCTTAGCGAAATTGGGTCTCGCTGTTCTTCTGCGGCCATCTGCAATCGCCTCAGCTCCGTGCATACGTGCATCATTTCGACAGATACCTCGGGTACTTCAGAGCTGTCTTCCACCAGCGCCTCTAAAACGCTTCTATTTTGTGACATTTTCGAAATTGATTGCTTGAGATCAGCAGATAGTTTCGCAAGTTCTGCCTGTGCGTCATCCGTGTAAATACTGTTGGCAATGCGCGCAAGTCGAAGGCGGAGGCCAAGAATTGGATTCGCTTGCCGGAAGCATTGTTGGGCCATGGCTGCGGCTTCGTCCTCTCGGCCGGAACCTAACGATAGCTCAAATTGCAGGGCTTCGAACTCCTCCAGCAAGGCTGGTGAACCAATGCGCTTCGCAAGCTGGCGACCCTGCTCAAAATAACATCTCGCCATTCGTGCGTTTCCATTCCGCTCAAATGCAGTTCCTACCAAAATCAAACATTCTGCGAGGCGAACGAGGCGATCCCAATCAACCCCAGTCTGGGAAAACGAGCTCGACCTTTCCGAAGAGCACCCAACATACGCCTTGAGAGCGGCCAAAGAATTCTCCAGTGCAGGTAGCCCCCCATCGCCCCTCCTTGTCTGCAGAACACTCAAGGACTGGCGTACTCGAGCGACGGTTGCCAAATTGGAATCTTCACCGAGTGTGTCTGCCTCTTCTTGAAGTTGCGCTTCCAGTTCTCGAGCGACGGACACGAGATTCTCGATTTTCTCATAAACTCCTTCCAGTGAAATTTCAGCGACGACATCTTCGTCTTCGCTGCCATGATCCACAAAGTCATAGACAAAGAACTGGGACTGGATCAGAGGAGCGACATCTGAAGACATATCTTCCGCGCTTTGATAAAGTGCTCGAGCAAGGCTTGAGATGCCGAGGTTAGATCCACATAGCTTTGCCAGTCGAAGCAAATGTTCAGCTTGGTCTGCATCTTCAAGAGTTTCAATTAGAAGACCAGTTGCCACAGCACATTGCTCTGGCATCCCGATATATTCTGTCCAGCTGCTGAGAAACGACAGTTCCTCCGTTGCAATACGGCATTCCAAATTTGAGCGCTCCTCCTCGCTTTCTTCGCGCCATTTTTGTAAACAACTTTGCAATAGAGCTTCTCCGGTTATTGACGCTTTGACCTCGCAACCAAACGACTCTGCAGAGAGAAGAACGATTCCATGCCACTGAAGCGACAAAGCGCTGCCAGAGGCAAGCCCTTTGCAAACGTCCATTGCGCGACAAATAAGATCCTTGCTGCTCTGATCCCAATCCGTCGAGTTTTCGGAACAAGAGTCGCAATGAATGGAATGGAAAAAACGAAACCAGACGCACCGCGCACGCTCAACTTGCAACTTTGGGAGAGTGTCATCACAATCGTGAACCAGCTCTTCTGCTGCTGCAATTGCGCAATCCTGGAGTTGATGGATCACCTCAGCAGCATCCGCATGTGAGCAGCAGAGTCTTGTGTAAGCGTCGAGCTCAGTGCGTAAGACGTGCAACAAGGACAGAGACAGAAACTGCTCGGTATGAACCAATTCTGCACCAACTTCCGCAAGCTCCTGTAAAAGAGGGACGAGCTGTTCGCAGGACGATCTTGATACTTGCAGGTTGACTTTGCAATACATTTGAACTGCGTCCCGCAAACCTGAGGCGTGCTCCTCTTCCCCAAGTTCAGCCGACATCAAGAGTAAGGCGCATATCCATCTGGCAAAAGTCCCGCGGGCAGCAGAGCGTTGATTAAGTTTCACCTGACACGATGCTAAGACCTTCGCTTTGCCTTCCAGGAAGAGCGCGGATGGCATAGAAAACGCGAGTGCGAGGTACTCCTCTGCCAACTGAAGATTTCCCGCGTTGAAAAGCAATGCCCCAGCATTGTACGCCTTGGCAAGAACCGCGCTCTGCAGAGCTTCCGAGCCGCTGCTGTATCTCAGCGCACGAGCAAATAAATTCTTCGCATCATCCAGCTTGGTACGATCTTCAACACACTGTGCCCGGGCTGCTGCAGCGGTGGCCAACGAGAGCGCAGTAAGCTGGTCCGGACAAGTGATCGTTATGGTGTCCTCCAAAAAATTCACCAAACGCACTATACACTCTGCTCCGATCAACATGAAACCGGGGTCCAAAGACTCCGCGCCTGTCAACTTGAGAAGGACGCCAAGGGTCCGCTCGATATGGCGTGCGGATCCTTGAAGCTTGCCGTCTTCGCTATTCGAGTCCCGTGCGTAGATCGCTCCATTGCGAAGTGCAGTGAGATACCAAGCTTCTCCCTTCTCGCTCTCCGGAACAATACTGTTTAATTCCGCCCATTGATCTTGAGAGGCTGCACAGGTCCCTGAACAAAAGCACTCAATCCACAGGCACGCGGCGAAAATGACCAGCTGCCACGTGGCAGTTCTGTGGCTCTGTAGAGCCTCGCTGCATTTTAAAAAGAGAGATGGCACCTGCTTTCCTGCACCAGCCTTAACCATCTCACGGGAAAGCTTTTCCACAAAGTCCACAAATTGTCCAGGTGAGCACTCCATAATCTCCTTGCCTCTCCCAGATTTCGCTTTACTTTTCACTGCGCGAGGCAACAAATGTACAACAATAGCCTGCATCGCAAGGGCAGCTCGGCGGGAGGTCTGTTTTGATTTCCCACAGGTTTTATAGTATCGCCCGACGGAACCAAGCGCATCCTTCAGTACCTGGTCCACGTGACGGACTTTAGCTTTGGAATTCTCCTTGAGGGCCATGGAGAGAACAGGGTTTCTGAGCCAAACATGGAGCATCATCTCGCAAAACTGCTGCCGAATGTCGAATGCGGATTCAAATTCTCCGATCTCTTCGAGTTTTGCAGATGCGTGGCAAAATAGCAAGGCATGACAGCTCGGGCCATAAGACTCGAATTTCGCTTCATCCATCTCCGAGAGGTTCCGCAGCCACGACTTGAGCGAGTCCACGAGAGCCGACTTGATTAAATCTTTCGCATCTCCCATCTCGACTTTGCACCTGATACTGTTATAAAGGCAGTACACCATAAGTTGGGACATTTTGCTCCTGCTTGACTCCTCCACGCTGTCTGCCGGCCGGTCGCCTTCAGCACTGATCAAGCCGCGGTCAAGCAGACTCTGCAAAGCAAATTCAAGGAATTGCAGAGCGTACCCAAACTCTGAACTATCCAAAAACTGGTTGGCTAACTTTTGACTCGTGTATTCAACTGCAAAAGGACTCTTGAACGACAGTGACCCGTGGATACATGAAACTATGCTCAGAGCCTTCAATAAGCCAGTTACTGTCTGGCTGTCATATTTGCTGCTGGACCCGAGGAAATTTTGGCATAGCTTGAGCAGCGTAGAGCCCACGAAGCCGACCTGCTGAGACTTTGCATCTACCAGAGACGTAGCGAACATTTCAAACTCTGCCTCGTGTTGCAGCAGCTCTTCGCAGGGCACGTCACCATCATCAACTTGACTCTTCCAATCCTTCCACGCACTCTCAACTCCTTCTACCTTGTTCGCCTTGCTTGATACAGTTCCTTTGCGCCTACGGTCCGATGCAGTTCCCATGTTTGCCAACCCAGAGCCTCTTTGAGCCCGGTTTCACCGCTATTCCGCCGCGCCTCTCGAGCTTCCCACCATTCAAACCAACGCCAGCTTTGATGGCCCAAGTTGCCGATCCGATCTTTGGACCAAGACTGGGGAAGGGAGTCAAATTGTCAGAAAGTCGCGGACCGATCGACCCCAAAATCGTAGTCAGAGAAAGCAAACGCAATGCAGCCCTCACGCCCGAGTAAGAGTAGATGAAAAGCTGCAAAAATCTGCAACTGCACGCTTTAGAGAATCCCAAACTCTAACGCGCCGAGTAAAAGCAGATGAAAAGCTGCAAAATTCTGCACCTGCACGCTATAGAGAATCCCAAACTCTAAAGCTTTTGAAAAGCCGAGATCAGCAAACCTAATTCACTGCCAGCACAAGGCCCGCAAGGCAACTTTCAGATCTCCTCGAGCTTTGAACCAATCCCCATAAAAAGCACACCGATGCGAACCTCCGCGTGCCGTCTTTCCTCGCGGACCACGATCGACGAAATTTGTTCACAGACGCCTTCCCTGTTTCGCTCGCCCCGTCTGCCCCTCTCCGTTCGCCTTTTTTCACTGCCAAGACAACTGCGCTCAAACTTCTCTCCAATGTTGAGATGCCATTTTTGACGATTTTGAAAACTCCAAAACTCAACTTCCTGACGAACAAAGAGCTCTTCTCTCTTCACCGCTAGCTGTCCCTACCACTCTGCCTACTGCTCGCAGCGGTAGTATTCCTCTTATGATCACCCAGTAAGCTCAAAAAGACACTACTGTTTTTTATTTAGCAGGAAATAGGAAGTTAAGTGTAGGCCACGCAGTGTCCCGCGTTTGCGTTTACCGAGCACGTGACATTGTGCTTATTTTTCCCAACGTCATATCCTGCGTTGTTTAATAATCGCACGTACAGAGCCAAACGCGTGGTTTTAAACCCCGAAAGCGCACTGTGAAGAGCCGCCAACATAGCACGCTCTGTAACGGTTGACTACGTCTCGCAGGCCGCTGGTCCTACTCTGGCACCGTTGGAGGCCGGAAAATACCGCGGTATCCTCGAGTACCCACAGCGACCGAGTGGCGTACGTACGTCACTTACTCAATCGCTAAGACTGCGCAACGCGTCTAAGATAGATAGATAGATAGTTAGATAGAGAAAGAGAGAAAGTGAAAGTGAAAGAGAGAAAGTGAAAAGTGAAAAGTGAAAAGTGAAAAGTGAAAAGTGAAAAGTGAAAAGTAGAAAAGTGAAAAGTGAAAAGTGAAAAGTGAAAAGTGAAAAGTGAAAAGTGAAAGTGAAAGAGAACGAGAAAGAAAGAAAGAAAGAAAGAAAGAAAGAAAGAAAGAAAGAAAGAAGGAAAGAAAGAAAGAAAGAAAGAAAGAAGATCTATCTTGAACGTAGAGAGAGTGCCCGTGGCGCAAGGCTCATCAATTAAAAGGATCAGTTAGAAACCATTTGGAGGATCTCAAGTTCTCCGAAGGCGCTTATCTCGCTCGTCCAAGTTAGCTAGATATCGCTGAACGGTGTTCTGTTTCGTGGACTTGTGAGAAGTTTGGATTACCTGCGTTCGCATGACTTCTATGAGTTTGGGCGAAGACATGGAGACGCCAGACATGGGCGCGATGTGCGATGCCTTGGCTGTTTGCAAAGCCATGCCTGCGTTTAACATTGGCGACCTGAAACGCGGGCATTTGCTCCGTGCTCAAGTTCAGGACTTTCTTGACAATCTGGATGCGAAAGAATCTCGGGGCCATCGCGACGCAGATATGGGCCAAGCCGACTTTGTCGAGAGACAGATAAAGGGAATGGAGGAGGAGCTGCAAAGAGCCGAGAAGCAGCTGGATACCTTTCGGAAATCGTGTTTGCGGCTCTCGGAAACAGCCAATGCCGATATCTTGCCGTGGATTGGGCTTGCCGAAAATTACAGCAGCGGAGTTGGGCAGCTCTGTGCAAAGCTGATGGAGGATATTGGAGGTGTGATCTTGCACTCTGACTCCATGGCGGCTGCACGCTCTGCGCTGCAAACTGGCAGTGCAAATGAGCTCGAGAACTGTATCAAAGATCTTGCACGAAGGGCCCGCCAAGAAGATTTTAATTGGTAACGTACCTGTCGAAGCGAGGCAGTTGAGCCAGGAGATGGCTCGTACGATGTGATCGGACCGCGTGCATGGGAGAAAGCTTGATCAGGGGGCCGTCTCCATCTGTTTTTCCTCAAGCGAGGTTTGTGTATTTGAGAGTAATCGGTGAGCCTGTATTGCACGTGCAAGAGAGCCACGACGCTTTCTTGTTCACCGAATCTGAGGCTGAAAAGGTTTGACCGGCTCCGATATGTGCGTAAGGAGTCAAATCATAAGCTTGACAAAATCGCAGTCTCTTGTCGTTCGAGGAAGGAGTCATCTCATTGGGTTCAGAGAACGAGAGTGGCTTCATCAGGGTCTTCCTACACAGAGTAGTATCCCACAGGTGTTGGAGCACGAAGAACTCCAAGAACACCGAAGCGCGGCAAAAAAACTCGCGATGTTTGACGCCCCGTCATCACGAATGCCAGATCCGTTGTTTTTTTTTTCTTGAAAATATACCACACACAATTTGCGGCTGCTGGATTTTGACGAATTACGAAGAAAGCTTTCTTCCGCTTGTCAGCTTGAACAAGAAGATGACGGCACATAATCTGTAACTCTGCTTCCGTAACAAGTTTCGTACCGAGTAACTGTAAGCCATACAATAGAAATGAAGTTAGTTCCAGCCGTTAAATCTTCGCCGTTCGAGTTGCTTGTTGGAAGTGGAGTACCAGGTAGACAAAAGAATCGCGAGCTCTGCAGACTCCCAACACACACACAAAAAACATCAGACGCCTTTGCAAACTCATTTGCAAACGTGGCAAAAGGCAACCAACTTCTCAGCTCACTCCCGCGCGATTTTCAATTCAAAAGGTTCACAGCGAACGAGTGGAAAGGCATTCACTCCCCAGCTTTCCAAGCTCGAAAAGCGATGAACTGCATGCATGTGATTATTGCATCGAGTCGCACTACCTGGTCTCATTCCTTCACTCAGAATTCAGAAGAAGAAAAATCCGCGCAAACTCGCGCGTTACAGTTGGCAAGCGCTGGCATGCACTCTCACTGCACTGCATTGGCACTGCACTGCAACTTGAAATATGACCGGTAACGGCCACAATCACTGTGGCACTGTGGCACTGGAACTAACAATTAGTACTCAGTACGCGTGACGTCGGTGTTTTGGCTATCATACACATAGCCACCGGCGGTCGATTCGCTGTACTTCTAAACTTGGTTGAATTTTAATGCCAGCCAAAGCAAAGTCGTGAAGGCACTGGAAATGAAAAAGTGCAGCACGCAATACGCAATACGCAACGATAGATTGATATATACAATACAAAGAAATAAAAAAGGATCATCGACCAATGATTGCCGACAGAAAAACGCTATAAGGGCTGTGCGGAAGGTCTTGTAACTTTGTTGCTCTCCGCCCAGATCGTCCCACCAGCTAGCTACCTCTTCGTTTTTCATTCTTCAATCTATACTTTCATGACGAAGACGAGAATTTAGCGCAAGGCGAGGCGAAAGAACGAAACGAAAGTATACATAACTAGCAAAGATGGCATGCCGTTCTCGTGAGGAGGTGGTCTGTCTGGTCTGTCTGCCAGCCGTGAAGCAAGGAGCCTTCTAATAGTCTAAGAACAACAGCTGCAACGGATGAGAATGCTGGCTGACTGCTTCCTGCATTCCCGAGAGCCCAAGGCCTCTCTAGGGGATCGTTTGCTTCCAGGCCTTGGCAAAGTGCTAATCCTTGCGTCCAAGTGCCTCTCTGAATGTGGACAGGGGCGTAGTGGGTCACAGCTTGGGCCGCCTAGATGGCCGAAATCAGAGCTCCGTAGGGCGTCCGGCCCTCACTGCCAGCCAGCACGTGTAATGTAGAGTGTAAGAAACGCAAGATGTAAAATGTAAAATGCAAAAGCTTTCTTCAACTCTGGAAAAGAAAACGAAACTTCTGTAACGACCACAGCAAGCCCGTCCATGCTC
This sequence comes from Parietichytrium sp. I65-24A, assembly GCA_012862575.1. Lineage (NCBI taxonomy): Eukaryota > Bigyra > Thraustochytrida > Thraustochytriidae > Parietichytrium > Parietichytrium sp. I65-24A. Next base: position 436,912 of record BLSF01000031.1, read on the forward strand.
GCAATTTTGCAAACTTGCAAACTTCCGCCCATCAACTAGTTAGCACGTCACCTGGTGATGGCGCGTTGCGTTGCGTTGGGTTGTGTTGCGTTCCTCCCATTTCGGCTATAAGTTGGCGGCGCATTGAGGAAAGAAGGAGGGAAGGAAGGAAGGCATAGTGAAAGTGAAAGTGAAAGTGAGATAGCGATTCGAGGTCTGCTCTGTGCCTCTGTCTCTTTGTGCCACCGTGCCACAGTGTCTTGGAACACCGTGAAACTAGACAGAAGAGCCGCAACCTCCCTTCATCTCTCTCTTTCTCTCTTTCTCTTTCTCACTCTCTGCGTTTCCGCTAGTCCGCAAGCTGCGCAGCCATTCACCCTTTCTCTGTTTGTCTCTTTCTCTGTTTGTTTGATTGATAGATAGATTGATTGATTGTTTGTTTGTCCGATTGACACGTTCGCGCATTTGCTGGCGGCCCGAGAGACGCGGAGAGGCGAGAGCTCACTCACTCACGCGACGTCGGGAAGCTGGCGAGAGCGAGGAGCGCGAAAGATTAGATGACGGTAGAATCGGAGGAGCCAAGTCGCGAAGAGAGCGTTGCATTCGGGCGGTTGAGCGTGCAGGAGAGAGCGGGGTTTGGAGATGGACCATGGGTCGCAGAACGACAAACATGGGCGAAGCATATTTGAGAGAATGCTGCGACTTGGATTTGGGACCTTGTCGCGGCTCAAGCACACCATTCTGGAGAACTCGAGGGTGTTCTACCTTCTTTATCTCTTAACGATGGTGCAACTGCTCAGCCTGCCGTTCACGGTGTTTGACTCGAATCAGTGGCTGGGATGGCTTCCGAGTGTCACCATGAGCGGCTTGCGGATGATTGTCCCCGGCATGTGGACCTACACATCAGAGACGGCCTTTCTCGGCTCTCTCGCAACGCTGAGTGGGATCTCTGCTCTGGCGATCGTCGGACTCATTTGGCTAATGGTGGACGAATACAATGGCAAAAGCACACGACCACTGACCCGTTTAATTGGGCTTTTAATACGAACTTGCGGCACTGCTCTGCAGCTTCCCATTGTCACTATCCTAGCGCGCACGGTCGCGGGCAACGGAGTTCCAGAATCTGAGAGAAATTTCTTGGTGGTAGGCACAACCTCGCACATCACCATTACCACAACAAGTGCAATTCTCGGCGTATTTATTGTGGCGGTCACCGCCGTGCACGCACTGACCGTTTTTCATCACATCCCGTACGGACCAAGGGGCATGAACGACCATAAATGGAGCATGGCTCATGGACGTATAGAGTGCCTCTCGCTTCTTCTTCGCGCTGCCGCTGGGGTCTTCTTTGCGATAAAACGACAAGCTGACGGGACCTACGACGATGACGACAAAGAACTGCTTGCCATCGTTTCTGTGGCCGCAAGCCTCGTGCTCGCGGGGCTACAGGTGTACTATTTGCCGTACTTTGACCACAAGAAGAATCGGTACCTTGCCACAGGGTACATCATTTTTTTCTGGGGCTCTCTCACTTTGCTAGCCACCCAAGAACTGGGAAACGAGGGAGACAGGAGCGGACCTATTGTTTTCTTTTGCACTCTGCCATTTTGCGTCGGGACTGCCTTTGCCCTGTGCACAAGCAGAGTGCGATACTTCAAGGCGATGAAAGAGTGTTACCACCTCTCCCCATATCTTGCCGAGTTGCAGCTGCGCGTCAAGTACCAAGATTTGAAGCACAACACGGTGTTCGAATTCACAGGGGAAGCTGAGCAAATGTACCGCCACGCTGCTGAAAGCTTTCCCACGTCGGCGTTCATTCAGCTCAATCTTGCCTCCCTGGTGACTTCTTGCTCAAATCGGATTATTTTCTCACTCAACTTGATCCGACGAGCCAAGCAAGGCCACATTCCGCTTGATTTGGAGTTCTATCTCTTCCACCACCATCGCACACAACTTCACTCTGAACAAGGCTCAAAGCAGCTTTCGTTCTTGGATCTTGACCAGCAGATTGCAACGACGAGGCAATTGATGGTTTCAACTCTGAAGGAGACAGCAAAGTTCTGGGAGCTTCTTTCAGAAGAGCGCTACACTCTCTTACAGCTTATGCAGCATGGGTCTCGAGTCCATGAGCTCATGGATTCGTGCAGCTCGCAGATGACAAAACTCCGGAAGACGGCTCATTCGAACAAAGAAGCGTTGCAACTGCAGGCCGCGTACACCATGTACATTTTAAACGATAAAAATGGCGCTTTACGGCTGGCTAACAAGATTGACGCTCACGATGATGCAGGTGGAAACTCGTCCAATGCGGTTTGTTTGGTATCGGGAAACCAGGCGAATTTGGGTGAAATCCTTAAAGTAAGCGATGGGGTGCTCAGGCTATTTGGGTACAATAAGGCAGATCTCATCGGGCGAAATGTCAGCATGCTGTGCCCTCCGCCTTTTGACCGTGTTCACGATTTGCTTCTCAAGCAATTCGTAACCACCGACTCGGATTTCGCCACTGCGAAGCGAAGGATCTTTGGCTTGCACTCCAGGGGATACATCATCCAATTGGACCTCGAAATCACTCCCCATATTGATGCAGACAGCGAGCTTGTTCTTGGCGCACGGTTCCGTGTTGTAGGAAACGCGCGGCACGAAGACAACGCTCACTTGTTGATGGTTGACATGAAAACCGGCGTCATCACTTCGACCAGCGAATTCGCCCCGGAAGCTCTCGATCTGGATGAGCATGATGTTTACGCAATGACAGCAAAGATCACTGACGTGTTCCCCTGCCACTTCAACGAACAAGGAGCACTTACGTTTGAGGGCGACATGAACAAATCCCAGTGTTTGCTGAATTCCGCCACGTTTCACATCACGTCTCGTGATTTCAAGTATAAAAACAAACCCGATTCTGAAGTGCAATTTGACTTTGGCGTTGTGGTATTGACCATCTCACTCGCCCAAAGTTTCTCTGAAATGCACACAGGAGCGTCGGAGACGACAAGGCGATTTCATGGAAGCCTAGCAACCTCTGAAGCAGAAAGCTCTGTTGACGAGACTGTAAGCTACGTTGAGGAGAAGCTTAAACAGCAACCACTGGGTAGCAGCGGGCAGTTTCAGTTTCAACACTCGGTCAATGTGGGCCGGTCCCCAACCAGGAACTCCATGCATAGCATGTCCAGCAACATTCGTAAACGCCAACGAGGTATTGATGAATCTTCCTATGTCTCTGGACAAATGCAAGATGATGATAGCGCTCTTCGTATCGCCAAAATACATAAGCGGATCAAGAGTAACTTGGCAAGCAAGGACCCAAAGCTGAAAAGGTTTGGAACCCGCGCACTTCGCTTCTTGCTTTTGTACGCATGCACTACAGTGTTTTTCACCTACTTTGCCTCCGTCATATACGGCCGGGTTTATGCAAATATGGAGATTCTCAAAACAGTCTATCTCCATGGATATGAGTTGAGCTATATCGCCAATGTTTTATTATTTGGTGTATTTGTACCAAGCATTCAAGTGGGTGAAGAGATGTATCTGAGAAAAGAACCAATGCAGGGAAGCATTGGGCTCCTGAATGCATCAATGGCACGCTTGAAGGCGTTGCACGAGACTATGACTGCGACGATCGCTTCTAGTAGCGACGAGACTCTGAACGATCTCTTCTACGGCGCGGTGGTTCCAGTGTACCACGATACGGACGCCCTAGATTACACAAGTTTCAACCTCGCACTACAAGAGGTCATTAACGATGCGGAGAGCATTTCCGAGACAGCCTCTTCCAGTGACGGCGACGAAACGGTGGTCTGCAGTAATGCGTGTCAGTATGTCATCAACAATGCGATGACCAGTATTCTCAAGAGCAGCAAAGAGCACAAGTTGTACTTCTCACAAGCCGTTGAAAAAAAGTTGGAGCATGTGCTCTGGGTCGACTATGCGAGTGCCGGAATCTTTGTTCTCCTATTGGTCATATCTTTCGGTTACATATATCTGCCAGTTTTCCTCAGTAACGATCGGCGGAAGCTCAGAGTCGGTTCAGCTTTCTCGGCTATTCCAGCCCAAGCTTGTACGTTGCTCAGGGCCAAAGTCGAGAAACAGATCAGCGCCCTGTCCTCAAATAGTCAGCGCGAGATGGTGAAAGATGAGGACCAGGAAGAAGCGGAAGACGAGGCAGGCCGATCCGGGGAATTTTTGCAACTATCGAGTATGAAACTTCCCGACTCATCTTCTTGGTTGGGTTCATCGACTTTGTCGCCAAGAAGTGGGAATCAGAGGAAGGTAATTCCAGTGTCAAGCGACGCTCCTGCCGCCATCAGTGAGGATAAAATTGAGAAGCGCTTAAGCACCGTGTATAAGAGGCGTATGGGGGTTACACTCTCATCTCGAGCGGGTCAAATGATGTGGCAGGTCGCCCAGGCGGCAGTGACGTTTTGGGCAGCATTGACGTTTTTACTCGTCACATTTATGCTGAATCAAGCCCACCGGGAACAGTTGATTTCCATGGCTGCGGCGGTGAATCACGCCGGGGCTCGATACAACTTTGCACAAGAAGTCCTCTTCTTTGCAGCACTTCCATTAGATGCAGAGGTGTGGCAACCTCTTCAATCTTCAGCAGCTACCAGTGCACTTTCGAGTGTTTTCGAATCCCTCCAGATTGCTGATAATGCGCTCAAATTTGGAAACGAAACCATCAACGTCAGCCCATACCGCAGCACGAGCGGGGATCAGTATGAGCTCTACTTTGAAAATGCGTGTGACACGCAGTGTGAGGAGTTTCTGGAGTCCACCTCTGTCAACTTCACGCAAGGGTCGGAGGCGTTACGCCATGGGCTCATTCTCGCCTTCGACGAGCTCCTGAGAAAGTTCAAAAATGTTTTGGATAAGCAGGTAGCATATTTAAGCGACTCAAGCTTGGAAGACTCGGTCGGCGAGGCAAAGTCAAAGCTGAAGGACCTTGAGCCATCACTGCTTGTGATATCTCAGCTTGGAGTCAGCTTGGACTACTACCTTGCCTCGACATCTGATGAGATCGACTCCATGATGGGAATTAATGCTACTGCGTGCATATTCATGGTCTTCTCGCTGGTCATTTGCCACTTTTTATCGGTGAACGCTCTTCATCGTATGGATCGTGACCTTAAAAAGACGCAAATCCTCCTCTTGATGCTGCCTCTAGAAATATATCGGCAGGTGCCAGAGATGGAAAAGCTTCTCGGTGAAGCATAGAGTTAACGTTTTCTAATTAATTATTTCGATTCGGACAAGATAGATGTAAACATATTGCATCTTGTTTCCAAGCATTTCGTCGCTTTATCATTTTTCTACAGTTACATAACAGACTTGAGCGTCCGCTCCAACCGACATGAGCTTGTGCAGCCATGCTCTCTGTCTCCCGGACAGACTATCGCCGGGTCCTTTCACTTCAATTAGTTTCACCGCGGCTGGGGTGTCTCTCCAAAGCATGAGGTCTGGGAGCTAGGCGGGGAAGATGGATCCCGTCCATCATGTGAAACAAAAATTACGGACAGGACATGAAGCACTCGTTAGACACGGGGCATCTTGTAGCAAGCAATTCAGGGAGCGACATTGATGTAATACCGGATACATCCCTGACTTTAAGAAACAGCGCCTTTTCAAGAACTTACCCCTCCAGACCACGCGGAGAAATTCTCGCAGAACAATGCGCAAATTAAGGCCAACGCGCGTCCGGTGAAACCAGACAAGATAGATTGAATTTCTCTTGACGAGCAGCGATTCCAATTCACTCCTCGAGCTTGCTCTCCAGCATGTGCATTCCACACCTTTTCTATAAGACAGTTAACATACTCTGGACCACTACTGGAGATATCATCCAGCCTTTGTTGGACTTTGCTTTGCACAGCAGGTTCTGCAACCCAGGTTCCATCGAGAACATCGACTGGGATCTCTGTGAAAGGCATGTGAGGATCCCAAGTCTTGCGTTCCGTGTCAAAGAAAATATCCCACATGATCAACATCACTGCTGTGCACAAAAATCCGTTCTCAAAGTGAGCACCCCTCCATTGCGAACATGACTGCTCTTCCTCCTGAGCGTTGAGCTTCTTCAGAATGTGCGCCATTGCTGCGTGCTCCACCCCTCTACCTCCTGGCCATCGATACTGCCCAGGCTCGTCAGGAACACTCTCCTTCGCGACAGCGACGGTGAAAGCCTGGGGTTCTCGAATACTTTCGCCATCGATACCAGGAACCGACACCCGCCAGCGCCGAGGTGGAAGACTTAGCCGAAGACATTGTTTCGCAAAGACCATCGTGTACTCGGAACATCTCACGGAGGTTTCAGAGGCAGGACGAAAGACGCAGTCTAACAAGAGGCGCCGTTTCTGGGTCAGCACTCCCTCTGCGAGCAGGAGAGCTTCTTCTTTGCGGCGTAGATGTTCTTGGTTGGTGATGAGACGAGCCACAGCCTCGCAGTAAATCAAAAAGGCTGAGTCAATGTCTTGAAGAACCTCTGCGACAATCTTGAGATAGTGTATTGCATCTTCGTACCGTTTCTCTCGCCCCAAGAGGTTGCAGCCTAAGAGGCAGGTTCTAGCAAGGAATTTGACCTCCTCATGTTCTTCGAGGCTTTTCACTGCTTTGAGGCTCATGAGCCTCGAAGAGGCTTTGTGATACGCCAAAGGGGCGTTCGCCACATCTCCTAAGAGAATGTGGTCGTGCAACTCATTCCAGAGGCGAACAGCCTGAAGGAATTTCTCCCTGGAATCCAGAGTTAACAGAACCCTCATGGTCTGATCTTCCGGCCCCAAGACGGACTGCATTCCTGCAGACATGGATGCGTACAAGTCCCCTGCAAATCGAGTTCTGGCAAGGTCTTGTCGGAGCAAACTGCCCACGTCCTCCGGGCCGTAACCTTGGCGAGCAAAGAGCCATATGTGACAGTCGAGAATTTTGTCGAAGGTGCTCCGATCAAGTCTGAGTGCTTTCGAGCTCAAAGCGCTGACTACTTTGCTAGCAAGTCCCGATCCGGCGTTGGCAATATTGGCCATGATCACCTGCTTTTCGCAAGTTTTGGCTACTCCCAGGACCTTGAGCATCGCCAACGTCTCGCGCTTCTCGATGGAGATTCGCTCTAACAGATCTGCAAGATCGCTAGTAGGCTGACGCACCACGTACGAGGCCAATGCTTCATGGTCCCCTTGCATTACGGCAGCATCAACTCTGCGCCTTTCCAAAACGTCCATTGCCACCCACCACTTTCTAGAGTAATACAGCGCAGCAACCAATCCGAACTGCGCGGAATCCAACCCCAGAAGTTGCTTCGCCAGCATGTAATGCTCATCCAACGAGCATAACTCTCCAAAATTCCGAGCCTGATCTTTCGCAAATGCGCCCAACACTGTGCGCAGGTTGGAAGCCGACACCGAGCTCTTGGACACCCACATTTCTCCCCTGTTCGCATGCTTTTCAACAATCGAATCCTCGCCACTCGTCGCCCCTCCAGCGTTACCATTTCGATTTGGCCAAATCTTTCCCTCTTTCCCATCAACTTCTTCTTCAACTTGAACTTCAACTTCAACTTGGTCGCTCTCATTGATGCCATCAGACTCTTGCTCGCATGCAAATTTTCCATCGCTTTGCGTCTCTATCTCTCCAGTTTCATTTGTTTTATTTATTTCATTTGCTTCATTTGCGATCTCCGTGGCATGAACGCAAAGTGTTTGGTTGATTGCATCTGATAGTTTCGGCCGCTTAATGTCTCTGTGCGGAGTGGGTTTGTGATTGGGATCGGGTTCCCGGGCGGAGAACCGGCGGGGCGGGGCGGCGGCGAGCGGGTTCTTGGCGCCCGCCAATTCGCGATGCGCAGTGGGTGTAGGTTTGAGATCGGGTTCTTGGGAGGAGAACCGGCGCGGCGCGGCGGCGGCGAACGGGTTCCTGGCGCCGTCGAACGCCCAGGGCCCCGCGCCGGGCGGCCGGAACGCGAGGAAGGCGTTGCGGAACCCTTCCGTGTACGCGGCGCGCCTCCTCGCGCGCAGCCGCGCCCACGCCGCCCAGCGCGACGCGTTCCCGGAACGTTCCTCGTGCGCCTGGCGCTCGCGCGCGAGACCGGCGTCCGTCCACGCCCCCCACGGGGAACGTTCCGGGAACGCGGGCGGCGCGCCGCCGGGAGGGCAGTGGGCGAGTTTCGCGGAGGACTGGCGCGGCGCAAAGTACGCCTCCAGAGAGCGCTTGGGCCCGCCGGAACCTTCGGTCATGGCGCTAAGTTGCCCGCTGCTCCCCTCCCCACCTTCCTCTCCCCACCTCCCTACAGCTCACAAGATTTCCTTCTCTCTAGCCTCTGTATAGCAATATATAATGATTCTATATAGGCTCTTATACAAGTTCTTAACCTCATCGGAGGTGGTTCCCGCTGGTGCTTCCTTTTGTTCCTTGCGTCCCTCGAGATCGTTCGTTGTTCCTTTGACTCAGCCCTCCCTTTTCTCGGTACTGGTACTCGATCGTCCTCTTAGTACGGGTACCTATTTCAGAATAACAATCGCAACTTCCTTTCATTCGTTCGAGATTTATTGACAGTGAGTGACTTTCATACTTTCATACTTTCATACTTCCAACCACCAAGCGATCGCAGACAGAGAGCAGAACGCATGCACAACTTTGATTTGACTTGAAAAGAAAGAGCCAGGTCCGAACTGTTGTGTGGAAAAATCATGTAACTTTGTTCTGGAAGCCAAACTCGGTAAACTTGCGTCGGATGAAAGTGGCTTTTCACCGGGACGACGGTAGTAGTGCAGAGTAAGTTCTCAACAACAAATTTGCCGCGAGTGAACTGAGTGAACAGGGAAGCGCAAGGTGTACAAGGCCCACAACAAGTTCTACACAGATATACACTGTCCCACAGTACTCAGTACCACAGTGGTCGACAGAACGAAAGCTTTTCTTGTCTTTTCTTTTCTTGACCTTGTCCGTGTTCTCGTACTTCAATCGTTCATTGTTCAATCAATCAATCAATCTTGACACCAATCAGTCTCTCGATCAATCCATCTTCAATGTTCACTGGCAGTGGTCACTGTTCATCACTGCTCAGTTGAATGTTGAATGTTCAATGTTCAATGTTCAATGTACTAGTACTTGTTCAATGAATGTTCAAATGAAAAGTCAATCAATCAAAACAACAACAACATAAGTCATAGTAGCTCGTGTGAGTCGGAGTCCACCAAGTTCACCAAGTCCAGCAGATCCCAAACGCTCAGTCGCACGGAACGAGTTGAACAGAATCGAAACGCAAGAGCAAGTGCGATAGGAGAGAAGAGACTGTGAATCCCGCAGCAACTTGCGACGAATAAGACAAGATCAAATAAAATGTCTGGAGCACAGCTGGCGCAGATACTGCCGCAGGGATACTTTGTGGTGCCTTTGGCGCTGACATTTTCCTGGGTAGGGATAATTTCCCTCGGGAGCAAGGTCATGAAGGCCAGGAAAGAGCACGGCGTCCCGTACCCGAACATGTACGCGTCCGTGGTGAACGTGAAAGGAGAGGCCTTCACCAACGCCAAAGATGTGGACTCGGCGGCAGTCTTCAACCAAACCCAGCGCGCACATCAGAACTGCTTGGAGACACACTATGGCGCCATGATCCTCACCGTGGTCGGAGGACTCAAGTTTCCTTTCGTGGCAAGCGCGTCTCTTCTGCTCTGGACCATCGGCGCATTGTTCTACGCCAGCCAATACGCTGCATTCGGATCAGACCGCCGCAACGGTGGACTGGCAGTCGTCAAGTACATTGGACTGCTGGGGCTCTTGGTCTCCAACATTGCTGCCTCGTACTCCCTCTACACAAGCCAATAAATATCGATAAACCCTGAAGCGAATGTAAAACTGAATGTCACTCTCCATGCCTCTTCCTCTCCCTGTCACTGCCACACGCGGGCCAGGGAGATGGTCTCTGTTGGTCTCTGTTCCTTTCAGTTCTGCTCCCGAACTTCTTTTGATCTTGCGAGCGAGAGTTGTGGCAGCTCCCATTGGCCCACCTTCTCTCGGCGGCCTGAGCTGAGCTCGTCTCCATTCCTTTCGAGATCCACATCGACCTCGGCCTCGAACGCTGGCGGAACATTACGCATTATCCCATCTCCGATTGCCAACAACAACAACAACTCCGTTCATCTCCTCGCCGCTTGTCCTCAGGGTCAGTCCTGATTATGGAAGCAGCAGCGAGACTCGCAGCAAAACCTGAGGGTGACACAAACCTCGCAGCGCATCGACTTGAAGAAGGTTGCTTTCAGTCCATTTTCGTGAAAACGATTCTCCCGAGAAGACGCGGTGTTGAACGCCATTGTCGTTCTGTTTCTGTACACGGACACGTGCACGTACGTGAACTTTTACAAATACTCTTTCTTTCTTTGTTTCTTTCCTTCTTTGTTTGTCTGTTTCTTTCTTTATTTGTTTCTTGCTTGCTTGCTTTCAAAATAGTTGACGACGCAGACCAGCGCTGAATTTCATCACTCGAAAGGTTCGTCCATCGTAACATATCGTAACTATGGCTGTACAGTGCCGGTACCGGTACTCACTGTCAGAACATTGTCAGAACTTCAACTCAGAGAGAAACTGTTGGTATCAGAACACAGGAGGAAGAGAACAGAGGTTCCGAATGGAAAGTTGGAAAGGAAGTTGCGTCGAACAAGGCTTCGGAAACAATCGCGACCATTGAATGAATGCATGCATTGCTGACTTTGGTTAGTCGTTCTCCACTTCGCCTGTGTGAAACAAAACAAACCAAAACAAATCAAAACAAATCAAAACCAATCAAAACCAAACAGAAATAATATGCTATGTTGGATCTTGTTGTGTGATTTTGTGACTTGACCTCGTGCGTGCCGACCTGTTACATTTGTCGCGCGCACTCTGCGCGAGTCGCGGAAGTGTTTGCGTCGCGCGCTGTGAGACGCTAGGGTCTACAAAAAAAACTTCGCATTTTATCTAGCCCTCGCAGTCCCAGCCATCATCGAGCGATAGGCCACAAATTCTGCTCTGTTCAACAGTTGTTGATGGCGAGGTTTATACGAATCCCGCCAGCGTCAGTTTTTGTTGTTGTTGATGTTGTGAAGGTGGATTAAATTAATTGAGAAAGGAAGAAATAATTCTTTGGGTCAGGTGACAACGAGCGCTGGTAGGGTGGGTCGATTACAGAGAGACCAAACCCAGCAGCACAATTTACACCTCCTCATCAACTTTCTACTGCAGAAATACGTCCAGAACACTTGGATTGTAAAGAGCTGAAAAACCAACAGCTCGCAAGCTCGTCATAACACACAGTCAGAACAATTCAGTTGCAATTCTTTCGTGTCGTACAGAGTTCAGATGACGAATATTATACTTTCAGCTTTGTTTTGATGCGCGCGAGATGGAGAGCAAGCAGTAGTAACGACGAGTCTTCTCTTCGCATCGGATTACATTGCACCGTAGTAAGCCAACGTACCGACGATAAAAACCGTCAAGTTCGTTCCAGTTCAAGTACCCTGGCCATCAGTGGCCAAACGGCCACGGTACGTAGTAGCACGCATTCTCATTGTTGCAACTTCGGCTTGCGGCTTGCTGCTTGCTGCGCAAATGTTTTAATGACAGTTAATTGACGAAAGCAGAATGCAGAGGTGGAGGAGGAAAAGCAGAGCTCCAGTTCCACGCACTCGATGGAACAACCTTTAGGATAGAGGTGGAACGAAGGAATGAATAGATTATCTACATGAGGTGCTCTCTTCTTTCAGAAGACGGGTCACCAGGGCCGCCTTCCTTTCCCCCAGGAGAAGGGCCAACGATAACGTACAAACCCTCGAAAGGCACAGATTAATCGATCGCCAACAAGAAAAGGAAAAAGAGAGAGAGATTTCACAGTCTGTCAAACAGTTGCTTGAAAGTAGGGCTGAAAGCTTTCGCGTTCCCACTCTTATTGCCAATGTAAACGATCTACCCGCAAGGAAAACTCGCTTGCCATCAGATCCGAAACTGCACTTGCTCTGGCGTGTGATTTGGAACAGCTATCAGGTTGCATCTCGTCTTGTCTTTCAGGCAACAAACGCGAGCAAGTAGAAGATGATCGACGCTCAAGGTGATCCAAGCGCCCCCACGGCTGAACCTGTCAAGGAGATGGGCGACGCAGGGCTGGATACAGCCAAGGCTGTGGAAGATGTCCAGGTCAACATTGCGGAAGCTTCTGCGAGGAGAGAATCTGTGCACCGGGAGATGGTAGACATGCGAAATGTGTCTTGGTGGAGGCAGACATGGGCAATGACACTGAAGAATTTCAGGCTCTTAGTTCGCAGGAGAGTCCAGTCATTGGTTGCCTTGATTGCTCCAGCTGTGTTCGTTGTAATCACTTATGCGTTAAGCTACGCCGCGGGAGGGAACGTGGACCCCGACAGTCTTCCAGCATTGGACAGCTGCGGGAACCCCAGTGTGACAGGTAATCTGTGGACGTACTCGAGCTCCTCCCAGCCTGGATTCTTCTACAGCGTGCTCAGCTCGCCAACCAATTTGATCAATGGGTTCTGGATCAACGGAGGCGGCGTGAGTATCTTGCTGCTTGGGCCATTGACAGTCTCCATTATTATCATGGTCAATGTGTCCAACGAAGCAAGTCTGAATCTACTTGGCGTACTTCGCGGATTGGGAATCTTCGAGACTGCTTACTGGACATCTTGGATTCTCACGTACACTCCAGTGGTGTTTTTGAACTCCATTCTGGCCGCTGGTATTGCAAAGGCCACGCCGGACCACGTCTTTCAGGCTTCAAGCTTTGGTGCGATACTGGCAACGTTCTTCTTCTTCCAGCTCGCGATGGTACCTTTCTCTTTCCTGACTGCAGTATTTTGTGGATCCAACAAACGCGTAGTTGGCTTTGCCTGCTTTCTGCTGGTGGCTGCAGCTATTGCGCTTGTTTTGCCGCTCTCGCTCAACTTCTTCTTTCTCGACCTCCAAAGCACCGCGACGGCTGGGGGCGGAACTTGGCGCTACGAGAGCACAGAGGTGTGCCAAACACTCAATTCTCTTCATTGGAATCTCACTTCAAATACTCCGTGCACAGTCGACGACTATACGTCATCAGAGTGCGTCTGGCTGCAGGAGTGTATGGACACTTGTCAAGAGTATGTTGTTGCCAACGAGTTTAACGGAGTCAGCAATTGGCCTACCAGCGAAACTCAGTACTTCTCAGGCTGCTATGTTCTTTCCTCAGGCTTTGACTATTGGTGGGGAGGTTTCGGCGGGCAAATTTTTGGTCTTGTAATCTTTTTTGTCTGGCCCTGGTACCATTTCGCAAGGCTGTGGTCGATGCTCATGGGTTCAGCCTCGCTTCCTGGCGGATCATTTTCTTCGGATATGATGAGTCTCAATGCGCAACAACTTGCTCAAAGGACTCTGGATAACTTTGCCGCAAACAACCAGATTCTGAGTGAAGGAAACGCAACTTCGGGGGGCGGGACCCTGTTTGAAGCTGGGAGCGTCATCATTACCAGCTTTGTTCCCTACAACGGGTACTCTTTTAACGTGGAGAACTGCCCGCAGGTGGAGGGTACTTGCAACTATCAGTCGAACGGATGCCCTTTCATGGACTTGAGTGAGACGGCTAATATTGCGCCTTCCTTCGGGGCGACACTCGGGATCCTTTTCAGTCTCTTTGTGATTTACTATTTTGCCACTGTTTGGTTGGCGCAGGTCGTCACTATGGGAAACGGAGTATCCAAGAATCCGTTCTTCTGCTTCTTTCCGAGCAGCTATGGTTCCTCGAGCAAAAAGACGGTCTCCCGAGACGTTTTTGACGCTCAAGTTGCTAGGTCGAGTATGAGACTCGCGCTTAACAAGTCCAACGAAGATGGATCTCTGCAAGTCTATCATCTCAGCAAGGCATTCGGAACATTTCATGCAGTCAAGGACATCTCCTTTGAGCTCTCACACGGCCAAGTCTGTGTGTTATTGGGCCACAACGGAGCAGGCAAATCAACCTTGATTAAAATGCTCACTGGCCTTCATGCTCCCTCTGGTGGTGATGCTTTTGTGTATGGATATTCAATCGTCCATGATATTGCAGCCGTCCGGCGTTTGATGGGCGTTTGTCCGCAAGATGATATCCTCTTCCCGAATTTGAGCGCAAGAGCACACCTGGAACTATTTGCTTCTTTGCGAGGCGTGCCAGCACAGAACGTTTCCGAGACTGTGGCGGAGTGGCTCCAGGATGTGAACCTTTTGCACGTCGCGAATGACCCTGTGCAGACTTTCAGTGGGTAAGTTAATATTTCTCCGCCGGCCACAGGAGAGCCAGCCTTCTTGACACATATGGTTTGCTGTTGTTTACTAACGATACTGGTCTGTTTCAACAACAGTGGAATGAAACGCCGATTGAGTGTAGCTTTGAGTACAATTGGAAATACTCGATTTGTCGTTCTTGATGAGCCAACCACAGGCATGGATCCTGTGAATCGCCGTTTCGTATGGCGCCACATCGAGAAAATCAAAAAGGGCCGAATGATCATATTGTGCACACACAATATGGACGAAGCAGATGTAGTGGGCGAAAATGTGCTCATCATGGCGGGTGGCGAGGTCGTCGCGAAGGGATCGCCATTGGAGCTAAAAAGACGTTACGGAACCGCTCTTCAATTCAATTTGCTGCTTGATAAATCCGCGGATATGCAAGGAGTGGAAAATTTTCTCACCGAAAATATCTTTTCAACCACACTACCTGAGGACATTAAGCTTCAATCGAGTTCTTCTGGCGCTCTAAGTGTTGGGATTGCGAACCTTGGCGAATCTCGCCAAGATGACGACCTCTCCAAGTTTCTTACGTGGCTTCAGTCACCAAACTCCGGTGTTGTGGAGTACGGAATCAGCAATTCTTCACTGGACGAAGTGTTCATGAAAGTGACAAGCGACGCACATGCGCATGCCGAGAAGGCTCAAGATCCGCTCGAGGATATTCACGTGTGTTGTGATTGCTGCTGCAGGTGCTGCATCAGCTGCTGCATGTGCTGCTGCTGCCCGCGATCTATAGAGAGGGGTGATGACGAGCTTGATGCTCACAACCATGTTAGCGGAAGTTTGGAGAAGGGGATCAGCAACCGGGAACTCAAGGCGGAACACATGACCCGAATCGCGGCTTTTAAGCCAAATCTATGGTGGTTTCCACAAGTTCAGGCTCTTTTGCTGAAAAAGCTCAGCAGACAGTGGACGGGGCGGGGTTCCATCGCAGCCTGGATTCTGTATCCACTTTTCATTGTGCTTACCTTTGCGCTTTTCTTCCTCTTCCAGTACCAGCCAAACCAGCAGTACGCCGGATTCCTCATCCTGTCCGTCTTTTTGAGCTTGACGTTGCCGCTCTTGGTTGGTCCGATCGTGGAAGAAGCAACTGAAGGTCTGCTATACATTATGCAAACGCAAGGACTACTCGCGAGGTCCTTTGTGCTTGCCGAAATAGTGTACTCGTTCGGCATTCAGTTCGCGTATGCGTGGATTTTACTTACGTTGGCCATGGCAACGCCGTTCTTCAACACGAGCTTGTGCCAACCATACGAATACGGCACTTGCGTGAGCACTCAAACGTTTGAAGATGTCAGCTACTCCCCGACGCCGGGCGACTATGGACAAGTACTCGCAATTTGCTTTGCATTTGCGTGCACCGTGCCCGGTTCCACTCTCTTGTGGTCTGTTGTCTTTCCTGGCCAAAAGTCCGCCTCCGCGCTCACTGCAGTTTACGCTCTCGCAGCGGGGATCACTCCAATTGCGCTGATGTTCGTTCCAATCACACCATGCTACACCGGATGGACCAACACAACCGATGGACAGTTCTGGTACAACGCGTTTGGCACATATCCGCAAATGATTTGCACTCCTGATGCCGCTGCTCTCTTCCCACAATTTGGCCTTGCACTTATGCTCACGGCCTTCTTCGTGTCTGACATTACCTTTCTGTACACCCCTGACGACGACCAAGACTTTGGATGCGACTCAAGCAACTGCGCAGCCCCCTTTGCGCGAGAGAGGTTCAACATCTACTTTGGATACACGTTGCTGGGGGCTCTCATCCTTCTAATTCTCGGCGTGCTTGCTGTGACTCTGGTATTCTTTACGCCGCCTTCGGTGAGCTCTTTCCTCAGAAGGCTTCGTCTAGCCCTTTGCTCATTTTCGCGCGGAGGGCACTCGCATCAAGCTGGGAATGAGGAGACGCAAGCGCGTGGCCCGGACGAAGATGTGCTAGAAGAGCGAAAGAAGGTGGAGGACCTCGTTCGACCGTACCTGGTATCGGATGGAAATCGAGTGCAAACGCCAGAGAACGCGACTGCAAAGGATGGCTTGCCTCCGGTTCTGATTCACAACCTCAGCAAGCTCTACCCGTCTCGAGCTGGACTACCACCCAAAGCAGCGCTCAGCGACTTTAATCTCCACGTCCCTGCTGGTCAAGTGCTTGGGTTGCTCGGCGCGAACGGTGCTGGAAAAACTACAATGCTTCGTATACTCGCCGGGTTCCATCAGGCCAGCACTGGAGACGCTCTCGTGAAAGGCTATAGCATCGCGACCGAAAGGCTGCGGGTATTTGAGCGACTCGGCAACTGCCCGCAATTCGATGTGGTGTACAGCGACATGAGCGTCAAGCGGCATTTAGAGTTCTTTGCAAGGCTCAAGGGCTTGCCTTCCGGAAAGGTTCGCGAAGTTGCTCTGGCAATGGCGTCTGCTGTTGGGCTCGATACGCCGCAAGCCTACCGCACTCTTGCGAGCGAGCTCAGCGGAGGCATGCGTAGGCGCCTTAGTCTCGCAATCGCTTTGCTCTCCAGCCCTGGAGTCGTAATTCTCGACGAACCTTCCACCGGCCTTGATCCCTCCTCGCGGCACAAGATTTGGGATCTCGTGGAGCTTTTTGGTTCCAGCGAGCGCTCCATGATCATCACCACGCATAGCATGGAAGAGGCTGACACCCTGAGTAACAGAATCGCAATCATGGTGAAGGGCAAACTTCAGGTGATTGGGTCCAGTCAGCGACTCAAAAACCGCTTCGGAAACGGGTTTCTTCTGCAAGTCAACCTGCACAGTACAGAGGATGGTGGCGAGGAGCGAACCCTCGACTTTATCAAAGCTCAAGTGCACTCGGGAGCAATTGTGTCTTCGCGACAGGCAAAAACGCTTCGAATCACCTTACCGAACGACGAAAGGCTCGACTTGAAGGGCATCTTCGCAGCTTTGAACAGCGAAGCTGCAACAAGGTTTATCAGCCAATGGCTCCTAAGTCAAGCTTCTCTTGAAGACGTGTTTGTCAACATCTGCGAGAGCGACGAAGTTCACCAAACTTAACAACATTAAAATTTGAACCAATTGATATAATTTATATTATCGTGTTTGCCTGGAGACACAATGCACACCAAAAGCACTCATTCTTCCGAATGCACATGCTTTTTGCGCCTCTGCTCGTGTCCACTCGAACCGTTGCGAATGGCGCTGAGCGCGAGGCATAAAACAAAATTGTAGACGAAAATGTCATTAAATCTGAGCCTGGTCCACCTCCTTTGCAGCCGCGGCGTTATTGGCCTTCGTGATGAGCATTTGAGCCGTCGCTTCGCCCATGGCCGATACCATCTGATGAAGCAGACCCTCCTTGTTTCGCAGCAGTACAGCAGGTTGGTCAAACTCAGCCACGCTACCCTTGTCCATGACTAAAATCTTATCCAAGTCGATTATGGATCCGAGCCTGTGGGCAATTACAAGAGTAGTTGCGTTGCTAAACTCTCTCTTCACGATGTTTTGAATATGGTCGTCCGTGGACACATCCAATGACGAAGTCGGCTCGTCCAGCACCACAATCTTGCGACTGTTCTCATCGCGAAGTAGAGCTCTTGCCAAGCTAAGCAGCTGCTTCTCGCCGACACTCATCGAAAGAGCATCAGACTGCGTAGCTTTAGGTGTAGAATCTGTGACAGCCTTCTTGGAGGCACCCTTTTCTAGACTGAGACGCTTGCTGGAGGCGCCCCGAAGCTTGAGCAAAAGCTTGCTCTTGGCCTTTGCGAAGGACTTCTTCTTTGGCTTGGACTGATCCTCCGCCGCTTCCTCGTCATCCTCCAGAGGCCCAGCGTACAAAAACTCTGGGTTGAGACCGACTTTCTCCATCACTGCGTGGAGCTGGGCGTCGGTATACTCGTCGAATGGGTCCAGATTTTCTCTCAAACTCCCGCGCAACAGCAAAGGAGATTGCGGGATGATTGTGAGGCTGGAGCGCAAAAGTTGGAGCCCGACTTGCTTGATATCTTGGCCATCAATGAACACGCGGCCAGTGGCGCATTCGTGCACTCGAAAGAGCAGAAGAGTAATGCTGCTCTTGCCTGCTCCCGTGCGGCCACAAACGCCGTGCTTTTCTCCGCCCTGGAAAGTGACACTAAAGTTCTTGACCGCAGGTGCAAGTCCGACGCGATATACGAGTGAAACATCTTCAAAGCGAATCGTTCCGCGTGACGGCCAAGCTTTGGTGCCGGAGCTCACCACGTCGCCTTCGCTAGAAGAAGGTCGCTTGAAAGAAGTTGATAGGCTCTTCGCCTCCTCGTCTCCTGAGGAGACTACGATGGAGGGAGATGCAGAGCCATACTCTACTAGAGCTTTGTCGACATCTTGATACCACTGAGGCTCCTGTGGAATGCGATCGCCACGATACTCTAGAATTCGCTCCAGGCACGTGAGAGCTGCAAAGCAGATAGGAAGCACGATGGACAAGATTCCCAAAAAGTACGGGACCAGGAAACTATACGCCAACGCCAAACCCACAAGAGCTGGGTCATAGGAGTCCTTGCGGAAAACCACGATGAAGGCCGCCCCGGCGGAAAGAAAGAAGCTGATTACACCGCTCAACAGTGTCGCAAAGTTCACCAAGGAATGCGTCATGTACACGTTGGAAGTGTACCGGTCCACATGTGCATAGTGACGGTCGCAGAAATATTTTTCCAGCTGCATGCAGCGAATCAGGTCTCTTGCACCAACGGTCTCAGCGAGGTTGGTGAGGATAGGAGCGAGACTTTGGTTTGTGTAGCGCTTGACTTCTCTGTTGGTGCGGTCGATGGCGGTAATTTCCCAGATGAACGCGGCGATGCCAAAAGCAACGATGGCAACCAAAGGCGGAACGATGTAGCAGATGATTACGACAAGCGCCAAGAGGAGAAAGGTGAACTGGAAAAAGTCGTCAAACATGAACGCCATCTGACGATCTACCATGGACAGGTCGCCACTGAATCGACTGATGATGCGACCGGAAGGGGTTCCCTCATACCAAGAGATCGGCGCGTGAAGGAGGTAGTCGATGCTAGAGTCGTGTACATTCTTGGAGGCTCTCACGGACGATTGGGTATTAAAGAGCGACAAGCACTCAATACCGAGCACATTAAAGAGTGACAAGATGATGTAGACGTATGCTCGCGACAGGTGATCCTCTGAGCCTGCGGATCCGTTATTTGCAGATTTTACCCAGTTTGCCAAATAGAGATCTGCAGCAGCCATAAACGCATACGCAGAAATGGCGATTATCAAAGACACGGGCGCGCGGTAGATGCCTTGCATTCGCAGATACTCCATCGCGATGGATCCGCCCACGGACCCCTTCTTCCCGGTCTCTTGTGAGATCAGGACGTGATGCTCTTTTTTCTCTGCCTCCTGTTCTTCCTCTGCCTGCAAGATGCTTTGGATTGGTTGGCCATCCACCACTCCCTCCATGGAAGTGGCTCGTTCTTGCTCCATGCGGCGGGCTGCCCTCGCTTCCTTTCTTGACTGGCGCTCAGCCTTCTCTTTCTCGAGATGGGCTTCCATATTTCCGTCGCTGGCGGTTTCGAGACCAGACATCATGTGTTTGAGGACACCTTCCGGGCGAGCACACAGCTCATCATAAGTGCCTTGCTCCGCAATCAAGCCGTCCTTGAGCACAATGACATGGTCGAAATGCGGAAGGAGGTGCAACTGGTTAAGAGACATGAGAACGGATCGTTTTTGTACAGAAGGCAAGCGACTCGGTTCCAATGTGCTCGGGGGGCGATCCTCGTAAATGTCTCCGAAGCGGCCGAGAAATCCGAGCACCGTTCGGCGAAAGAGGTTGTTCGCCACTTCAGGGTCCACTGCGCTGAGAGGGTCGTCCAAAATGAGAAGTTCCGGGCAATGATAGAGAGCGCGAGCAATTCCGACTCGCGCGGCTTGGCCCCCCGAGATGGTCTGACCGCGCTCTCCAATCTCAGTCTCGATGCCGTCGGGGAGATTCTGCAAGTCCACGTCGAGGGCCGAAGCGCGCAGCACTTGCTCGAACAAGTCCTCGTTGAGAGGGTGGCCCATGAGTACATTGTCGGTGATGGTTCCGCTCATGACGAAGGCTTTTTGCGGCACGAGGGCAACTTTTTCGATCATCTTCACCGAGCCGCGCTCAGCGTACATGGACCCGAGCACGCTG
Organism: Parietichytrium sp. I65-24A; assembly: GCA_012862575.1. Lineage (NCBI taxonomy): Eukaryota > Bigyra > Thraustochytrida > Thraustochytriidae > Parietichytrium > Parietichytrium sp. I65-24A. The sequence continues at coordinate 457,304 of BLSF01000031.1, forward strand.
CTCAGGAGTGAAGACTTGCCGCTTCCCACCTTGCCAACGACAGCGACAAGATGGTTGTCCCGGTTCACGGTGAGATTGATGTTGCGCATCTTGAAGTCCTGCAGCGAAGTGCGCATAGTTGACCCTGCGGATGGATTTACCTCAGGAGTGGATACGCTGTTGTCCACGGCCAAGTCCTTAGACGGATTCCAGGAGAAGTCAGCGTCCTTGATAAGGACGGCGTGTTGACTGGACTCGGGAAGTGGCTCAGGCGGAGGAGAGTCGTCCAAGTTGAGAAAACGCTTGATACGACCAAAGGAAACCAAGGTGTTGCCCAGCATTGCAAGCTGCATGGGAATACTGATGAGCGGCAGACGCAGACCTTGGAGGGATGAAATGGCCACGAAGATGGTGGACGGCGTCAGGTTCTCCGGGTCGCTGTTTGCGATCATGAGGATGGAGAACGAGGCCGCAAGGACTGGAGATGCGCGGCCGAGGTTGACAGAAGAAGCAGTGTACCAGCGGTACCTCCCGATGTATTTGGTTTCCATCTTGCGCGCGTGAACGAGTAGTTTCTGGAAAGGGACCTCCCACGCCATCATCTTGATGGCCTTGATGCCGGAGAGGATTTCCCTCAGAATGCTGATTCTGCGGTCGCCGAAAGCAAAGTCCTTCTCCTCTACCTTCTGCACGATCTTTGTAATTTTGACGTTGGCAAGTGCTATGGAGAACATAATTGCGAAAGCTATGAGTGACGCCATCTTGAGAGTGACGGCTAGAATGACGATGCCACCGATGAGAGACACGAAAGCATACGGGAGAAGGCACATCCACCTCCAGTCCTCCACCATTCTTGTGACATCACTCCCGACAAGGGACGACTCTTGCAAGCCCGCCCTGCTGACCGCAGACGCGGACACGATGGTGGACTTGCGGTGAATGAGGCTGGACATCCAGCACGTGAACCGCGCACCGACTCGGCAGGAGAGGAGTTGCTTGACCTGTGCCTGAATAATTCCTTCGATCATGATTTCCAATGAGAAGAGCAGGGCAAACCCGACACCTTCTGCTAAGGAGCTAGAGTCGTCCGACACGATGAGAATCATCCGTTTAAGTAACAAAGGACGAGCCACAGAAAATAGAAGCCCGTATACGAGGGACAAGAAGAGGCCAAGGTACAGCTCGAAGGCCTGCAATTTGAACAGCACGCGTACTAAAGAAGCCTTTTCGCGTCCATGCGTTTTAATCTCCTCAGCCCAGAGCTGCTCGGCGCGAAGGGCCAACGGAGCAGCTCGATCCTCGGGCGAGTTGAGCGGGACCTGATGCTCCTCCAGCGGTTTCTTGTACCCCTTCACGATGTACCTCACCCATTTGAAAAAGAACAGGTCGGCAAATTTTCCGTGCCGCACTGGCCGGGTCTTGTTGCTCTCGAGCTCAAACAGCAGCGCCTGGTCACCAACTCGGTGTCGCTGTTTCTTCTGCTCCTTGTCTTGTTCTGGCCGCTCCGAGCTGGGAGGCCCATTCTTTTCCGCCGTACTCTCCGCTTTCACGGTGGCCATCGTGCCGCTGCTTTCCGATGGAGCAGGCTCTTCTTGGCTCAGCTGCTGTTGCTGATCTGATGACATCTCTGCGCCTTGGCCGTCTTGGGAGGCCATCGTGAACTACTCCTTTCCCTCCTCTCTGTGGAGGCAAGACAATGGCTTTTGGTTGGTGAACTTGAGAGACCCCAGCAGCTCGAGCTAGAGGTTCACTCGATTTCTATTTTCTCAGCCCCTTGACTGTGAGTGAGTGGACGATTGAACGTATTTTCAACGGGAGACAATGAGCGGAAAGACAATGGACCACGCAGCAGAGCTCGATGACTGCCTCACTCACTCACTCACTCACTCACTCACTATTAGATAGCAACACACCCGACTGAAACCCTCTGAGAATCTCTGAGATCGTGGGACAACCGTGCCGGCACCTTGCTAAAACTAAACGTATGATCAACGACTCTCGGCACGAGAGAATACGAGAGAGAGAGTACGTCCGCTTTTGTGTGCTCACAGCCAAGCACTGTGTGCGCCCAGCAGCGAGAGCTCTGCTCCGAGAGAGAGAAATTAGACAGAGATATCCACTGGACAGAGAGAGGTCAAACGCAAGCATTCACAGTCAAATCAATCGTCCAGTCAATCAGTTACTCAAGTTATCCATCAATCAATCAATCAATCAATCCCAAAACACACAGACAGAAAGAAAACAACTCACATTCAGACACAACTCAGCCACGTGGGCAGCTTGGACAGCAACTTTGGCCAGCAACTCCAACAGCTCCAACCTCTTTTAGCGGCGGACAGGAGAGACAGGAGAGACAGGAGAGACAGGAGACAACTTGTGAACGGCCTCGAGGAGCGGAATGACTGGAATGACAGGGATGACTGGGATGACAGTCCGTCCGACACTCACTGGAAAGTGAAAGTGAAAGTGAAAGGGAAAGTGAGAGAGCGGAGGATGGCGACAAACAAAGCCAAAACATCAAAATTCAAAACAAAACAGTTTGGTTTTGTTTGTTTTGTCGCTCGATGTTATTATTATTTATCTGTGGTCATTGCATTTTCTTATTTTCATTGAAGGATTTAGTTTTGTTTTGATCTGAACTGACAGTGACTGTGAATTCTGAATTCTGAACGAACGAATAAAGAAACAAATGATTTTGACTGAGACTCAGAAATGAAACAGCGATCACTCTTACGCCGAGTAGTAAGTACTCGCTACGAGTGCAAGCGCGTCCCACGCCTCCTCTCCTGTCTACCAAGGAGTACTACAATCAAATACTCGACACTGTTATTGACACATCCACAATTTACAGTAGAACTAGTGCACATGCCAATGGGCCGGGACCTTCCACTAGTAGGTATAGCGGAAACGGTGGGAGTGCGCTCGCACGATAATTCGAGTGAGGGAGGGAGGACTTCTTCAGGGTGTTAGCGGGGAGTAAGAAAGGTTAAGGACTTTTGACGCAATTTCCTGGTGAAAATGGGCTGGCAAATGTCGGACTGATTGAGACTCAGCTATTCTAAACTTTTAATAGTTCATGGGAGAGGTTTCGTGTTGTGTTGACATTGTTCATTGTTCATTTTCTGAGGGTAGGATAGGTTATGGTTTAATCGTAAGAAAGCTGAGAGAGATTGTGTTCTTGTGGATGGAAGAACTTAGGACAGATGTCTATTTATAGTCTCGTGCCTGGCTACTTATTTACAGACCAAAATACTCTTCAAGTTTTGAAATAGATTTTCTCTTGTGTTTCGATGTCGTCTGCATTGCTGTGGGTTACAAGTGGTTACAAGTCCAACGCGAAATCCTAGCGGACCAGAGAACAAAGTAAGGCTCTTCGAGACCTACCGAAACGCGGAGCGGAACGCGCTCTTGAGCTGACCATCAATCAAGCTTGGTGAAATGTGCACACTCAAGTTTCGCTCTTTTTGCGGAACAGAGACCATCGACAGTGACAGTGTCTGAAAAAAGTTCTGAAAGGTTCTGAAATTCTGAATGTAACTTAATTGTCATAACTCGTCAAGGGAATGAAATCGAGCTAGTAAAAAGCCGCTGTCTAAAGATGTCGAAAAATGACAATCCAATCCAATCCATTCCATTCCATTTTCCATAGTTTGTCTCGACAGACTGTGAAAGTGAATCCTCTCAAGAATCGTCTTCACTTGCGTGATGCGCCTTGAAGGCGAACCAAAATCACCAAAGGCACTTGGAGGCACAAATCTCAGCGGCGACATAAAACAGGCGAGGTCTCGACTGCTTCGCTGCTCGACTAAGCTTATGCTCAACTGATGTACATTTCTTTTTTGTACGTACGTAAACTTACTATTTAGTCCTGGGCTGCGCGGCTTGATGTTCTTCGAGTCAGCGTGCGGAACAGAAATCCGCGAGGTGGAAATGGAAACGGGAACGCTTTCATCATTGTTTATCGCGAGACGACTTTTGGTTCGCCAGGCGGAGATGGATTGTTCTCCAAAGACTTCGTCTTTCCCTCATCGCAAGAAGGACTCAAAACGGCTTGTTCCATAGAACAGCTTCAGCTCGAGAACGCGCTCGGTTGTATCGTGGACAGGAAACGAGAAAAAACTTTCGACTGCAATACTCACAACTCACTCTCACAAATCTCACAATCAACTAATTATGCTCGTTAACAACGCATTCACCCTTATCCAATAGTCTGAATAGGTCTTATGGCGCGTCATGGTCGCCCAGCTCCGGGTTTCCGAATCAATTTCTTTCCAAGCTATGAGAAAGCGAATATTCAAGCATAGNTAATAGTTCATGGGAGAGGTTTCGTGTTGTGTTGACATTGTTCATTGTTCATTTTCTGAGGGTAGGATAGGTTATGGTTTAATCGTAAGAAAGCTGAGAGAGATTGTGTTCTTGTGGATGGAAGAACTTAGGACAGATGTCTATTTATAGTCTCGTGCCTGGCTACTTATTTACAGACCAAAATACTCTTCAAGTTTTGAAATAGATTTTCTCTTGTGTTTCGATGTCGTCTGCATTGCTGTGGGTTACAAGTGGTTACAAGTCCAACGCGAAATCCTAGCGGACCAGAGAACAAAGTAAGGCTCTTCGAGACCTACCGAAACGCGGAGCGGAACGCGCTCTTGAGCTGACCATCAATCAAGCTTGGTGAAATGTGCACACTCAAGTTTCGCTCTTTTTGCGGAACAGAGACCATCGACAGTGACAGTGTCTGAAAATTTCTGAAAGGTTCTGAAATTCTGAATGTAACTTGATTGTCATTACTCGTCAAGGGAATGAAATCGAGCTAGTAAAAAGCCGCTCTTTAAAGATGTCGAAAAATGACAATCCAATCCATTCCATTCCATTTTCCATAGTTTGTCTCGACAGACTGTGAAAGTGAATCCTCTCAAGAATCGTCTTCACTTGCGTGATGCGCCTTGAAGGCGAACCAAAATCACCAAAGGCACTTGGAGGCACAAATCTCAGCGGCGACATAAAACAGGCGAGGTCTCGACTGCTTCGCTGCTCGACTAAGCTTATGCTCAACTGATGTACATTTCTTTTTTGTACGTAAACTTACTATTTAGTCCTGGGCTGCGCGGCTTGATGTTCTTCGAGTCAGCGTGCGGAACAGAAATCCGCGAGGTGGAAATGGAAACGGGAACGCTTTCATCATTGTTTATCGCGAGACGACTTTTGGTTCGCCAGGCGGAGATGGATTGTTCTCCAAAGACTTTGTCTTTCCCTCATCGCAAGACGGACTCAAAACGGCTTGTTCCATAGAACAGCTTCAGCTCGAGAACGTGCTCGGTTGTATCGTGGACAGGAAACGAGAAACAACTTTCGACTGCAATACTCACAACTCACTCTCACAATCAACTAATTATGCTCGTTAACAACGCATTCACCCTTATCCAATAGTCTGAATAGGTCTTATGGCGCGTCATGGTCGCCCAGCTCCGGGTTTCCGAATCAATTTCTCTCCAAGCTCTGAGAAAGCGAATATTCAAGCATAGCTCTGCACAACAACGTCGCCATTCAACCAATGCAGAGAGAGAAGGGGGAGCGCCGACTTTGTGCCAAGTGAGGTAACGCTGTTGTGGAGATCTGCGCACTCGATTGCTGCAGTCGCTCTCGCGTCATGCGTTCAGGATCATACCATATTCTTTCTTTTTCTCCACAATCAACACACCGCCAAATGCCAATGCCAATTCCAATGCCGTCAAGTATTCTTCCAGGGCTCAGGCTGCGAAGCTGGCGGCCTGGAGACTGTGGAAACTCTGCTGGAGCCGGCAAGCCCGGATGACGCGTGGAGCTGGCCCAGCCTAAGCCTCCGTTGCCATTTTCCAACGCGGGAGAACTTCCATACAATCATTGAACAAACAGAGAGGCTCGAATGCGCCATCTCGCATAAATTTATCTTCGCGCGTTCGCCGCCCACCACCAGCAACAAACATAGCGACTGAACTGTACTCAGTACTCATGAAATTCAGCCCCGCAAGTTACAACCGGGCTATCCTGAATGAAGTGCAAAAACGAAAGAGGCTGTCAAAAGAAAAGGAAAAGAAAGAAATGACTTCTCTCTCGTCGATCCTCATTTTTGTGGAGTCCCGAGCCTGAATGCTACACCTGTTCCCCTTTAATGTGGGTTCGACGTTCCCTGTTTACGAAGGAAGCAAAGTAGTATTCGACCAAGCAATCTTGGCCGTTAGGAGGTCGAATGACGGACTCCCAAGTCTACGAACGTCACCAAGCCCACACTGCACAAGGTACTGACCTGCGACACCGATTGGCAAGAGAAGTCTTTTCTGTCGAGAGGGACGCGCTTGAAACACCTTGAAATCCGCAAACAGAAGCGGTGTTGGCATTTTCGTCAAGTGTTTCCAAATGTTCCACCGCAGGGAGTAGTTATCAGCACGCATCCGTCGATCCATCCGTCGACTCATTGTCGGAGTCTAGCGGTGCAAAAGTTCAATATTCGTTTGTAAATTGCAAACACAAGAGATCATTTTACCGCCCACCAAGCTTGTTTTCATGAACATACATCCCACCAACCCTGGTCAACTCAACGAAGGGATGGAAAGGTACTATCTGTAAAGAAGAGCGAGTTTCTCTTGACCGCAAAGCACGAACAAACAAAGAAACAACGCTGCTATATTCGCCGGAAGCCTCTCGCGAGGCCGAGGGAGGGATCCATGAAAGGAAATGACCACCAGCAAGTTTTGAAATGGTGCAACGCTCTGCCAAAGTACGTCACAGGCAGAGCCGCCGCAGGGACGGAAAGAGCACTTCTTCTTTCTTCCTTCCTTCCGACATTGACTTCGTTCACCTCTTTGAGTGAGATTCATTCACAGCCAACTCACACTGTCAGGCCCATCTCCGCGGTGCAATTCGCCGTCATGATTGTCATGATTGTCATGATTGTCATGATGGGCGGAAAGAGAGCATCTTCTTTCATCTCACTAGCCCACGAAAGCGAAATGAAATAGGCAAAATACAAGCATTTTAATTGATTTGCAGTTGACTTTATTCCAAGAGCAAAGAAAAGCGCCGTCTGTATTTGTTTTTTCCTCAGTCGCTTTCACTCATCCTCGACGGCAATGGCGACCAAATTCAGTCCATCTTTTGCCCCAAAAGAAAATGAAAAAATGAACAAAAATTCATGTTCATAATAATGAACAGAACTGCGAAAAGAAGAAAGAAAAGATTCTTCCTCGACCACGTCTTAGTCCCCGCCACTAAAGCCTTACCATATACCTACCTATCACTTACCTTAGGGACGGCAGTGCACACCAGTCGTATTCGACCAACTTAGCTTGAACTGTAGGACCATGAGGGTCACTTGGCGTCGTCGTTGGCAGGAGGGGGAGTAGCAGTGGATTGGGGTAAACAGTAGAAGTGAGCTGGGATTGGCGAGAGTGAAAGAGGATTGCATTGCATCATACAAATGTGATGCATTTTTTCGAATTCAAGTTTTTCGATGTTAAAAAAAATGAAAGTTTGATTTGGCGGAAAGCCTTTCACAGTCAGCCAGAACATACACAACGCAAGAAACTTGATCAACGAACTGTGCAATTCATACATTCATTCATTCTTTCTTTTGTTCAACGTCAAGAGTGTCAAGAGCGAAGGAAGGTTTCCACAAGTCACGAGTCACATGTCACAATAACTCAGAATTCACGCGCTCGAGTCGTGCCAGCCAGCGTCTGAGGTTGACGCCCGGACATTGTGGAAACCGCGGAACTCGAGCCTCATCCTGTCTGTCGCTGTTGCCAACTGCTTCCATCTGTTTCTATAAGCTTCTAGATCTGATTCCATCTACTGCCGCGCGTTCTGCGATTGCGTGACATGCGGGCCGCGAAATTACCGTTCTGGTGATGCATTACTGTTGCTCGGCAGACACGGCAGTACTCAGTATCAAGTCGTTGACGTTGGCTTGGCGCAGCAAGTTGAGGAACGGTGACCATGGCCATGATGACCATGGTACTCACAGAACTCATAGTGTCAGTACTGAGTACTGACCTCCAAGTTTACTGTACAAGGAAGGAAGGAAGGAAGCCAGCGCCGGCGAAATCTTTGACAAGACTCCATCATCCGGCGGCGTCATCTGCCTCTAGCGCAGGGGTACAGAGAGAGAGAGAGGCACGCCTTCTTTTCTTTGCTTTGCTTTACTTCCCTCCCGTCGTCGTTTTGTTTTGTTTCTTCTTCTTCTAGTTTGTTGTTGTTGTTGTTTGTTTTGTTGTTTTGTGTCTCGTTGTTTTGTCTCCGCGAGCAGGATGAAATAGGCAACGCTGATTTCCAGAGTCTCGCTACTCCGTACTGCCATGAGGGCACACAAGCACAGCACAGTGCTGTGCGGGGCTCTCGGCATCTAGTAGGATAGGCAAATTCGCACGGCTCACAACTCGCATCTGACTTACTTGACTGTTCAACTTGGACGGATTGAGTAACCGCGCGACGGGCCGGGCGGTACTCACAGTCAGTACCTCGCACTGGCACAACAACAAGAAGGTTAAGTCAGCCTCAAATACTCACACGCTCACGGGACCAGGAAGCTGTGCCACAGTGAGTGAGTGAGTTTGTGAGTGAACGAGTACTCACACTCAACCCAGCTCAGCTCTCTGTCTGTCTGTGTGCCTCTGTGTCTTTGTCTCTCTGTTTGTCATCGCGCGAGACCGGCCAGGCGCGTATACAAGTCACGCGCAACGACTAGGGACCGCCATCATCCGCCATCCCATTTTTCCCGCTCAGCTTTCCAACCTCAGGCTCTCCCAGCTCTCCCAGCTCTCCCAGCTTTTGCATTTCGCATTTCGCAGACTTGAGAGCTGAGGCTTGAGAGCAGAGAGCAGAGAGCAGAGAGCAGAGAGACCAGCTTTCACATCACACATCACACATCACACATTACAGCAAGCCACTTGGCAAGCAAGCCAACGCGCTCATCTCAGTCCCATTGGCCAACGCGCTCGCTCATCGTGACCCGCATCTTGTCTATCTTGTCAACGAACGAGAAACACTCCGCGCCAAGAGACCAACAAGAAAGAGAGACAGAGCAGAGCAGAGCAGAGCAGAAAAAGGCAAACTGCTTTCTTTTTACAATCTTAAAATCAATCATGTCAATCATGTCACTCAACAATCTCAATCCAAAGGAAAGAAGGAAAGAAGGAAAGAAGGAGAGAAAGATGATGACGCCTCCTCATGCGCGACCGTAGATTAACCAAGCAAGTCGTGGCGTATAGGCATGTATAGGCGTAGAGACGGAAGAGTACTAGCCAGCTTGACTCTGAGAGAGACACGGACCGCTGCGCATTACACCCATCACACTACACGCTACTGAGTACTCAGCACACTGCCATCTCTGCCATCTCTGCCATCCCACTTTGCCCATTTTCCCTTCGCCTAGCTAGCTACACTATCCACGTTACCCACTACTCAGTACTGAGTACCTCTGCCCACTCTCCACTCTCCACTCTGCACTCTGCACTCTGCACTCTGCACTCTGATTCTGCACTTCGCATTCGCACACCCGCCTCCTCCTCCTCCTCCTTCTTCTTTGCCTCCGTCGTTTGTTTACTCATTTGTATGGTGTAATGTGGAATGTGTAATGTGTGTTGCTTGGAGCTCTGGGCACAGTCAGGAGCAAGTCGACGTCCCAGTCTGCAATCGTCTGGCTTGTCCCTTGCGCAGCAAACTGTGAACTGTGAACTGTGAATTGTGAATTGTGGATTGTGGATTGTGAACTGTGAATTGTAAACTATAAACTTCAGACGCTTGCGCGCGCAGTTGGCTGACACGGCGGCTGGCGGAGGAGCAGGGGCTCGTACTTGAGTGCACGTTGCAGGTGTTTGACGAGGTGGATTGCAAGATCGAGTTGAAGGTTTATCACGATGAATGAGGTGGCCCCGAGCCCGCGGAAATGGACGGAAGAGGAACCCGTCGTGACAAAGCCGAAACTGCGCCGGATAGCCACGAGCATGGACGTGAAAGCGCTGGCAGAAAACGCCCGGCCTGCGCCGAGCCCACAGGAGCTGGGGTCGAAGAAGAACATCTTCAATAAAACCCCGCACGTTCTCCAGGATGTCCTGTCCTACCCGGTATCACATTTCGAATTAGACGGTGCCAAGCAGAAACGCCCAAGGGTCTTCATCAAGCAGCTGAATGGCAAACAAAAGCTCGCCCGTTACGGCGTGGACATGTTCTTGCGTGCAAAGATTTACATCGAGCGACCCCTTGTTGTCGTCAGGCAACAGCGCGACGGCGACGTGGTGGTTTCTTCCGTCCAGGCCTTGGACTGGCTCTCGGCCCTCTCCGAAAACTCCGAGGACACTGAGCTGCAAATTGTCCCCGCAGGGTCCTTTTCTTATCGGCGCTCGCTGATCGGGGCATCGGTCCGCCTTCTCATGAACCTTCACACATATGCAAACCCTGCTCGATTCTTCTGTGGCAAGCAGTACCCTCCCGTGCGGCTGGCGTGCGTCGTAATCCCGCGCGTATTTTACAGGGGCAAGCATTGTCTCGTCATCACGCAGCGCGTTACCAAGAACAAGGGCACCTACAATAACATGTACTGCTTTCCGGGCGGCCACGCAGAAGCTGGCGAAACCTTGGAAGAGGCCGCTTCGCGGGAATGTTACGAGGAGACTGGCTTGAGGGTGGACCCGGATACCATGCGACTTCGCTGCTGCTGGCAGGAAGTTTTACCCGCCAAAAAGTACCAGTTCCTCATGCTCGTTTATTCGGGTGACTATGTGAGTCCAAGCAACGCAGTAGGCGAGTTCGACTGGAACGACGTCTTGCTTCAGAAGGAGGAGGTCGAGAAGCTCGTCATCCTCCCAGAAGACATTTGGTCAGGCGTTGCGAATCGCTGCGACTTGCCGGACGTTCGCTGCGAGGCTCTCATTGCTAGCAGGGAAACTGGAAACTATGACCGCGGCTTTGTGCCTGCCAACGACATCTCCGGCTACCACGCCGGGTTTCTCCAGGGCATCGGGTCCGGTCACCGGTACGCCCTCGCGCAGTATCTGGACCCTTTCGACAAGCACATCTTTGGCGAAGACAGCAGGCACAAAGCGGCGTCCTCGCTGTCGAAAAGCAAGAGCATCGACGAACCTGCGAGCACAAGAAGCGCCAGCACGGGTTCCACCGCCTCCGATGATTCGATGTCGCGCGTGGACACCGAGGTTTACGTAAGGAACGGCTACCGATCCAGTTGGAGGCAGAGTTTGAATCAGCTCGTCATTGGCAAACATGGGAATGGGCTGCGCCAGAGTATGCGCAGAACATCAAGCACACCGTCCGTGCCACGGTCCAAGCACTCCCAGTCCAGCCTTGTGTCCGCAAAGCTGATCGACCTCGAAGAAGAGGAAGAAGAAGAGGAGGAGGGTGGCGACAAGCGCAACAAGCGTATGGAGGCCGAAAATGTCGTATTTTGAGATGAGGCAGAGTGGAAGGCACATCCTCTCAGTGTTTATTTGGGTGTGGACACATCTTGTCTCTCTTTCTAGTATAGTTTCAAGCGCCGGCTCACAGTCTGCTTTCCACTGACAGTAGGTCAGGTCGGGAAGGAAATTGTGATGCAAAGCGCGTCCGTAGTAGATTTCCGTTTCTGTACACTGTGAACAATGTCCTTTTGTTTTCGATTTACATCCGTTCACATGAACTTTCCCCACTCTTTTCTCTCTGCCATCAATCGCACCTGGACGACGTTGGAAGAGGAGCACCTATGTTTAAGAGCAGCATGCCGGGGTCCAGAATGCTGGCACAGTCCAGGTGTAAACTGCTCCGAAAAAAGTTACAACTCAGCCATATTCTTTTGTTTTCAACAACAAGAGAGGACTCTAAATCTCCGTTTTCCTCCATTGTTTTCCCTTCTCACTCTCGTATTATCAAGATGCCTTGTCTTCCTCCAAATTTCCCAATCAATCAAAACAATTAAAAATCAACAACACGTCCATGAAACAGGAAAAAACAACTAAAACAACAAGGTCACTTAGGAATGCTCCTTTGTTCCTCTCCCACTTCACAACCAGGGGAAGGTTCATTCGTTCGCTGCTCCATACGTGCCCTAAGCCATCCTACCGGCGTCAACACAGCCGAAAACATAGAACATAATAGACCCACATATCACCGGCATAATGCAGGTGACAAAAACTCGCTTATTTCTCGTCAAAAAAGCGCCGTGTCAATATCAAGCTGCAGCTAGCGCGATTACTAAGGACTTACAGTCAGGAGCGACGAATGTGCGTGACAAGTTGAGCGATCCTGTGAGGCTAGCGTAGTGTAGTGAGAAGCAGCGCGTTTGGAAGAATTCGGAATTGGTTGGAATTGGACTAGTTGGAACATGCTGTTCCTAAGCACCAACCAACATGCAACAACAAGATCATCAACATCAAAAGAGCAACCGGCGTGCAGGCAGATAGGTGATACGTAGATGTTTGGATAGATAGACAGACAAAGCCAACCAAATGCAAAGTGCGAATGGAACAACTAATGACAACGGCCCCGATGCTGTCGGAACAGATCAAAAGTCAAAGCCAAGCTGCTTCCTTCTTTTATTCCCTCATTCCTTCCTTCCTTCCTTCCTTTCTCAAAATAATCATCCAAAGCAAAGCACTCACCACCGTCCTCAGCTCAGCGTCCCGCTACTCCTCCACATCCGCTCGCCCTCCGCTCTCGAGGATACGCGAGTCCTGTACGCGGGTACACACTCTTGCCAGATTTGCATGAAGGGCGGGTTAGCTGAGAGCTTCTAAAAGTATGCCACTTACAGTTACCGGTACCAATCGGTAGCGGTTGTTCCCATAGTTCCCATCACAGTGTTCACAGTTAATGTTGTTTGCTTAAGAGTCGTTAGTTGATGGTTATTGTAGCCGGGTAAGGGGTGGTAGTGAAGGGAGCTACTGACAGTGGGAGTGAGGTGGGAAGGCTATGGTAAATGGTAGATAGTCGTTGCGAAGCTGGGTCACTTACAGAGCAGGAGGGGAAGCTTGGGAACTAAGATGAATGAAGCATGGATCGAACTGCCCTTCTCCACCTAACTGTGAAACAGTATGCTTCAAAACGAAACTGCACAAAAGAAAGAAATGAGCGGAAACAGTCAGTTGATGAATTCGCTTTCTTCAATGGCCACAAGTGTCTTTCTATGTGACTAAGAAAGAGCCTGAAAGCTGCTCTTTGATTGGCTGAGAATATCTGCATACCGCTGAGTGTTTGCAATCAGAGCCAGGAAATTCAGAGTTCTTTTTTTCTAAGCAGGCTTTTGGGTGTGTGAAGCCCGGCCACGACCCACCAGCTGCAAACCCAAAGCTGCAAAAATTGTAATTAATGACCGAAGCGATGACCAAAACTCATCGCTAAGGCACTGCACTTGCCATCTTGAACGGCACTCAGACTGAGATGAAGTGTCACGGCTCTGGCTTGCATTGCTTGTTGCCTGGTCAAGTTTGCAAATTAAATTAGTCTCCAGTTTCGCGGACTTGCGCTTCAAAGTGATCTTGGTATTTATTTACGATAAAATCGAGTCATCCCTTTTTTCTGTTGTAGAGGCAATAAAATAGTGGTATTTTGGAGGAAAGCACGAGGATGAAACAGGTATCATTCACTTATTTGTCCTTCTTAGCCTCCTCGGCCGGCTTTTCCTCGGCCTTTGGAGCATCATCTAACGAGATCATGGTATCCTCAACGACAAAGTCAAAGAGTGCTTTGACCTGACCTTTGACAGCCGCAGTTGTGAAAGAGGAGAAGATTATGTATGGAACGATGTAGAGAAGCGCCGGCTGCGCGTGGTTGAACACAAGCATGACTAGAACTGTGGTGATCAAACTGAGAGCATAAGAAAGCGTGGTCCAGCTCAAGTAATCCCATCCAGGACGCGCCTCTGCATCCGGTCGAGAGGTGTCGAACTTCGCGAGGAGACTCATGGTGACGCCAGGGACGACAATGTCTCCAAGGCCAAGCATTGAAAACATCATGTTCCCGCAACCATCCTGCGACCTTGGGAACATGAGCTTGATTGGAGCCTCCACGCCGGTGGCGACCGTGACCATCACATTGCTGCCAAACACCGACTTGCTACCAAAAACCCAGAATACGTCATACACAAAGAGCCCGCAGAGCATAATCAGGCCTGTCTTGTACGTAGCAATGCCAATGTGCTTGATTCCCAGAAGACAGAAAGACACGCCCATGATGTTGTTGATGATCCAATTTTTGGTCTGGATGTAGTACACGCCGAGGGCGCAAGAGATGATGTAAGAGACAACATCAATCCAAGTGACGCGAATATCGAAATAAGGGATACGGACGAGAGTCGAAAACTTTCCCAGCCCCCTGCTATTGTACATGACTGCAATGTATTGTCCCAAGTTGATTCCCAGGCCGTTCATGCACATCACGACGACATAAACGCTGAAGAGGTATTTGATCCACTCCGAGTTGAGGTACTTGTAGACGATGAACAAACCAAAGAGGACCGCTGAGCCCATGATCGGGAACATGTACGCATCGCCGTCCTGGAGAGCGCTCTGCCCGATGTCCTCGTCCTGTTCAACGTCCTCCTTGTCCAGCTTTGGGTCCGGTTTTACGTAAAGCCACACAGAGTGTTTGCATCCCAGGTACATGACAACGACGGAAATCAAAAGAAGGTGAAGCGAGGGCTGGATCGACTGGAAAGAAAGCTTGTCTTCGGCTGCCTCCAAGGCCTCCCGCTTCGCAACCCACTCCCTATTCTTCGGGTGCCCAATTGGGTACTCGAACGAGTCCTCCATCGAGACGTCGTCCGGGGCTACATCCTCGTTCTTGACCCACGTGACACCATCGGCTCCGAGGTGCTCTCCAAAATGCTCGTGGCACCTCGGGTACGGACCGAGCTCCACGGGGTCGAACTTTGTCAAATTGATGAGGCTGCCGTCCCGCAGCTCAAACATGCCATCCGGCACGGGATGCGAGATGGCGAACGCCAAAGCCACGAACACGAGCACCACCCCTGCCAGCATCGCGTGCAGCGTCAAAATCTCCTCTCGCAGGCCCCTTCTGCGCTTCGGCCTGTCCTCCAGCGACTTGCTCTTCTCGCCAGCGGCAACCGCCTCCGTTTTCGTGCCCGTCATATTTCCTCTTTCGTGCTCGTCCTGAGCCCTGAGCCCTGAGCCCTGAGCCTTCGCGCTGTCTCTGAGATGAGCTTGAAAAGAGGCCTCGATGCCACGTCTTAGATCCCGTTGCTGGGACTGCTCGGTGTTCCTTTGCTTTCCCTTCCCTCTCTGTCTCCCTCTCCTTCTCCTGTGACATCACATCTGTCACAAGTGTCACTTGTGCGAGACGGGCAATGCAATCTACTAAGCTGTGGTCAATTGAAAGCTTACTGACCTGACCCCCAGAGTCAACCGCTTGCTGCATGCGTTTGTTGAGCTCTGGGTCGTTCGAGAGAACGACTCCGGAAGCGTCAAGATGAGATGCTTGCTGTTAAATCAGTTCTTGTCTGTTGACAATTGAAAATCGAATTGTTGAATGAATTGACAGGTAACATGCTCGTCAAAAAGTGTCAAAACGGTGGAATCGTGACCATGGACATCGATGAGCATCGTGACATCGTCGATGATGGACGAGCCGAACATAACTCCGAGGAAGAGAGGCGATTAATCGACTTTCGGAGCGCAATACGCAGTCCTTCACTGTCAGTCAACTCCAAAGTCTTGTCCAGCGTACTCAGATCAGCCAAATAAAATACTTTCAATCAAAGTATGTTCACTGAAGAATGTGAAAACGTGAAAGTTTTCAACAGAAAAGAAAAAGGAAGACAATAACAGTTCGGAATCACATTCCTACGAGTCCTTATGATGATCTGTCATTTTCACGTCATTCCTCAGACTACAACTGTTTAATGCTTTCGCTAAGCTCTACAACAATATTATCTAATATACATTTATTCCAATATTTCGAGACAATATTTCGATGATACTCTCACATCCTATGCCATTCGTTAACACCTGGCAGTCGAGCTTCTACCCGCGCTTGCTAACAAATCACATATGTATAATTACAGGCGGAAGGACGTCTATTACTGGGTTTGGAGTGACTGAAACTCGATTCAGGAGAGACGTTTTGCCACATTTTCTCGATAGAAATCGGTTAGCATAAAATATAGAAAGCAGAGTAAAAGAAACTTCTTGTCCGCGTCCGCACTGGGAAGGAGAGCACGGTACCATGGTACTCGAGTACGCGCAAAGAGATTCTTCAAATCATTAAAATCGTGATAGTGGAGTTTATTGGAGGAGTACGTTTGAGAAATGTGTTGACTTTGGGCAACGGGTTCGGTCCAGTGTACGTGCACTAGTGAGTGTGTGTGTGGTCGTGCTTTGCGTTGAAACCTCGCGGCTTTGACTTTCGAAGAGTACTCATAGTTCTTCATTCTTGATGTTGATGTTGATGTTGATGTTGATGTTGTTGTTGTTGATGATGATGTTGTTGTTGATGTTGTTGTTGATGTTGTTGATGTTGATGTTGATGTTGTTGTTGTTGTTGTTGATGTTGTTGTTGATGTTGTTGTTGATGTTGTTGATGTTGATGTTGTTGTTGTTGTTGTTGTTGTTGTTGTTGTTGCTATTGTCGTTGTTGTTTGCAGGTTGCAAATTGCAAATTGCAGTTTCAAGTTTGCAGTCTGCAGTCTGCAGGCGACGGAGCAATTTTGCAGCGGTTGTGGAAGAGTGGCCGTGGTTTGTGAAGAGTTGTTCGCTCTCTGGGAGGAGTTGCCTGGCTTTTGACATTCTGCACTAGTTGGTTCGTTTGCGACAGGTTTGTTGTTTGTTTTGATTGGTATTAAACGGCGCGACTCGCGGATAGCGAACGGCGTTGAACCCTGGAGCGAGTAGCATCAAGGAGGGAAATAGGAAGCGGCTAAATGTCCAGGGCCACGACGATTGGGGCGGCGTTAGGCGCTGCGGTTCTCCTCGGAGCATGGGTGAGGTGGCGCTCTGCGGCTCCGGTTGTTCGCGAGAGGCAAATCGCCCAAGAGCTTGTCCCCCCTGAGAGCGAAGATGGATCTTTTGAGGAGCTGCTCACGGCTTATGAAGAGTGCTGGAGAGGAGTCTGGACGGATCTTATGTTTCGGTTTGAGACCAAGCTGGACTGGAAGCTGCTGAGAAGCTCCTTAAAACGAGCACTGAAAAGGTATCCGCTTATGGCAGGCCGTCTGAAAGTTGATACTTGCCATGGGTGCAAAGTGGTCGGCGCAGAAGGGGCTTTCTTTCAAGTCGTAGAGCTAGAGTGTGACAGGTTTGACTGGCTTCCGCACGCAAAGAGCAGCAGCGGGCCAATGCTTAACAAGCACCTCTTTGCGTTCTCCTGGCTCGTGTCCGTGCCAGGACCCGATGACCCATTGCTCCAGGTCAGAGTCGTTTATGCCGGAGATGACGTCACCTTTCTTTGTATGCGATTCAATCACGCGGTCACGGACGCACAGTCCTGCAGCGACTTTGCGAACTGCTGGTCTGTCGAGTGCGAAGGCCTTCAGCGTGGGGTGTACGATCCAATTGAGCGCCCTAGCCATGCGTCAAGTCGCTTATACAAGCGTCATCCTGCAGTCAAGACTGTTGGAGACCTGTGCACTGTCCCGATTCCGGCAGATCCGCAATGCTGCGAGCCGCGATTGACGAAAATAGCAGTCCTGCGAACGCTTGCAGCATTGTGGTGGAGAGCGCTGCTCTTTACCCCAGTCGACATATTCGTTGACGCGCGCAAGCTAGATGCGTTGAAATCTCGACTGTGTAAGGAGCTCAGAGACGATGGCCTAGACGACGAGTACGTCACCACGTTCGAGGTCCTGTCCGGCTGTTTGCAGACCGCGATAGCCATTGCAGACGGACGCACTCCTGGACAGAGTGTTCCAGCTTCGGTCGTTGCAAATTTGCGCGGCCGTTCTCCGGATTACGCAGAATCGTATTTTGGTGTTGCAGTAGAGGGCGCGAATTTATCGTTCCTGATTCAAGACCCCTCCGACCCCCGCTGGAAATTGAAAGCCGCGCTCCAGATTCATCGAGCAATTCGGTCGTACTTGTCCAAAAGAGGTGATATGGGCTCTGACATGAAGTGGATGGAGTCCGCTCGGGCCATGGGCAAAGGCGCAGAGTTATGGAGCTTCCACATTCCTAAATTACTTGCCGGCGAACATTTCACTTTGAACAGCTGGGCAAAATACGATTTCTTCGATGTGCGATTTGGGAGCAAGAAGCCCCCAGCGTTCATGTGTTTTGCCTTTCCGCCTACTCCCCGACTGAGCGTTGCCGTGCCACGGACGGCTCAAGGGGATATCGCGCTCTCCTTTTCCCTCCCCAAGTACGCCGCTCGAAGGCTACGTGACTTTTCTGCTCTGCACGACCTGCCGTTCGAGTTCCTCTCTTCCTAATTGGTCCGGGAAACACATGCATATACCTATACATTGACACATAAAACGTCATGAGTGAGCAGAATTGCAATGACGCGATTGCCACCAAACGATATCTTTTCAGCATGTTGGTTCCCAATTCTTCTTCCCCAATCCCCAAATCAGCATTCTGAATTCTGATTTCTGAATTCTGAATTCTAAATAATTCAGACACCCACAAATCAAGATAAATCAAGCCTCAAGTGCCTCAATTGCCTCAAGTGTGAAGTGCCCCTCGGACACTTGGCCAGCCAAACCCCACCGCACGACGTTCTGCAAGGAACAACGCGAACGCAGCGAGCATCACGAACAAAACCGAACTTCCGGCAGAACCCGTGCAATTGGGAATTCCCGGCGATTTGTCATTCCCAAAATTCCCAACTCCAATGAGTGTATCATAGTCTCATACACAACAAACAACAAACAACACATAAGCTTAGCCAATAACTGAGAGCGAGCGAGGACCAATACATACGGTAAAGTGTACTCGGCTTAGCTCTCACTGTCTCCAGCGTCACTGGTTGCACACAAGTCAGTGGTTTGGTGCTACGCGAGAGGATCTGCACAAGTCTGAAAAGTCTGAAAAGTCTCACAAGTCTGGCAGAGCAAGCTTTGTCAAAACGCCTTCCTTCGCCACGGCGAATTGGAGCGGATTATTCCATTGTGCTGAAAGGGTTTTAAATTGTGTGTTGTGTGTTCTGGTTGTGCTGGTTGTGCTGTGCCAAGTTGTGGTTGCTGCAGTGCGGAATCGAGGACAACAAGATAATAGAGCGTTTAAGCGGGGACGAGATTTTGCATCGTTGGATTGGCATATACTTGCAATTCGCAAGGGTTGTGGAACTTGATTGCTGTGTGAAGGTCTTGGATTGCGTACAGTTGAGAGGATGAGGGAGGAGCAGATTGTTAATGCCGTCACGTTCTTGACGCATCCGAAAGTCCAAGCGGCTACTCTGGAGGAGCGGCTCACGTTTCTGAGGAACAAGGGCCTTACTGAGGACGAAATCGAAGAGTCTGTCAAGCGGGCAGAGCTGCAAAAGGCCGGAGGAAAAGAAGGAAGTGCAAATGGCGACGCAGAGATCACACCAGGGGCGCAAGGTGTGACTACTGGAGCCCCACCACTGCAGCCGGGAAGCTTTCAGCCCCCACCGCAACCCCCGACGGCCAAGGACTCGTGGGTGACCAAGGTGTTGGTGCCGGGGACGCTGGCACTTTCTGCTGGGGCCGGACTCGCCTTTTTGTATAAAACGATGGTACTCAAGCAAAGCGCCCCGCAGCAGTGGTTTGGCCCATTCGGGCCTCCTCCTCCAGTAGCGAATGGCCAGATGCCACCAAATGTGCCTTATTCCCCAACTCATGTCGCAGGCTCTGCACAAGGTGTGCAACAGCAGCAGCAACAACAGCAGCATCTGGTGGAGGATCATCGCTCGCAATCTCTGCCTGGAGCCCCGGGGGCGAAGGACGCGCTTGTGGCACAAGGAAAGCCAATTCCAAACATAGATACCTTCAGCGCCAACAACAGGGACGATGCTATGGTTGCATTGGATGCTTCCGCAATGTTCGGGAAGGCGCCGTACGCCAGTGCAGAGTCGATGATGTGGGGTGGAAATGGATACTCTGGCTCAAGTCAGGCGAATGAAGAGCTGATAAGTGCGGTCAAGCAGCAGAGCGAGCTGCTCAAAGATATGGGCTCCTCTTTGCAAGCGTTGGTGTCACAAATGAGCTCGAAGCCTTCACAAGGTGGTGAGGGTAGCTCTGCCTGGATCGCGACATTGGTAAGTCTTAGGTTTCGATCTCGGGTTGTCGTTTAAATGGCGATGGATTGCTAACCTGTTTGAATTTTTGAAGTCCCAAGCTCAAAGCGACATGCGATCTGAGCTCAACGCCATCAAGACGCTTCTTCTCGCTGGTACCCCTCCAAGCGACGTTGCCGCCAAACTGGCGGAGCTGGGGAGCAAGACGGCGGCGTCTTCCTCGGAAGACCCAGCCACCAAAGCGCAGGAGTCGGCGAGTCTACTGGACAACTTGATCCAGGCAGCATCTGCGGAGCGCTCTAGCACGCCGGCACCAAAGGAGGAGGAGCCAGCGAAGCCCACAAATGAGGAGATTGTGGAAACTCGGATGCAGGAGTCTCGGACTGCGTTGACGAAGATGGTTCAGGATTGCGCCAGGGAGACCCTTCGCCCAGCAGTGAACGTCCTCCTCATGTATTTTCGCAACTTGGTGAAAGAGCCACATGTCCCCCGCTACTGGCGAATTCAGCGGACCAACTCGCACTACATGTCCAGCTTGGGCAAGGTCGAGCACCATCTCGACTTCCTCAAGGCAAACGGCTTCGTCGAAAAATCACAGGGCTTGGCCGGATCTTCTCGCAGCCCAATGTTAGAGTGGTCCGATCAGTGGCGTGACAACGTGGAGAACTGGTCCATCGACGTTTTGAAGGATTCCATAAAAAATTTGGAGGAGGTCTTGAAGTCACTGGGTGAACCACAGAGAGCAGCAACCAGCAGCCCAGTCCCAAAACAAGAGCAGCAACAACAAGCTCCTGCAAAGTTTGTCGCCGAACCTTTCAAAATGCCTCAGACAGGGTCATCCTCTACCAGTGCGAATGCAGCGCCGGCAAGCCAAGCTCCCGAACCTGCGCCGGCGACAAGCAAGACTTATTTCCTGAATGACAACGCCAACACAAACACCTCAACCTCGGCATTTACTCCACCCAAACCCACCGAAGCTGCGAATACCGAAGCGCAGTCACAGAATGGATCCGAGGAGGGACAGCATCCCCAATCTTACGCAGACATTATCCGGATGGTGCAAGAGGGCAAGACGCCACCGGGAGTTCGGAACATCCCGAATCAGCTAAGCCAAGATGCAGCGAACCCTTCCCAATCCAAACTCCAAGCCCCTCCAAAGCCTTGGGAGCTTGCGGCTTCTACCAGTGAGTCATTGCCACACAGCTTCACGAATGAAAGCGACGCTGCCACCGAGGAAGAAAATGGCAGCATGTACCATCCTTCCTTACTCGCTGAGGACGACGAGGATGACAGTGCCGCCGCTACAAACGATGTCGTTGGCCAAGCTTCAACCTCGGACCCTTCTGAGCAGATGCTGGAGTTTTCTACGGCTGGCGTGCAGGGCCAAGCCTCCGAGGCGTCTTACATGCAATGATCTGCACCACATACATCACTTGACTGTCGTCGCCTAAATTATTTTTATTTTGTTTCGTGACTTTCCAACACAAGGCCGTCCAATCAGCCCACTGTTGCCAGCTCTAAAAATCGGCCTTTTCCCGTTCTGTCGTCTACTGAATCTGAACTCTGAACTCTGCACAGCACATAATTTGCTCAAATGCATGCACTGGAAACCGTTGAAGAGCATTCCGTCTTAATTAAAACTTTGGATTGAACTATGGACACATATACTTGGACTCGAAGCGACGTCAGCAGTGCACCGACGCTACCTGCGCAGCAGTTCACTTTCATCAAAGTTCTGCCAGAATAACCAAAACCCAACAAACCTTCGACAATCTCGACAATCTCGAGACAAGAGGAACATAGAAAGAATGGCTCGTTGACATTCGTTGACTGTGAATGAAAACACATTCTAACTACAAGCTACCCCTCCCCGCGCATGACGCCATCCCACCTGACTACGCCTTCACCCACCCTCATCTCTACCACCAAACCTTTCATGACGTCAGCCAGTCTTCCCAACCCCAATACCCCAATGCACCCAAGAAGTTACTTACACGCGCACGTCCCCGCACTCCCCACAGCCCAACGCTAGCGCAATCTCAGCTCAACATCTAAGTAACCAGTAGCGCGCATCCAGTGTGCATCTTACAGCGTGCATCGCCGAATCATTCGCGGCTGGGAGTATGGGCGAGAAGGTGTACAGGCGAGGCGCGCCGGAGGAGGGAGACTTGGTGACGCAGATAGTGTACAGCCCCGCGGAAGTAGGAGGGGTGATGGGTTTTGAGAGAAGTGTGAGTCTTTGATTGATTGATTGATTGATTGATTGTTTGATTGATTGATTGATTGATGGATGGATGGATGGATTTATGGTTTGCTGTGTTGGTTGTGGTCGTGGATATCAATCAATAAACAACGATTGATTGATTGTTTGATTGATTGATTGATTGATGGATGGATGGATTATGGTTTGCTGTGTTGGTTGTGGTCGTGGATATCAATAAACAACGATTGATTGATTGATTGATTGTTTGTTTGATTGATTGATTGATTGATTGATGGATGGATTTATGGTTTGCTGTGTTGGTTGTGGTCGTGGATATCAATCAATAAACAACAACGACTGTTGGAAGGCGGGTTCGTTAATGTTGGAGTTGGAGCGTGTGGTGTTTGGGGTTTGGTGTTTGTTTAGTATGAGAAAAGAGTGTTCCACTGACAGTTGCATTGTATGCTTGGGATGTATCGTGGGATGCCTGATTTGCTTGCATGTTGGACTTGCATTGATGTTGGCGGTTGGCATGGCTGCTCGGTTGGTTGCTCCTGTGTGAAACTCGCGGCGACCAATGTAAATTTGCGCAATAGGTGGAGAAAATCAAGTTGTTTCGCAGGAGCAAGCTTGCGTCAGAAGCCATCGCGTCGCGGAAGAAATTGGCTCGGTTTGGCGCTGCGCAAGGTGCGGCGGGCATGGAAAGGGGCGTGACAATGGTTGCCATGGATCAGGTTCTCATTGAGGATCCTCTCAGCGAAGAGGCCAGCAAAACTGGAGAAGAAAGGCTGATCGAGCGGTTGAAGGCTACCGTCAAGTCGAAGGGAACGCACCGCGGAGATGACGGCGGCGACTATGACTCTTATTTGAGCAATCTGCAACAGCAGCAAGGCTCTCGATCGCAGTCCAACTCAAAGTATCGCCAGTCTCCGTCTCGGTACAGAGCATCGAACGCATCACCAGGAAAGGGGAATGGCCCAAACCGAAATGCGGGGGGCAGAACGTCGCCAGCATTCACAATGCGCAACGCACAAAACAATAGCAACCCCCGCGGAAATAAGTCGCCAGGCTACGGTCCGCAAAAGTCGAAGCCCGGCTCTTCTGCTTCGGCTTGGTCTCCTGCCAAGCAAAAACCATCGTCTTGATTCGATGAGCTCAGTAACCCTCGCCTTCGCGCTCTGACACGGTGGGTATTCTTAGTGTCGATTTGCAAGTTTGATGTGTTGGAATGGTCATTCAGCAAGGGCTAGTAAAACCTGAAATGACAAACCACGAAGAAAGTTTTGGCAAGGCCATCCCTCTCTCTCTCTACAGAATGAGAGAGGAACTGTCACACACGCACAATCGAGAAACGCAAACGAACAGCAAAGCTCAGCAGCGCAATGTAAAAGAAAATGTAAAAGAAAAAAGACAGACTTTTTCCGAAACTTTTGGAGTCCACGGCAGTGGCGTACGTACATTGTGGGGAGACGACTCACCGAGATATGGACCATGAACGTTTTTGCCTCGTTTAGAAGAAAAACTCTTTCGGAAGAAGAAGAAGAAGAAAAAGAAGAATACAAGGAAGAAAATATCAGGTAACAGTAACAGAAGGCGAACTAACTTGAGCAAAGGCTACTACGATACAGCGAAGCAATTCTTTCTCACCAAAGTCAAATTAGATCAAATCAATTCAGGTATCGTCGTATATGTCACGGAGATGTAACACTAAATGAACGAAAATCAGGTGTTGGAAAACTTTTTTGAGCTTCTCTCGCGGCGAGACTTTAAAGAAGGGAACGATGAAAGTCAAGGCAAAGCAAGTCATCAGGCACGCACTCGCAGAGACCGACCGACAGCCAGAGGAGAACGAGATGCAGAAAATCAGCAGCATGTCCAACTCGACACGGTCCCCCACCTCGCATGCAGATTGCGGCTGGCGGGTTTCTCCCTTGGAGACGCGCACTCTAACCAGTCGAGCGGTGGTCGCGCTATGCTCCATACTTACTTTTGCGCTGAGAGCAGGCGAAAGCCAGCGAGCGGGAGGAGACAAGATTACAGCGAACAAGTCCAGTCAAGACTCGGGACTCACACCTCAGGCTTGACCCGGGCGGTAGGCGTGGAAACGGAATGTTTCAAGCTGCTTGAGCCACTGGTCTCTGACATGCCCATCGTGGATGCGCTGTCGTCAAACTCTTCCTCATTGTCAGAGCCTTGCTGAGCAGGGTTCGAAGGGGCCTTCTCGTTGGACTCCCAGAGGTTATTGATCATATACGTGCAGACCTTGTTCTTCTCAATCCACAAGAGAAACTTGGCCTGCTGTGTGGGGGTGATAGTGGACATGATCATGTCCATCTGCTTTTGCATAGACTCAAAGTTGGAGCCGACGCGAGTCTGCAGCTCCTTCAGGATGCGCATGCACTCGGCCACGTTCTTGCGCTGTTGCCTGATGCCGTGCCTCATTCCAAGAAGAGTCTTCTTTTGGTCGTCGCTGAGCTGCAGCTCGCTACACAACATGTTCCAGATCCCACCACCGAAGGTCTTTTGGTTGCGCTTCTCATCGTAAAACTCGTCGTCCTGCTGCAGGCTCCACAGAGTCATTTTGCTGACAGTGTTGGGGATGAGCAAGGACTTTAGCTGCTTCATGTGAAATTGGATGGCCATGTTACGCTCGTGGCCAAAATCGCTGTACATGTCCTTGTACTGTGCCAGTGGCGACTTCATTTCGGCTTCGGAGCACTTGCTCTCCAGCAGCTGGCGCATGGCGTTCAGCTCGCCTTGACGGGCGATCTCCTTGTCCTTGCCATCCTTGCCTTTGTTGACCTGCTTCTCGAGCTCCTGGTTGTACTGGCGCAGCCTCGCGACCTGATCCTCCAAGTTCTTGAACCTCTCACGCTTCCTGCGGCGGCAGGCTTTCGCAATCTCGCGGTTCCTTTCCAGCCTCTTTTGACGCTTAAAGTTTGGGTCACTTGGGTCCAGATCGCAGCCATCATCGGACACATCGGGAGACCCCGGTACCATCACCGCGGCGGCAGCTTTGCGCTTGTTCGCTCCTGCAGCCCGCGTGGTCTTGTGCGTGCTCTTGTCCGTGGATGCTGAGCCGCGGCCTTTGCGGGTGCGAGTGGCCGGTGCCGGTGGGGGTGGTACAGTTTGAGCATTTGAGCTCAGAGCTCCTGCACGTTGTGGCATCTGTTGTTGCTGTTGCTGCTGAGGAGGGTATCCGCTTTGCATAGGTTCGGGGAAGCCACCTCCGTTGGGCACAGGAAAGGACTCGTCCACGAGGAAAGGGTCCTCCATGTCGAACATATTTGCGCCACGGCTGCTTGAACCAAGCAAGTCGCCGCTCATCACCAGCCAGCTCGTCAGATCGCTATCTCCGGGAGCCAAGTCATGCGCTCCTGAATGTGGCGCTCCTGCGACAAAATTGAGGGCATTGTCGCCGTTCATTTCCGCGTCGTCCAATATGTGATACAAATCTCTCGTCCAACCGGCGTTCTCACCACACCACTACGTGTTAAAACCTGTTCAAAACTTTCAAATGCACTCGCACAATTCCTAATCTCAAAGCTATCTCGCGCTTTTCACCTCAACCTTGTCCGATGAGTATCCCCTCAGTCCGCCAACCACCATACAATGTACATATATATATATATATATATATATATATATGTATGCGTATCTCGCAAGTCCCAGTATCTCCTCCGTGTGCGCGCTGTATGCACCGCACTAGCGTAGAGAACGCTAATACCAACTAGACCGCAGGTAGCGACCGAATGAACGCGTCCCAGTGTACGCGCAGTGGGTCAGGGCGTATGTTGCAGTGTCCTCGGTGGAAGGTTGAGGTTAGGGATTTGTAGGGTTTAGTTTGTGAGGTGTAGGACTGGCAAGGACCTGGTGGGTGTGTGGCACTCCGGTGATTCCTCGATCCGGTAGAGTCGGCTGTGCGAAACGGTAGAACGCTGCGCGATTGGCGGGCGGTTCGACCAGCGGGAGGGAACGGGAAAGTAAGGGGAAATGTATGCGGACGGACCGACCAGGCTCTGTGCGTAGGTTTATCGCTAGCCGGTGAATAGCCTAGTGTCTGGATTTCCCGTGAGGGGCGCGTGCGATCGGACGTCTAAACTTGTCTACCGGATCGCGGTAGCAGCCAGAAGGGATGCACTGTGGAACGACGCAGGTGCGAGACGTCTTCTCAGCGAACAGACTGTGTTCTCTGGGTTCTGCTCGGGTTCTCGAGCCGGGAACCGGGAGGTGAGACGGAAAGCGACCTGTGTTGCTCGAGTAAAGCGAGCCAATCAAAGTCCAGATTCGCGAACAGTTTCCTCAAATATATATCGCAAACCGTGAATTGGACAGACGCAAGCAGCTCGTAGACTAGACAGCGCCAGTCAAAAAGCAATGCGTCGCGTTGCACCGAGTCAATGACTTGCGATTGCGCGGGTTCGTTCAAGTTTGGTGTCTGCCCGAGTTTGACGACGCAACTTTATTCCCGCTGACATTTGCCCAGTCCTTCTATGTCCTTCTGCCACCCTCCGCACTCCGCAGTGAGTGAGGGAGTTAGAGAGTGAGTGAGTGAGCCACTACACAGAGAGAGAGAGAGAGAGAGAGAAAGACTTCTTCGTTTGACTCGAACTGACTGTGAGTGAAAAGCGACAATCTATGGAATTATGAACTCCCTTCTTCTAACTGTGCATTATGAATTTCGAAATATTTTGAAGAATGAAAGAAAGATGAACGAGAAGTTATAAACAAGCTACTGAAGAGAGAGAGAGAGAGAGAGAGAGAGAAAAGGTGTGAGTCAGTGGCGAGCTGAAAACCTCAAGGTGGGAGGGGTGCGAGCCACGTGCAGCAAAACTAAGAGTGCGTGTGCGTGTGTGAGTGAGGAAGAGAAAGTGAGGGGGGAGGGGGAGTAAGGAAGGAATGGGATTAGCAAGTTAGCAAGTTGGGAGACTGAGGAGGAATAATTCTCACAGACAGCAAACAAAAGGACATGGACATTTATCCTCACATTGCTCACACAGCTCACACAAAGCCAAAGTCAGTTTCTTCCCAACCCAAGAAAACCCCGGCCTTGCCTTCTCTCTCTCTACTGAAAGCGCTAGCTCTTAAGTAACAGTACTGACGGTGATCAGTACCTGGTACAGTACTTTGACCAAATAAATTTCTTCTCGTCTGTCTGTCTTATTTGTAGCTCGAACGCTAATTACTGGATTAGAGAAACGTTTCCCTACATGTCCTCTCCATTTGTTCTTCTTTCTCCTATTCTTTCACGCCAAAGCAATCAATCAATGCAATCAATGAGTGGAAAGTAAGGGTGCTGAAGTACTATTACCAGTCACTTGAACTTTCGGGATCGATCGCTGGACCAAAATTCAAACAAACAATTATTTATGATTGTAAATTCGAAATTTGATTGGACTTTGTTCTGAAAAAGCAATGATGAGAGCGTTGACTTTCGCGGGCAAATTGAATGGACGGAAAGGACGGAGAGCGGGAAGTTTCTCTCCTTGTCTGTGTCTCTATGTCTTTGTATCTCCGTGTCTCACTCTCTTTCTCTCCCTCTCTCTCTCGTTCTTTCTTTCCTTCTCCAAAATTGCCCACTCCGAAATCTCATCGATCGCCTTTTTTTTCCTTTTTTCTTCTGCAAACGAAAGAAGGAAGAAAGGAAGGAAGGAGGAAGAAGGAGTGACTGGGAGCTGGGCCGGCAGTGACGCTGGCTGTCTCCTCTTCCGAAATTGGTTCTTTCTGCGCCTTCTCTGTCTCTAAGCATGCACGGAATCTGTTCAGAAGTTAGTTATTCGACATTCGAGAGAAACGTATTTTGCCTTTTCTGGTTGAAAACGTTCTTTTGATTGAAACTTTTGAACATGTGAACGAATTGACAGGAGAAGAATTCTCACAAAAACTGGAATGCCTTTTTTCGTTTTACTCAGGCTCTACTGCAGTTTCCACCTTAATAAGTAGGAGTCCTCGCCTGCTTTCTCTCCGCCTCCTCCCCCACTCGCCCGTACAAAAAAAGGGAATCTTTTTATTGCAGTCAACGCGATCAAGAGAGGGGTGGCAATGGACTCCCCTCTCGTGGAAACTCACAAACAACTTCAGTGCAGGAATTGTCCGTGAGGAATCCAGCAAGGCCAGCGCTCTTTCCCTCCCATAAGTAAAAAAGTAATACGAAGAGTATACGAAGGGCGGAGTGCCAGTACTCAGTACACATCCCTACGGCATGGGTATAGGACCAGCTCATGTCCACTAAATTACCGCACGGTAGAAAGCTGTAGAGGCCACAAATTTTGCCGTCTCCATCAACAGGGTCTATAGGAATCTTAATAATAACGGTAGAGTCAAAGGGAGCACAAAAGTTGTTTTGCTAATTTTGCCAGAAGAATAGGTCCATTTTCTTTCTGTCTACCAAACTTCAACACGTTCTTCTCTGCCCAAACAGGCAGATAAGTAAATAAATAAACAAACAAATAATTGAAATGAATCAAAGAAGAACGGAGAAGCTCTACGTTCACCTTTCTCCCGGTTACCAATACACAGTCAATTCACAGCCAAACTGGTCAGGAGTGTGCGAAACTAGTGACGTCATTAGTCAACCTTTATCGATTAATCACTGTATTCAGTAGTGGTATAGTTCACGCAATCGAAGATGACGTCACTTTGGAGCGATGCACTTTTCGGATTTCAGAACGCCAGCTTGGCTCAGAGGAGTTGGGCAGTTTAGTGTTGGATGGAGTATCCTTTAGGTACTGCTAGGTGGACTTTGCACCAAAGATCGCGTTGTTGGAACTCTCATTCAACTCACATAGGATCCCATAGGAAGAGAGGATAGGGAGCAGCTCTGTGTTCGCTGTAATGAGCTCTCAGTGAATAAGCTAATAGTCTGTCTCTACGTGCTTTTCAATTGATTACTTTGAGTGATTGATCGTGAATGATTGATTGATTTGAGAGAATGGAATTCGGAGAGCAAGTAACGCTCAAAGACGTTGTTCTTTCGGTCTGCGCTTGTTCTGCTCATTCAATCAAGTTGTTGTTGAAGCTATGCAGCAAGAATGAGCAGACTGTGAACGTTTGAAGTTGCGTGTTTCGTTGTGCTCGGAAGAAGTAACCGTTCGTTCGGCAACAAGCCTTG
This sequence comes from Parietichytrium sp. I65-24A, assembly GCA_012862575.1. Lineage (NCBI taxonomy): Eukaryota > Bigyra > Thraustochytrida > Thraustochytriidae > Parietichytrium > Parietichytrium sp. I65-24A. The sequence continues at coordinate 486,763 of BLSF01000031.1, forward strand.
AGACTGGGAGAAGAGTGTTTTTCGGAACTTGAAACATTTTTGCCAGCCGGTTCGTTCGCACTCGACGAGCCAATAACCAGCCAACATTCTCCAAAAAGTTTTTGCTGACTGTACATTCTACAAAAGTTGCCATCGTTTTCTATCGATGAACATGTCTTACAATCGTCTTGATACGACGGTGTCGAGCAAAACGATCCAAACACTTATTTTGAGCAGAAATTGGGAAAAGGTGGCCATGGGTCGTTCTTCCTCGTGTAACTATGAGCAAAAGACAAGTGGTGAAGACCCGGATCTGTGAAGTCTAGCGGTATCACTTCGCGAAGAAACCGACACAGGAAGCATTTGCTTCGACAAGAGCAAAAGGTCCTTCCAGCAACAGCAACTGCGGCCGGGATCGGCTCGCAGCGCTCTGAAAGAATGCATGTCCTAAACACAAGAATTTAGAATTCGCAGTCAATGAGTTCAATCAGTTCAAGCGCCTTCAAATGCAGAGAGACTTCGAGACGGTGAGGGAGCTGAAAAGATCGGGCATGCATCGATGGGGTGACGCGCCACGCGGGCTAGAAAGAAAACTCTGCAGAGGAAAACTCGTAGGCCTCGTTGGTACTGTAACTTCGTTCGAGACGCACGAGTTGTACAGCTGGCCTTCCTCTCTTTTAGCTTGCTGAGCAGCAAATTTGAGATCATCAATGATTGCTAGGCGACGTGGCACTATGCCTTTCTCCCAAGGGCCTTTGGTGACGTTTGCGCCCTCCGCCCCCAACACCCAACGCCCAACAAGGTCGTGTTTTCAAACTCGGACATTCCCTAGACTAGCTGAACTCTACTTAGAGATGATCGAGTCACTAATTGAATCCTCGGTCAGCTTGCGTCTTCTCTTTCTCTTTCTCGACTCCAGACATTCTCCTCTTCCATGTGGTCAGATCGTGGCCGCAACTGCTGGTGCATAAATTATCGACAGGAAGGGAAGCCCAACCAATGAAGATTCGCACACTTTTAAAGACTCGACAAGTCGCCCAACACGTTTGCTCTCTTGCTGGTGAGGCGGGAAGGGTTTCTTTTTGAGAAAGCGAGGAGCGGGATGCAAGTTTCTAGTACAAGTGCGTGCAGTTTTCCGGTGGCTGAGCACCACTACAAACAAAGATCTCTTTGCCTGACTGATCGCCGATAGACGCGTAAACATTCCCTGCCTCCACTAACTTTATTAACTGTAAAGTCAAGAACGAAACTTCTCTCGTTGAATTCATTCACTGTCAATCGAAACAAGAAACAATCTTTTCTTCGTTGGCACTTTCGCCCTTCTTCCTCTTCCTCCGTGTGTGCTCCCTACAGTATCCATTAATAATAGTGCTACACCGGTACAACCTTTGGCGGGAAATTGCGATCTTGGGCAATCAATCAATCAGGACTACCTACCTGCTGACTGTGAGTGATAAATAGTGCATGATAAGCTTCTTCAAGCTCACCTCACAACTCCTTCCACATAAGAGAGAACAGTAACTTTTTTGCAGGAGAGCATTGTGGCATATTGTGGCGCCTTCGCTCTCCTTCTTCACTGTCAATCGAAAGAATAGATTATATGAAATCTTACAATGTTAGTTCACAGTCAGAACAGAAATTTACTTGTCCATTCATTCCACTTTCCAGTTCATGACTATTGGACGCTCATGTAGTGAATCATACCGAAAAGTATAGAAACTACCATGCGCTAAGCAAACTCACAGTCAGGTCCCCAGTGCTCTTCTTAGGGCCCCCACTAAATATTTATAGTGAGTACTATAGTACTGGTAGAGTTGAGAATACTGCACAGTAGAACCTAGTACTGATGCTCGTCGCAACATCGATCCAATCGTAAAACTCTCATCGTCGTTAGTAAGTCTTGGTAGGATAGAGATAACAGTGACGTTTATTTTTTTTGTTTTTCGTAGAATTTAGAGAACATTTTTTGGAAGAATTCAATCAAGCTTTTTTTCTCAAATTGGAATAAGAAGCAAAAAAACACTTTCCAGTCAGTGAGTGCCTGCTGCTTCTGAATGAATTATTCTGAAAATTGAAAAATCTTGTCGAGTAGGTGCTTCTCAAAAGCGCTTCACAATCCCGTAAATCTCACCTCACAGACAGTCACCAGCTCACTCACAGAGAAGTTTGCACTGCCATTCTTGGCGATTGCCGTCCTAATCCGTCCTCTCGGGGAAACCTCCTCCCCTGCAGTTTCCTTTGTTTCCTGTTTTTGAATCAAAATAAAAATTAAAAATTAAAAACTCAACAAAATTTTAACTTTGGTTGACTGACAAAAATTAATCGATTGATTGCTTGCTTGCTTGATTGAGCTAAGTGGCACGGTCATGCGAGAGTAACTCAGTCTCAATCGACTGTGAAGCTCACTCACCTGTCAGTGTCAAACGAACTTGGCTCGTGGAGTATTGGCGTCTAGTCTAGAGAACGAGAACCCTGTTGCCAGCACACAGGTTTTACGAGCTCAAGACTGACGATGCTCTCAGTACTCTCAGTCCAGTCTAGCTAGCCGGCTGTGAAGCGGAACTGCGCTACTAGTAGCTTTAGTGACACTAGTGACCACAGGCCGAGCAATCGTACCACTCACTCTCACTACCGCGGGAGGCACAGGATCCCCTCGCGTGAGTTTGACTCAGACTTCGTTCGACGAGCGTGTGGCTGACTATAAGTTAAACACACAGAGGCGCTGGCACTGCAAAGACAAAGTCAAACGGACGAAAACAAGCGCAGGGGACTCCTCGACTAACAAAAAGTAACCTGCCCAGAGAACCATGCGAAGCCTGCGAGTGTGGATAGGAAATAGCCAAGTCATTCTCCGACGATGATGATGCTGATGTGAGTTTGTTTAGTCGATTATATAAACTAACAGTAAAAACGCTTTAGCCGACGACGTGGGACTTGGGTTGGATGAGAAAATTGCCCGCTAGCGCTCATCTAGTCTCGGTGTTTTTTCGCCATATCCGAATTCTCATCGTCTTTGGGAGATGTGGGTACGAGTACATTGAAGTTGAGGTGAACCGGAGGAGAGAGCACCATCGCTCTGTCGTAAAATCAGTCAAAACCACAAGAATTTATAATCAGTCAGAGAGAGTTTTTGGATGAAAAGGAAAGCGCTGGACCAGCACTGGACCAGGGTCAAGCGACTGTGGTCTCCACCAAGATTACACCGGGCAGCGGGAGTTTTTGGGCGGCGAGTTTATGATTAGGATATGAAAATTCTCACCAACCGGCCACGGACTATGCGTGGGAGGTCGTGGCCCAAACATGTGTCCCCAGGCCCTTCGGCAGAGGTCCAGAAAACTTCCGAGTTTGAAAACGTCCGAGTTTGAGTGTCCGAGTCTCCAGGTCAGTCGTTCAAGAGTCCGAGAGAGCAAGATGCTGACTGCGAGTACAGAGTCTTTCTAGAGTACAGCGCGCATATTTTTGATCCTGAATCGTGCTTCTTCAAGTGCCGGCCTGTCCCACACCCCACAACCACCATCACATCGACTGTGTTCGACAACACTTTTGATGAACAAAATCCTACCTTCAAGATTTGCGAGATAAAAAACGAGAAAAGGCCAGGATATGCTTGAAGCCATCAAAAATTATTTCACTGCTATTCAATGTGAGAACCAGCAACACTTTCAAGTCTACCGGCAGCAACACTTTCAATTCTAACGCCAACACTTGGGAGGAAACGAGCTCTCCCAAAGAATATACTTCTAACTTTGTTCGCAAATCCCACCGTGCCACAACCAAGATGTTGCGAGTCGCAGAACACCCTTTTCAGCGACAGTGACGACCTACCACGTCGCAGAAAAGGTGCATTGCAAGGCATCGGTCGTGGCTCTGAAACGACATGGTCGGAACGTCCTCTGCGTTGAAGAGCTTGATTGAGCTGGGTCGTCATTGAGAGGGAGGCATGTTGGCGTTTCTGCCTTCTTCCTTGTATTTTTTTCGATTGCAGCAACCAATTCGGTCATCAAACACAAGTAAAACGAACTCATATCGCAGTCCAAATGCGCATTTTCTCCTTTGGCACCTTGCACCGTCGTAGCGCTTCTTCCGCCCCCTTTTCCGAACCTATCGACGACAGCGATCGGATCGCTTAAAGGCTTTCGTCAAGCTATTCTTCTTTCTTTGGATGGCAAAGTAGAATTTAGAATAACTCCAGGATGGAGCCAAGCGTATTCCCAAGTTCACCGTTTTGATCTCACTCACAATCCCGCGTCCGCGAAGGCGACTGGTAAAATACCTCCGGCGTTTAAAGCGACGCTGGGGATGGGACGAGTGTCGAACACCACAGTCCCGGGCGGCGTTTCCTTCACAAGACGTCGATTTCTAGCAGCACCGGCACTTACGATGAAGCGAGTAGGACGGTAATACAAGCAGTGTGCTGCTTTCGGAGCTTGTCGACTCGACAAAAAATCTCCGAACAGAATGTGCACTGGAAACTGAGGGCAAGCCTTTCATGATCAGGACAGGCTTCTCGGATATCTGTCTGCTGGCATGAATGATAAGCTTACGGGAGAAGAGAGCACGTAGGCTGGCCGGCTGGCCGGCTGGTTCCGCCGGTACATAGTTTAGAGCTCACCACCCCACATTGATACCGGCGCTGCTTTCCAGGGTTTTCTTTCACTCAAGAGTGAACATGTGACTTGACGTTTTTGAAAGACTGGAGACTGGAGACCGGTTCGCTCTAGTTCGTCCAACATTCTCCCAAATCTACTTGCGCGCCAAATCAAGTCGACTTTTTTCAATAAAATGTTTTTTTTGTTTCCGAGCTGGGACGGGGACTGTCTTGTATTTTGGGGATGAAAACATAACGACGAGAACAGAGCCAAACACGTAACACAGCCACACTTCATCCTCTCAAAGCCCGTGTACTAGAACCGAGCTCTCGTGGGTTCCGAAAGCGGGTTCGATGCCAACATTCCGCCTCATTGACCATTCCGTTCCCGCTTCCTCAGATTTCCTCAGCGTGCATTACACACAATCTCCAATCCGTCAAATCACATCCACTCCCAAGCAAGCAGACTCTTGAATTTCCGTATTCCTGCGGGCACTTACCCCATGGCCTATCACATCCTCCGCCACTTCTACTAGCTAGCACGACTTCCAGAACATAGAACACACCAGAACACCCGCACAGCTAGTGATTCCCTTATCCACTCCTACGTGAGGCTGCCAGGCCTCGCCCCTAGCCCTCCATAAGCCAGACTACCATGGCTACCGCCATCTAGCGTTTCCCGTGAGTCAGCGAGCCACGTGAGTCCGCGAGGACAGAGGCGTACGTGCGCGAAGAACCCGGGAACCCACGCAAAGAACTGACTGAAAGAACCGAAAGGACCGAAAGGACGGAGGTCCGGCCTGCCTTTGGTGGGAAATTTCGTGTCACAGTTTCACAGGTTCACAGTTTCATAGTAGCAAGAGCCAACGCCGACGAAAAGCACGAAAGACAAGTGAGATAGTGAGAGAGTGAGATAGTGAGACAAGTGAGAGAGTGAGAGAGTGAGAACGCGGTCTGTGAGAGAGCATTGCGAGTGGGATCATAGAATCATAGAATCATAGATCATACTCGTTGACTCTTTGGATCATAGATCATACTCTTTGACTCTTTGGCTCTTTGACTTGTTGACTCGTAGACTCGTTGGGAAAACGGTGGGACTGCCTTGTGCGTGGTTGGCGTTTTGCAGTGCGAAGAGTTGCGTTTGGAATAAGCAGGTTGGGATTGGGATCAATACGTTTCATTTCGTTGGCGTTTGGTTCGATTTGATCGGCGGCTGTCGGTTGAAAGGTCAAAGGTGAATTGGACGTTTGTTTGTTTGTTTGTTTATTTGTTTGAGGGAGATTGGCGGCGGTGCCGACAAGCGCTTGAGCCATGGCTCTGAGATTTGCGATTCGAGGAGCGCTGGCCAAGCACGAGCATCGGCGAGGCGTGGCAGAAGCTCATCACCAGTATCGTCTCGGTCTGCAGACTCGGTCCATGTCATCTTGGTGGTGGGACAAAGATCGGAAGTCGCCACTCAGTGCCAAAGACGAAAAGCACAAAGGCAATCAGGAAGCAGATGGCCAGGCAAACTCGTCTTCTTCAAAGCAGCCAGCTTCGGCCCAGGAAGGCGGCGCGAACGAGGCGAAGGAGGTGAACTCGCAAAAGCCCGATGGACACCAGGCCAAGGGCGATTCCGGCGCAAACAAAACAGCCTCGGAGCCGGAGAATGGAAAAAGTCAGGCGTCGGGAGCGGGGCAAGGCAGCTCCGGCGAAAACTCGAATGTTGCTTCCGTATTAGCTCTGCAGGGTGCGCCGAGGCAGCCCCAAGTCCTCGCCCTGCCTCTGGACCGTCGGCCACTATTCCCGGGGCTCTTGCACCCGATTCAGATCACCGACCGCGCAGTGTACGAGGCCTTGGTGCGCACTCGTGCGAGCGGTAACCCGTACATTGGTGTGTTTCTGCGGAAGCACGATATCAAAGCAAGGGATTTTGTGGAGCTGGCCCCGTCGGACCGGATCCTCAACGTCTCCGAGATTCACCAATTGGGAACATTTGCGCAGATCGTGCAGATGGAGCCTCTGCACAATCACGTGGAGAGCGCCGCAGTAGTGTCCTCGGACGAGCACGATGGTGACTTGGAGTTTCATAATCACGAGGAACAACAGCAGAGGCAGGACCTGCGAAAAGCGTTGTTTAATGAGCGACGTAGCGGTTCGGGCGGCATGTCTAGCAACAGCTTCCAACTCAACGACAGTGCTAGCCAGATGGTGGCCAATTCAAAAGAGGAGAGCTGGACGCTCGTAGTGAAAGCCCACCGAAGGATTCAGATAGAGGAGGTTTTAAACCCCGGCCCGCCGCCAATGGTCAAGGTGCAGCACATATCGGAGACTCCCCTGGGCAATTATGACATGGACACCATTCGCGCTTACACCAACGAGGTGCTTGCCACATTGCGGGACGTCATTAAGCACAATCCCCTGCTGCGGGAACACATGCAGTTTTTCTCGACCCGCTTTGACATGTCTGACCCTCACCACGTGTGCAATCTCGCAGCCCATCTAACTTCGGCCGACGGCAACGAATTGCAGGAGGTACTCGAGGCACTCAACTTGGAAACTCGTCTCCAAAAAGTCCTTGTCTTGTTGAAGAAGGAGGTGCAGCTGAATGCAATTCAGGAGGAGATTAGCAAACAGGTAGAGGAAACCATCAGCGCAAACCAGCGCAAGTACTTTTTGAATGAGCAGCTCAAGCAGATTAAAAAGGAGCTGGGCCTCGAGCATGATGACAAGGATGCAATTTTGCAAAGGTACCAAGAAAAGTACGCTCAACTGCAAAAGGTCATTACCGCCGCGGATTCCTTGGAAGAGACATCTGAGAAGTCTTCTTCCGAGGGCGACAGTGGCAAGGAGCAGGGCACTCACAAGCGACAGTTTGTTCAAAACGGCGTCCCTGCGGAGGTTAAGAAGGTGATTGAGGACGAACTGAAAAAGCTCTCAACCCTCGAGAAGTCTAGTCCTGAGTTTAATGTGTCTCGTGGCTATCTAGATTGGCTTTTGAGTCTACCCTGGACAAAGGCCTCGCTTGACAATCTTGACATCGAGCACGCGCAGAAAATCCTGGAAAGCGACCACTTTGGATTGAGCGATATCAAGGAGCGAATTTTGGAATTCATTGCCGTCGGAAATTTGCGAGGGACTGTGCAGGGCAAAATCATCCTTCTTGTTGGGCCTCCTGGAGTCGGCAAAACCAGCATCGGAAAGTCTATTGCCCATGCTCTAGACCGCGAGTTCTTCCGCTTCTCCGTGGGAGGTTTATCTGATGTATCCGAAATCAAGGGACATAGACGGACATACATTGGCGCAATGCCAGGCAAGCTCGTTCAGTGCCTAAAGACGGTGGGGGTCTCAAATCCTGTCATACTTATCGATGAAATCGATAAGCTGAGCACCGGGTACCGCGGGGACCCCGCCTCGGCACTGTTGGAGCTCTTGGATCCGGCCCAGAACTCCTCGTTCTTAGACCACTACCTGGATGTGCCGATGGACCTTTCCAAGGTGCTTTTTGTGTGCACTGCAAATTCCCTAGATACTATTCCTGGGCCGCTCCTGGATCGCATGGAAATTTTGCGCTTGTCCGGCTACGACCTTCCTGAGAAGGTCGAGATTGCCAAGAGGTATTTGGAGCCTCGTGCGAAACGAGACTGCGGTTTGATTTCTGCCGAAGAAGCTGCCTCGATACCTGGACCTGACGAGACGGAGAATATCGCGGAGAGCAGCACTCCAAAACCTTCTCCTGCGCTCAAAGTCCCAGAGTCCCTTGGCCTGGATGAGTCAGCCATAACGTCGCTGGCGCGGTGGTATTGCCGCGAGTCTGGTGTGCGCAAATTGGAGCAAGAGATTGAGAAAATTTACCGCAAGCTCACCTTGGAGCTTCTCAAGACCAAATCTGCAGAGCGAGAGACGCGCTCGTGGACTGTGCGCGAAGACAACCTGGAAAAGTATGTTGGAAAACCGAGGTATCAATCGGAAAAGCTGTACGAGTCCGTGCCACCGCCAGGCGTGGTCATGGGTTTGGCTTGGTCGGCTTACGGTGGCTCTAGTTTGTACATCGAGACGACCGCCATTAAAAGAGTCTCAGCAGCCAGAACCGCAGGTGAAGAGACTGGTGAGAAACCTAAGACTTCTGCTGGCGCAGGTCCCGTGAGCTTTTCTGTACACACTACCGGACAGCTCGGCGATGTGATGAAGGAAAGCACTAGTATCGCATTGACATTTGCAAAGCATCATCTCCAGAACGTGGATTCTGGCAACACATTTTTTGAGCAGAATCAAATCCATCTGCATGTTCCTGAGGGTGCAACTCCCAAGGACGGCCCTTCCGCGGGTGTGACGATGACCACGGCGCTCCTATCCTTGGCATTGCAAAAGTCTGTGAAAGCCGACCTTGCGATGACCGGAGAAATCAGTCTGACCGGCATGGTACTTCCCGTAGGCGGAATCAAGGAAAAGGTCATTGCAGCGCGTCGGTCTGGCGTGAACACGATCATATTACCAAATGGTAACCGCAAAGATGTGGATGAGTTACCAGACTACCTGAAAAAGGATCTGACGATTCATTTCGCGAAGCATTACGATGATGTATACAAGGCAGCGTTTGGACTTTAAATAATATATTCAAAAGAGTGTTTCTTACTCACTTGCGCTCTCCATCTCCCATTTCCCATTTCGGGCTGAACACAAACACAAAAAAAAATTAAAAGAGCGCATGTTGCCTTCAGACGACGACACCGGTTCAAGCTTATTCCGCTTTCCCGGGCTCTTTCAAGTGCTTTGCTCGCACCACCCAAGTTCGGTACAGCTGGTCTGCACAGATCATCCACAACATTACGATTCCAAAATACGCGGCAGCAAGGCCGTGAGAATTGACTCTTGCCATGCCAACGAGTGCGGCCCCAAAACCCATGCCACCCTTGTACAAGAACGTGTCGATGACACTCTTGACAACGAAACGGTCCTTGCGGTCCAAAACACTGTACATAGATTCGCGAACGGGTTTGCTGACGGCGAAAGCGATCACTCTGCGTGCGAATTCAAAAGTAAAAACTATCGGAGTCGCAGCCTCCGCTGAAGCAAATTCCAAGGCTCCAAAGCCGAGTCCCGTGACCAATGGCAAACTCCACAGACCATAGCGAGTCGACAAGAGCGCGGAAGAATCTTCCCTCAGCGACATGTACACCTGAAGTGCCAACGTTCCTGCGGCGGAGATGAGACTGAGGTTGGCCGACATACTGGCAGCTTGTTCCGGGGAGGAGCCCAGATCCTCCACACTCTTCGTCCGCTCCAAGTATATCATCGACATTGTACAAGTGTAGCACACCGTGGTGCAGGCAAATAAGGAGCAGAGGGGATCACGAATCACCTTCAAGAAAGACCCTGATGAAGTCGAGTCATGAAGCTCGGCGGACTCGCCTTTTCCTGTAGAGGACTTGCTGGTGGCACAGCTTTTCGCAAGCCATGAAGCACTTTCAACAGAAAGCCCAATCAAAGGAACTAGATGACGGGCCTTGAAGCCGTGTGAGAGCAGAAGTGACGACAAAGCTGCGCCAATTGCCTGCCCAATGGTGCAGGCGGCTCCAATCATACTGAAGAATTTGGCAGAGCTATACCCGGAAGCGGGTATCAGATCTGATGCAAATGACCATTGCAATGAGATGACGACGTTGACCAATCCCTGGCTGAGAACAAACACTGCACAATTCAGCAGGTACTGCGTCGACTCGAAGTCTCTCTGCACGCCAGAGTCGTCAACAAAGTACCCCAAACACACCACTGCAGCAAACCCTCTAAACATCCACGCCATCCTCTCCGCAGTCTCTTGCAGCGAGTCGCGAACCACGTACTGGCAGTTGCGAATCACACGTCAGTCAGCACCCGAGGGCAAGAAAAAGCAAACAGAAGCCGTCGAATGTCAAACAAACAAACAAACAAAGCTTTGAAACTAAAAACCTACCTTTACCATTGGAGCGAATAGAAGCGTGCCCAACGTCGACAACGTGAGCAACTGGGAGCCGACAGATTTACCAGCCACTAGCATTTGCGCGTCACGCACGCTCTTCAATTCACCAACATTCTATCAGCGCTCCATTCAACGCCATTCAAGCCAACCTCGATCATTTGACCGCCACCACTCAACTGCCCAAGTACAGCATCTCACCTGGCGCGCGAAGGCGAGCAGGAAGGACATGAACAACAAATGGTCCCACGACACAAAACACCCAATCCCCCGTCCACACACTCACCTGCAGCAAGTAATTGGCAGCCATCATAAGCGCGAACGAAGCGCACAGTCTTTGACTTAAACTCGCCATCTCTCCTCTCTCCCTCTCTCTCTCTTTCTTTCTTTCTTGACTGAGGCAGAGAACGAACGTGCGCACTCTGGCAGCAACGTATGCACGTACGTGTACTCCACTCAGAGTACGCCCCAAGTGCTCAGTACTCGCAGTCAGACGGTGTATCGTTCCCGGGCACGGGTAGGTACTGACTGCGAGTTCTGCGAGTACACGTGTACACGTACGTTCTACAGCACTGGACACTGCACACTTTGAAGACGCGTTGTGACACGAGCTGTTGTAGTTATCTCGAGGGCACTTCTAGTTGGTAGGTTACAGAGCTCGAAAAGGGACCAATCTCTGAGCTCGAGTAGCTCGAGTAGCTCGAGTATCCTGTTTAGTTGACAGGCATTGGACTCATTGGACTGTAAGATTGTGTTCAGGAATGGGCTTGGGAGCTGGTAAGGCCACGAGTCCCCAAGATGGTAAGGCACAAGTGAGTGACAAGCGGCTGGCGTGCGAGCGCTGTGAGCTGCGGACAGAGAGGATTATCCGTGTCCGGAGATTTAAATGTTTACGTTATATCAAGTGGGAACGCCTCGCAGACAAAAGCCGGTCAAGCAAATGTTGGAGTCGAGGATTGGGAACGGGGTTGAAGGACACCTTTTCGCCTCGCGAAATCCTCATGTCAGGGATCATGTAAATGTTGGAACAAATGCCCTGATTCTCCGGGGTTGCATTCCTGTTTATAAAAAGGGGCGAAGGATGATCTGGTCAATGTGGCGCGTTCAGTGGGTTTTGGTGTGAGGTAAATTTTCGGCACTCTGGCCAGGCGGCGTGATTGCAGCCGCAGCGGTCATGGCCAAGGCCTTGAACTGGTGGCGTTGAATGTAGCCTCGCATGGAGGACTGGACTAGCATGATGGCTCCGACCTGGCCTGCGCTGTAGAGTATGGCTTCTTTGCTCGCGCCGAGACTTTGCAGCACTTTGGCCTGCTGCAGGTCCTTTTTCCGCATGATTTTGCGGACAAGGTCGTGGTGCTCGGGGATCGGTGTTTCTGTCATCGCCGCGGTAGTCAGCTCCGAAAGCACGTCGTGGAAGGACACCATGCCTTTGACAGAGGGCACGTCGATTCTCCGAAGGAGCTGCACCGCTCGTTTGCGCCGGGTCAGACCACCAGACTCTGACGTTGGAGCGTCCTTGACACCAAGCGGGTAAGGTACTTGCTGCACAAGGCGAATGAGTTTGCACTCCTCAATGAACAGGCTCGCACCAGGGTCCATTTCGCTCCACACCTGTTTGAAGGCAAGTACATGGTTCGGCGTGACGGCGTTGTTTGCGAGAGCAGTGTTGTCGTCAAAGTTGTCCAAGATAATTGCAGTTATCATGCTGAGTAAGGTGTATGCCGCAAGCAACACGAAGCTTGTAAAGTAGAGCGGAGCAATCACAGGAGCTCCGCAGTTCTTAGCCACCAGAGCATCGCAGTAGGGCTCTTGTATCATCAAGTCTCTCATGATTCCGTTAAATGACTCACCAGTGGATGCACGGAAAAGAAGACTTACGGAGCTCGTGAAGGTTTCAAAATTGGCGTCTTCGCTGAGAAAGTCGCCATACTTGACTTTCGGGAAAAGATTCATGCCCAGAATTGCGTAGATGAGCAAAAGCAACAGGTATATACTGCTGACATTGACGATGGACGGAATGGAAACGACAAGAGTCCTGAAAATTGTTTGCAGGCTCGAGGACGACTCCACCAGGCGGAAAATTCTTGCCACACGAAATATTCGCAACAAAGACGGAAGGCTGCCGGTTCCCCCGATTCGGCTCACGTATCCGACTATGACGAGAAGGAAATCGAAGCAGTTCCAACCGCTGCGGGCATATGTTTTTGGACCGAATGCAACAACTTTCAAGATAGTCTCGATCGTGAAAATGACGAGGAAAGAAATGCCGAACGCGCTGATAACATCAGTTGTAACCTGACTGACCCCAGTTCCAGTGACCATCATCATTGCCGTGTTTAGCAAAATAACTCCCATAATGAAGACATCGAATTTTGGCGAGTTGACAACCCTGAACGCCAAGGCGCGGATTGGTTGGTTTGGTGGATCCGGCCGTAGCTGCGGTTTTTCGGCAAGGGTTCGCTTGATCATTTCCAGCCACAGCTTTTGATCGTCGCTAAGAAGGGAACTGCCATCCTGTTTTTCTTTCATCTGGTTAAAGTTGTCAATAATGACACCCACGAACACGTTGAGCATGAGAAATGAGCATACAAACGTAACGAGAATGAACCACCAAGCCACCGCCCGGTTTTCTTGATGCGGCCATGAGAGCTTTGGTGAGTCGATTCCCGTGACATCCATGAGCTCGTACATGTAATCGGGCCACATCTCACCAGTGACGACTTCAAACACCACCAGCAAAGCTTGCCATACATTGTCGAAATTAAATGTGTTGTGCATTCCTCCATTTGGCCCCCAAATTCGCGGGAACCCATCCCCATGATAGCAACTCTGGCAACCTGCTGTGCCATTCAGCAGGCAAGCTTGCACCATGGTTGAATTTGGCAGCAACGAGCAGAATTCACCAGAAGGGAACCATTGCCCGGTGCAGTCCTCCTTGAACAGACCAGGCGGATCCGGATCGTTGCACGAGTTGAGCCCTCCACTAAAATTGAGCACACCCATGATTGCAAAGATAAACATAAAAAGTACAACCACTAGCGTGACGTTTACAATGGCCGGAATCGCAGCAATTATTGAGTTCACCACAAGTCTCATCCCAGGGTTGCGGCTGACTACGCGTAGGGGGCGGAGGGCACGAAGGGCCCGCAAGGACTTTAGCGCGCCGAGCACCCCGCTGCTTGAATCAGAGGCAGAGATGAAAGAGTTGACAACAATGACAAAGTCCAATATGTTCCATCCAGATCGCAAATATGCATGCTCATGGCCAATCACGCCAAGAGCAAAGCACTTGAGCACAAGCTCTATAAGAAAGAAAACATTCATCACCATGTCCGCTGCGTTGATGGACCGATCAAGGCTCTTACACGTCGTGTCTTTGCATTGCTCAATCCACGGCTCATCGAGTGCCAGCAGGATTGTGCCAATGACGATAAGCAGCAGAATGAAGTTGTCAAATTTCGGGCTATTCACAAGATTGAAGACCTTGACCCTCAAGGTCATTTCTGGTCCGAACATATAAAAAGACTTGGCTGTGGGATGCAGAGTCAATTTGTTTGGATTCGAAAGAACTGAAGACTGATCCGCGAAGGACTGTGAGGCTGCCTCGCTGTCTGACTCTCCGCCCAGGTCATCGAGTTGCTGCGAGCTCTCACCTACCATTGAGAAGTTCGCTGAAATTGCTTCAGCAGGAGCGATTTTGGAGCCAAAACCTCGCTTCATCGGCATGCTTGTCCCCATGGGCATCGGCGCGACTGCGGCAAGATTTGAAACCTGCGGTCGCTTGATCTCGGCGTATGCTTCCTCTTCTTCAATATCGTCCTGATTCGGTCCGCTGAATCGCGCAAGCAAAATTGCCAGGAACAGGTTCAGAACGACATAGTTTCCGATGATGTTGACCCCGAGGAAAAACACCCACGCAATTTCGCCATTGACCTTCTTGCCAACATAGATGAGGTAATTCCAATTCTCCTCAGTCAAAACCTGAAAAATTGTCACAAAGCCCCAGAAGAAGCTATCAAAGCTCGGACGGGGAGTATCTACGCTGCAAGCTTCATAATCGTCTGGATCCGCGCAAAAATATGCGGCTCTCCATTGGCCTCCAAAGAGCTGCATGCCAAGCAATGTAAAGATGCACATGACGATTCCCAGCAATACAGCAGTGTTTGCCACGTCTTTGACGGATTGGAGAATCGTAGAAAGCAACTTGCGCAAGCTTTTCCATGAACGCGCAAGCTTGAAGACACGCAACAAACGAAATGTTCGCAATGCACCAAACCCGCTGCTTCCATCTATATCACCGTCCTGCATGTCCATCTTGAGCTCAACAATGCTAATAATGACGATCGTGAAGTCAAATACATTGAACCAGTCTCTCGAATATTGCCTGGGGCCCAAAGCGAGGAGTTTAAATGCCATTTCCAAGCTGAAAGCACCCGTGAAGACTATATTGCTCATGTCCAGAACGCGGTCCAGCTCCGCGGACATGTCATAAGAGGTCAGCGCGAGCGACAAGGTGTTGAGCAAGATCAACAAGGTGACAAAGCCTTCAAACTGCCGAGACTGGACCAAGCGGAAGAGCGCTTCGCAGGCACGATTCCGAACCCACGGTTGTAGCCGACTTGACCAGGAGTGGCTGTGTCTGGGCTGGCTAAGCAATGCGCTTTCGTGACTTTGCTGATGTCCTTGATCCGAAGCTGCATCCAGAGCAGTGCTTGCTGCGGAGAGAGCCTCGATCACAGACGCTCGGTCATATGCATCGTTTATGATGGCCAATGTCAACTCCAGCATAAAGAAATTGCACAACCAAATCATGACGAAAAAATAAAGGAAAACCAAGCCGCTGTAACCAAAGCCAGATTGCAAGGCGTACATGACATCGGTCCAGCCTTCGAGTGTGATGCTCGTTAAAATTGTTAACCACGCATAGCCAATGTTATCAAAGTTTGCAAAGCCATCGCCAACCTGGTTTACCCCTGTGTCCATGCAGAATGTTTGAAGCTGTAGTGTTGGCGACACCGGGTCGTAGAACTGCACAAACGTCCCATTGTCATTTAGAATCGCTTTGGAAGCTTCGAGCAGTATGCCACTCAAAGAATCTTGAAGCTGTGAAGGGAGCTCAACAGTGGTGCTCATGTTCTGGATCTGAGGTCCCACGAGCTCGTACCACGGGTTTAGGATAGTCGCTTCCCCACGTGCAGCGCAACTGTTGGCGTTCGGGTGAAGACAATCTGCAATATTTCTTGCCCACGGTGTCCACTCTTCTGTTGCCGCACAAGGAAGCGCACACGGCATGGGGTCGTCTTCAAAAAGAACGAGAAGGGCTTCCAGACTCTCTGGCGCGAATGTGCCGTTTCTGCTCGGATCAATATAGTGGCAGCGCCCAGTAAGCACTCCGGCAAATACTTGGGCCCCTATGATGCCAAAGAGTGTGAACAGAAAAAGAGACAGCACACACACTTGCACCATAGATTTGAGGCAAGAGATAACAGCACTCACGATCGGGCGCATGCCCGGAATGATAGAAAGCGACCGGAGCGGTCGAAGGACTCGGAACGTTCGAAGAGCAGAAGCTTTGCCGGGCGTGAGACTGGCGAACCCCATTGACACAGCCCCAACAGCAACCACGAAAAAGTCGACCACATTCCACCAGTCTCGCATGTAGGAGTTTGGGCTTGAAATGAATCCGACCGCTATGACCTTGACGATGAGCTCGGCACTAAATACCCAGTTGAAAACAAGTTCTGTATTTTCTTGCATCAATTTCATCGTTTGTGGAGCACACAGATTGTAAATATCTGTTTCCGCGATGGTGATGCAGCATTTTTTTCCCAAGTTGGTCAACTTTCCATCCACAAACGAGTTCAGATAGCTCGTACTGTCGCAGAAGAGCGAATAATCCGTGGAGTTGACCACGTAGACGGCTGGGTCTGGCTGCTGAAAGCTTGCCACCTCCTCAGCCGTGCAGCACACCCCAAACGGCGAATTGAGGGCGAGGAGGATACAGTTTGCGAAGATCAGGGTCAAAACCGTATAGCTGAAGAGCTTGGATTGAGCGATGTGCATGCAACACTTGCGGAGCGGATTGGTGCGACTGAAGACGAAAAGGGCACGTTCGCAAAGCTCTGGCGAAGCATCTCCCAACTTTCTTGAGGTCATTGTAGTTGAAGATTGCTCAGAACACGCGATTTTGTCGACCAGTTGCAGTTTTGAAGAACGCGCAGAAGTTGCCAACATTGAAGACTGAGTAGCCCCGGCAGCCTACTGGACTCGTGAATTGCTCTAGGCTGTCTACTGGGGCGCGTAAGTAAGGTGTCCGAAGGCGTGTTGCATTTGACACAAGGTTGCGTTCCATTTGCGACACGAGGTTTCATCATTGGCTCCGTCTTAACAACCCAATCAAGTGGGGCTCTCCCGCGCACTGTGCAATTATCCTCATTAGGGGGAGCATCGAGTCCTTAGGATTGGAAAAAGAGCCGGGAATCGTTGTTTGTCTGTCCACAACATAGAGACGGCACGAACGGGGGTCATTTGTACGCTAAAACGCGGGCCGCTTCCTAGCCAAACGTCCTTTCCGTACGAAATATATTTCCGTTCGTGACAGTGAGTACGAAACCTTGTCCCGAGGTAGCTCTGACTCTTTTTGTTTTACCATGTGTGCGTTAGGCTTGGGCCACATGTCGAGGGCTAATCCGCTGCTCACTGCGTTCTCTTCCTCTGACCCGAACTAAAACCAACGAGTCAATTCCCTCTTAGTTCGTAAAGTGCAACACTACACTCATCTTGCACAGCAACTCGGACTTTTACCTTTGTAACGGTTTTGTCTAATGAGGTTATGAGGTTGGGTTAGGTTAGTACGGTTTCAAGCGGGTTGAAACCAACCAGTGAGAATTTGCCAAGCGTTGAGCTCTACGCACCACCCGTCACCTTTACAACCTTTACCACCTTTATGGTGTCATTCTTTAGTCTTGGTGCATTTGCGATTACACCGTGCGCGAAAAGTTTTGCGCCACCCGCCCAAGAGATACCAACCGAATTATATTAGCTGGCAGGTCGAAATCTTTCAAGCATTTGTGCGCTTGCTTTTTTCTCAGGCCCGAGACTCGTCATTCCACCAACCCGTTCTCCTCACCCGCTTGTCTCTGCGCAAACAGAATACAAGTCCAACCAAACGGATTGCTTACAAGGAATTTGTCAGAGTAAAGACAAGATGATGTAAACTTTGGTCACAGTGGGTAATCGCTATGAACGTTGGACAAACACGGCTACGGCAAAAGGCAAACAAACGCAACTTTCTACGCATTTTATCCGCTTCTCACTCGAAGTCTGCTCGATCTGCTAATTTTCAACTGTACCATCAGCACAGTTTGACATGTATCGTGAAAACACAGGTCCGTGCACGCATGTGTGCTCTTGTTCAAGTGACTTGATCATGATTGCAGCTTGAACTAGTCCATTTACCGCTGTCTTTGGAGAAAAAACATCCTTGAGTAATAGGCAAGGAAATAGAGAACAGCGAGCTCCGTGGTCGAAATCAGAATTCAGATTGTTTAGGCGAGACGAGATTTGATTAGTATCCTAAAACGCCGACGCCGAATTGTTGAGATGGGGTAGCACGGCTTTGGAATGGATCAACAATCCAAGTTGCTCTTCCAGCACTGCCTCACCAAACCCACTTTGCTTCCGCCGAAGCTCGAAGAAAATCACCCTCAGGTTGCCCAACCTTGTGCAATCTTGAATAGCATGTCGAAAGCCTTGAGGTCACGAAAGAAGAAGCTCAACACGATGAACCAGTAGCTTCAGGGGTTTTCGTCCGCCAAACCACCCGATCTTAGATCGGCTTTCGGAAGGGCGAAGTCATATGCGCTGGCAAAGCACGAGCCATCTTCAAATTGTCACCGACATGCTGACGCAACCTCGAGTCAGACCCTTTGCGTCTATTTTGTGTTTCTTGTATAGATAACAACGGAGAGTGTCTATACCTTAGCCGATGCAAGCTCCGCCTTCAGAAGGGAAGCGATCTCCCCCGGTTCCGGCAGACGGCGCTTGTCTTTGTAGGAAAAGATGAGCTTTCCTCTCTTCGTCGGGTGTTCCGCGTCCATAAGATACACATCAAATACTGTTCCCGGCTCGTCCAGCTCTCCAGGCTTCTTTCCTCTCACCCTTATCGCAAGCCCTTCGCAGTCCGCTTGCAACTGCATGATCTCGTCCCTTGCGTCGGCGAAATGGTGGTAAGAGGACACTCCTCCGCATCATTTGTTCGGCCAAACTATGTGCACGTCAAAGACGCGCTTCGTGGCTTCAGACATCTCGTCTGGCCCTCGCCCCGCTGCTGCCTTCCTTCAGAGCACCCGTACCTAGTACCCAACCGTGAAAGCCAGACGCTCGTCTCGCAAATATTGGATCCTCAACACCTCAACAACTCAACACCTTGCACATAACTCACAACTCGCACTTTGCTCACTTTGCTCCAGTTCGTTTTGGGTTTCTCTTGATTGATCAATCAATCAAAATCAACAATGAACGCGAACAATCAAGTTGACGCGTTGACTAACTGTCACGTACCGGTACCGGTAACTGTATGTAAACCCCGAGAAAATGGTCCGGCATGGCGCAACTCGAGAGCCTAGGCAAGTAAGCCTGACTCTGGCAGGCGCAACTCGCGAAGATGAACTGCAAAGGCAACTCTCAAGCACGAAGAAGATCGCCGAAGGCGGGCGCACATTGGCTACATTGGCTTGTGAATTAGGAAAAAATATCAAACCTGTAGATCGTCAGGGAAGAATGTTTCAAGTTTTTCCCTTGCTAGGTAAGTTTCTCTTTCTTGGCGGCTGAGGATTTCGGCATCTCCAAGAACGACGGGTCTAACAAAAGGCCAGGTAGACCTCAACGAACAAGGAATCTCAGGGAACAAGGAACTTTGACGAGAACAAATCGAACAAACGCTGAGCAACACTAATTAGGTTTTGACAATGTGTCTATACACCCCACTAAGCAGGGGTTACAGCTCACTTCTACAGGTGTCTACGGGACGAGCAGGAATTTTGGCTTGTCGGACAGATTCGGACAGGCTGAATACAAAACGCCAAATCATGCCAAATCTCCATGAAAGTGAGAGAGGTGGGCACCGAGCCCTTCCACGGCACTCCTCCTCACCGCCACTGTTTTCATGTCACAAGTGCCGCCTTCGAATCTCCGTGCAAATTTGTTAAAAAAAAAGGAAAGAGAAGAGAAATACTTTTTTTTCCATAGGATGTGAAACATTGCGTGAGTCGCGTCGTGTGTGTAAGGGCTAGACAGAAAGTTCGGATTCCAGACTCCAGTTCGAGTCGCCGATTTCAGAACTAAAGAACGCACTCCTTGCGGGGGGCAATGCGCGCCTCGTTTCTTTTCAACAACTCCGTGATTCGCTCGCATGGAGGAGCGGGATATCCTGAGCAGTCGCTTTCGTCGTCTCCGTAAGACCTCGTAAGACATTCGTCATCAAAGCTTTCCAGATTTGTTAGATCATCTCGCACCTCAGACACCGGCGATGAAACTTACTGTATTTCTGTGAGCGTGTAATTCTCTTCAAGTGCGGCACAAAGCGTCTCCGCATTCTCGTCTGTGATGTTATTGTGAGACAGACTGTTAAAACAACGCAAAGAAACACTTTCGTTAATCTCGATTGTCTAGCCAGGACAGCCGCGCAAAGGCAGCAAGTTCAATTCCCAACTTCTTGCTGATTCGGAAATTCAATCGACGTACTCGAGAGTCGTCAAGGACTTATTTTGTTTGAGCCCGTGCGAGATCGCAGCCATATGATTCTCAGATTGTAAACCATTATTTGCGGACAGACTGAAGAATGACAAAAAGTTACAGTTAATCACTTCAACAGCAAACACTGACGAATGGACGCATCAACCTACTTCAGAAGGGTCAGTGTGGAGTTCATTTCCAGCGCGCGACCCAATTCTTCTGCAGCTTCGGTGTTTATCTTGCAGAGATTGAGGCTATATCAATATAAAAAAAGCCCACGTTAGTGAACGAGCCACACAAGTCACACAGTGCGCGATTTGCGGATCGAATCGAAGATGAAAAGCCTACCTCAGAAAGGTCAACGCTGTGTTCTTCTGCAGCGCTCGACCAATCGCCGCCACCCCTTCTCCACTCGTTGAATGGTTAAGGCCACCCGAGAGACTGATAAGATAGGTGTTAATTCAGCGCGTTGACACTCTCTATTCTTGCTCCAAGCAATTGCACAGCGACTCACGTGACCTTCGTCAATCCAGTGTTGTTTCCAAGCATCGAACCCATCGCGATCAAACCTTTATCTCCGTAGCCATTTTGATGCATGCTGTTTAGGTCGTAAAATCTCAATAATATCAGCAAGACGTAGGCAAAGGTCCTTTTCAACGCCGCCCAATTCGCAAAAGCCAACACTGTTTCTCATGGACTTACCGGAGGCACTGTAGTGTGTTGTTTTTCTCCAGCGCATCAGCAATCGCGCAAGCTCCAAGGTCAGTGAAGGAATTCCATGCAACACTAGACGACTCAATATTACATGTCAGCATTTGGGTCTGGGCCGTTTAAGAATAATTGACTGAATATACTCATTCTCCTCCCGAATGATACACTTCTTCCAGATTAACGTACTCCAATTCTGTCAATGTACTATTCTCCTCCAAGGCACTCGCGAGTTCTACCGCCGAGGCATCACTCCTACCACAATAACATAAGCTTGAGGAGTGAAGTCGAATATTTTTTAATAGTCAGAGTGGTGCCATCAGAGTCAATTTTGCACCGAAGCCGATGACAAGAGCAACTTACTTAAGATACGTCAGAGTAGTGTTCATCCTCAACACTGTACAGATCGCCCTGTGCCCACCCGGTCCGATTGCATTCATGGACAGACTAGCTCATTTACGTTTTCCTGTTAAATTTTCTTGAAGTTCATGCTCACCACCTGTGCTAAAAGGCTGGATGCTTCCTTCAGCATTAACCAGGCAAATTAGAACGTACTCGAGAGTCACCAAACCTTGAACAACACAGGACCTGACGGTTCCATCATCTGAAAGAATACTGTAGAAACGAGTGAGACTGTTGGGTACAACGGGTGGTCGCAGTCAGTTTAAATAGGCCCCACTCTTTCTGTTGTCTTGAAATTCTTTACCAATTCAGAGCATTGATCGATTTCTTAGAAAACAAAGAATCTGAGTCACTTGCAAGTCACGTACCCATGGAAAATAGCAAATTGCAATTCCACAAATGAACTCAGGGTCTCAATACTATCAGGCCTTCCCATGAACCAACACTTCGAGTGAGTTTCACTCAAACTATACAAGTCAAGGAGTATCGTTAGTGTCAGCAAGAGTCTAAACATTTGGCTCAAAATCAAAACTGTAAACACTCTCGTCTCTCTTGTCAGGATCTTCAATGTCCTACATACTTGAGGGAAGTCAACGAGCAGTTTTCCGATAGCCCTAACCCGATTGCATTTAATCCATTGCCTATCGTGAAATTGTGAGCCAAACTTGAGCACATGAGAAAAGGGATACAAAAGTCAGATAGAATGAGCTCGTGACGTGTTGCAGCCTCTGTTCTTAAGGCAAGACGATTGCCAACGTACTTAAGGGTACTCAGTACCGCATTTTGCCCGAGGCATTCACCGATCGAGATTGCTCCTTCTTCACCAATCTTATTTTGGGACAGACTGATGATAATTACGCCCTTCGTTAATTGACTGTGCAAAGCCGGACGTTTCTGTTGGATACCGTACAATAACGACGTACTTTAGGTTTGTCAACGCAGCGTTCTTCTTGAGCCCATTGCTGAGACTGATTGCCCCTTCGTTTCCAATTTCGTTCTCGCTCAGACTAGTCACATGAAGACAACAAGGGCGTGAGTATCGGCTTTCGACAATTGTATCTCCTAAAAAGGCTCAGCCTTGGACGACTCACTTCAAAGTTTTCAATGCGATATTCTGAAGCAGTCCATGGCCAATCCGTTTAGCACCTTCATCCCCAATGGAAGCAGAACTCAGGCTGGTAAAATGTTCAAGAGTGATGAAGAGTAAGCTAACGACAATGCAAAGTGCAGTCCCTTCTCCAACGAAACAGTTCATGCACAGTGTTCAATATAACGCACTCAAGCTCAGTCAATGATGAGTTTCCTCCCAAAGCGTGGCCAAGTGGGGCTGGTATGTCCATTCTTCCACGTGGCTTCAGACTGTTCATGGTCAGGTGGGACAATTACATGTTAGCAGCTTTGGCAAGTCTCGGCCATCGAATATGTGCATACTCACATGAGGGTTGCCAGCGTGTCATTGCTTTTGAGCACCTCTCCAATCACAGATCCGACGGACTGGCAGGAAAGAAGCCTAACATCATCAAGGAATTTAGTAATTTCGGGTGAATCAGAACATGCGAAAGATTCCCAACTCAGCGCTCCGTGGCACTTCTATGCTGATGCTTTCATACAGTGAATACTGTACTGCTCGTCGACCAAGAGGCTGCGTTGAAGTGCGAGGACTTACTCCAGATACACCAGCGTCTTGCTTCTTGCAACAGTCAAAGCTAGCTCTCGATTCTCATTTGCTCTATTCCTCCTGCCAAGTGCCACCCTGCGCCAATATACAAGCAATCCGTGAGCGCCATTGGCCAAGGCCTGACCAGGTCACGAGAGAAGCACTTACCGTACCGCCCTCTCCCCACGCTCAATCGCCAAGCGTGCGTCAGAGAAGCTATGCAGCCACAAGACTCTGCGATCTGGGCCAGACATCCTTCTTTAAAATCAGCTCCGCGTCCGGCCACACGCCCCCTTTGTCCCACTTCCGCTCCCTGCGTCTTCCGATTCCCCCTCGACGGAGAGCCCTTCCACTTGCCATTCGACTGTTTCTCAGCAGCGCAGGGTCACAATAGCTAACCAGAGGTAACACCTGCCACAGTTGCCACAGTAAGTAGGACCAGTAGGAGTATCCAATCTGAGTACGGTACTCAGTACTAGTACCTCCCTCCACCCTCTACGCATTCACAGCACTCACTGCACTCACAGCACTCACGGCACGATGGGGTGTGTGCCCTACTCTTAGTCAGTTCTACTGAGGACTCACTACAACTCACCACTCCTCCACACCAGCAAGTGAGTAGTGGCAGTGAGAGTCCTTGAATTTAGAGGTAAGAGTGTGCTGGTACCAGCCGATTCCAGGTCCTACGAGGCAGGCAGCCAGCTCGTAGGAGTCGGGGCTTGGTTGATGGTCGTGGTCTGCTTGACTTGGCTTGCGAGTGTTGGATTGGAATTGGATGGGTTGTTCACTATTCATTGTTTATTTCTTCTGTGTGCAGCTGCCATCTGGCAGCTAAGGTGGCTCTATGCGCGGCTCGCAAAAGCTGTGTGTTGCTGAGATCGTGCTGTGCATTTGAGAGCGGCATGCCAGTAAGTTTACATCGGAAATACTCGAGTGTGAATATAGCGCAGTCATATCCATTCGGTTGTTTGGGAAAGGTCTCCCCAGGGACAGTGAAGTTCGCGTTGATAGTGGGGAGCCAATGCCGGAGACGTGCCTCAATTGCAATGGCAGACCTAACAGTGGTTTGGACGTTCTCAGATGGGTCTATAAGCTCGACCCGTGCATCTGGAAAAGATGTGGCGTCAAATTCAAAGAGAAGGAGGTGGTTCTGAAGATATACCGGCGCAAGGACGCGTCTTCTTTGCTGCAGTATCTCGATGAAGTCAAGTGGGACGAGAGCATTGGCGAGGAAAAGGTGAACGGGATTTGGAGGCACCGTATAGCCCTGTCTTTGTTCGTCGGGAATTCGCTCCAGAAGAACTGTGACTAGAGTGCTCATGGCAAGATCATCAACCCATTCGCCAGCTTGGAGGCTCTCTATCGCGTTTGATCGGTCCGTTGCCGTAGAGGTGGCGCCAGCGAGCGCGGTGTCGTTGCCCCTCTCCGCTGCACGCGCTCGAGCTGTGATGCTGACGAGGGGTCGCGCAGGAGGCAAAGCGTCGTTAGTTCTATTCCTTTTTCGCGTTGGTGAAGAGTGGAGTCTTGCGGCCAGACTTTGTTCTTGCACGAGACCTGCGACATGGTCCTGGCCGGCAGAGTTGCATGACGTAATCCACAGTTCACGCCTGGATTGACGTGTTTGCACTGCAAGCGTACGCAGCCGCGCCATGTCATGGACCTGATCATACGAGACCGAGACGTCATCATTTAGCCACTTAAGGTAAACCTCTTTGAATGCAGGCTCGTTCCCGTTACAGAGCGGGGCAAGGATAGCGAGTTGTTGTATTGACTGTGCCCGACTCAACATTACATAGGCACTCCCCTTTTTTTTTCGTTCTGGCCAGGTACAATGCGCAGTTCTAGTACGAGCTTGACGCCTCTATCCCAGCGCATGGTCGCGCCCTGTACGCCCATGTCGGTAGCAGCTTTTTTTCAGCGCGGAGAAGCAGGAACCGCGCCCATGTCTCCAGAGTTAATTGCTGCACATCGCGGCCATCATACCAGTAAGGAAACACGGAGCCGAATGCCCGAGGGAAGTAGTTGTCCTGGAACTCGTTCACAGGCTTCATATCCCCGTTCGGCGTTAAGATGATCGGATCCTAAAGGTATCTGTCGAGCACTCAGATGGGGGCAGTGCAAGTAGCGCAGGTCGTTGTAGGAATCCCGGATCACTACTACTCGCACAAAACTGTATACCTTGACTGGATGAAAATTGTGCAAGAACTTGCGACTCTAAATTTGCTCGATCTCACTCCGTTTGGCATTCCACTCTATGCTCAAACTATGCGGGTCACCGACGACGGCATCGTTACGCACTATCACGACAATACGACGAAAATAGACGTCTCTTCATGCCGGTTGAGCCCTTATGAGCTCGCTATGTGGACACAACAGTGCTCCAAAAAACAGGCCACTATTCCTTTCTCCACTGCCCATCCGCTCAATGACAAGAGAGGTCTTAAATTCGTAACGGAGATGAACGTTCCAATCATGTGGAAAATTCCCAGGTCAGAGGACAAACTTGTTTTTGACTTATTCATCGCTACAATCGCGTCCCCAATGGCCGCTCAGCTTTTCAGCACCAATGAGCCGATTACCATGCAACAAATTCAAAGCTACAAGGTGGGTGCGATGCAGAATAAATGGGTACAAAAGCTAGTCCACAACATTCTTCTTTCCGAGCAAGCCGACAAACTCGCGAAGGCCCACTCGAAACAGATTGACAAAGAGAGAGACGGTATCGAAGACGATGCTGATGCCAACTCGGAAGAGAATTGCATTGATGAGGACATCGACTTTTACGACAAATTCCAACCGGAACGAGACTTGGTGGAACAGGAAGCCATTCTTGATATCATAGACGAAGAAGTCGAATATTTGACAGAACATGACGCCACCAGCACTCACGCTCCGAGCATAAAGTCAACATGGGCAAAAGAAGGTGCACAGGCTTTCCAGAACTACGTACAGGCTCGGTTTCCATACTTTGGAGTTCCTCACGATACTCAGCAACTGCGCAACTTTCGTGACACGCATATGAATGACGACACAGAGGATTGTATGGTTGGAGCTGCGGATGAGACTACGCGCCACGTCCTCGAAGCTTCCCGCAAAGAAGAGAAAGAGCTCGGCAGAATCTATCAGCGAATGCACAAAACTGATCCGCAGGAGCTCGCGCCAGTTTTAAGTGTACAAGAGCGCAGCAACGAGATCCTGAAATGGTTGAAACCCAGTCAAGAAGCTGACTTTGCGCGAACTCTGGACCCCGCCCAATGGCAAAAAATGGAATCACTGGTCGCTGCGGCGCTGGACAACTCTGTTCCGGCGACGGAATATGCCGAGCAAAGTCCCTCCTTGGACCATCCATCACGGCCAATCCAGCCGTGCATGACCGCGGAGAGCGTAGCACAGATCTTTACACTGACCAAGGAGCAATTTTTGCCCTTTGTGGTCTTTGCAGAGTACGCTTTGAGTCTCAAACGATTCCTGCAAAACCCCAACTGCTTTCAGTGCCCCGCGCCTTTGCGCATGTGCATCGACGCCGCCCCTGGCGCAGGAAAGTCATGGGTGTTGAAAGCCATCATATTCTTCGCCTGGAATCAAGGCCTCATCCATCTGTGCAGAGCAACAGCTTACTCTGCTAAAGCGAGCGCCAACATCCACTCCGCTGTGCTCCCTGCGTCCACCACCCACTCTCTCTTCAGTATAAACAGGTGTGACACGAACACACCTCTAACGGCAAGAGCGCCTAAGGAGTCGTTAGGCTCCGTCGCTATTTGCTTCCTGGATGAGATATCCCTCATCTCTAGTGATTTCTTGGCAGTCATTAGCAACCAGTTCACCAAATTGAGCGCCAACACGCAAGCAGAAGGCTTCGGGGGTAGGTGCATCATTGCTTTCGGGGACACTTCGCAGCTCGTTTTGGGAGCACCACTCTGGAAAAGCCACCCAAACGAGTGTACAACGGACATTATCTCAGCAGGATTCGACCAGAGGAAACAACAAAATAATCTTCAGCTTCTCGGGCGGCAACTATGGCTACAGATGGACGTCTGCCAGCTGTACGAGGTGAATCGCTTCCTCCCAACGCCAGGCGGCAGGCAGCTGGCTGAAATTGTCCTCGACCTTCGGCGCGGCGTCTTGTCGGAGCAGACGTTGGATTTGCTGAATAGTCGCACCTTGTCAGACGGCGTCGAGCTGTTCAGCAAGCCAGATCTGCCTCCAATATTTCTAAGCTCGAGAAATTTGGTTCTCTCTGAAGTGGCTGTTCATATGCAAATTGCAGAGGGGTTGGCGCAAGGCAAGCAAGTTTTCATTTGGCCTTCCTTGGACATCGACACACACAAGAACGCAAGGTTGTCAGCAACTCAGCAACTCATGGCCAATGAGTTATGTTTTCGCAAGGCGGGAGAGTGCTTCAAGTATTACGTGTTCTTTCCCGGGGCGCAGTATGTCTTTTCACAAAATGTCTTGAAGCGGGTGGGGTGGATAAATCAAGGAGAAGCGCGCGCCATAGATATTCAGTTCCACCCTGAAGAGCCAACGCTGGCGCAAGGTCAGCAAGTAGTCTTTTTGAGGAGACAACCGCTTTCAATGACGATGGAGATTTCCTGCCCGCCAAAGCCATTTCATATCGATGGCTTGCCTCCAAATTGCGTGAAACTCTTTCGGAAGCGGACCAAAACTTTCAAGCTTGAAGACGGCACGACATGTATACGATATGGTTTCAAGGATGTCTTCCCTGCTAATACGAAAACTGACTATATGGTTCAATGCGCAACAATACGCAGCCCTCAGAAAGTCATTATTGATCTTTCCATCCCACTCGACGGCAAGGTCAACGCAGGTTCTTGGCTCGTCATGCTTTCCAGAGCGGAGACGCTGGATCAGATTTACCTCGCAAGGCCCCTTTACACGACGTCACAAGAACGTGCAATATTTCTTCCGAAGGCAATAGCAAAGGCTGCTCTTCCGGATGCCAAGCAGAATGAACTCGCTCGGATGCAAAGACGCAGTCAGGAGTTCAAACAAAAATACGCCTGGGCGGTCGACAGAGCGGCATGCCTTCCAGACTTTAGAACGGACACAATAGCAGCCCCTCAGACGCAATTTTCGTTCGTGTCTCAAGTACCACAGANCAGTACCACAGAAACGCAAAGCGCCCAACAAGAGCAAGGTCTCCAACAAAACCAAGAGACCACGAGCAAAAACGACACAATGATTCGGGGGACTAGTTCCTTATTCTCTGGGATACGGTGCTCTCTGGGATTCCTTGTTCTCTGGAATTCCTTGTTCTCTGAGCTTCCTTGTTCGCTCGAGTCTGTCATTACTTAGTAAATGCAACACAAAGAGCTAGCTACAAGTCCTAATCCTTCCTATCATCTCGTCTTCCAAATTCCACTATCTCTCTACTAGCTAGGCACGCACTTCTGGCCCGGGGGGTTCTACCCCCCGTGAGTATTATGTAAACCCCGAGAAAATGGTCCGGCATGGCGCAACTCAAGAGCCTATGCAAGTAAGCCTGACTCCACCATCAGCCTTCGCCCGATGGCCCCGCAGCCGACCGCGCAAGAGACAAACACCAGAAATACGACGCTGCAATCGCGAAAATTCCCCATGCTCTTTTGGTTCCTATGGTGCGGTATCTACGTGGAGGTTTTGGTCCTGAGGCTGAACGCTTCTTTGACTTCGTCAAAGATGAACTCAAGCATCGTGGTCGTGTAAATCCTTCCTTGGAAACAAACCGTTGCATGCGTTCACCTCAAGGCCACATTTAACGGCATCATCAAAGGAGCTAAAAAGATTCAAGTTGCAGTGTGGTGCAACGGCTCCATGTGGGCCACTGTTGGTGGCTTAACCCGCGAGATGGATGTTTTCACTGATATCCACAATTTGCCTACGGGCTTGCACATGTCGGCTGCGCCCCCTGTGCTTGTTTGAAGGCTTCGTAGCTCAGTCTCTCTTTAGATAAATGTTCAATCCAAAATTTTACTCTGGAGACGTGCAAACAGGGTGGAAGGAGGAGCTCAATGGAGAAGCTTCCGCTCCTGTCTTTTACCCTCTACATAAGTGCAGTGAAAAGTTTGTGGGCAGCGCGCAGGTATCGGCTGGAAAGCAAACATTGGTGGATCAAACCCTGTCCACACCTATGAAATAGAGGGACCTATTGACGGTTGCAAGTCTTCCTGTTGGCGTCTGATCCACCCTCAGACGCGAGCACCGAGGAGAGGCTGAATACAAAACGCCAAATCTCCATGAAAGTGAGAGGTGGGCACCGAGCCCTTCCACGGCACTCCTCCTCACCGCCACTGTTTTCATGTCACAAGTGCCGCCTTCGAATCTCCGAGCAAATTTTTGTTATAAAAAAAAGAAAAGAGAAGAGAAATACTTTTTTTTTCCATAGGATGTGAAACATTGCGTGTGTCGCATCGTGTGTGTGAGGGCTAGACAGAAAGTTCGGATTCCAGACTCCAGTTCGGGTCGCCGATTTCAGAACTAAAGAACGCACTCCTTGCGGGGGGCAATGCGCGCCTCGTTTCTTTTCAACAACTCCGAGATTCGCTCGCATGGAGGAGCGGGATATCCTGAGCAGTCGCTTTCGTCGTCTCCGTAAGACCTCGTAAGACATTCGTCATCAAAGCTTTCCAGATTTGTTAGATCATCTCGCACCTCAGACACCGGCGATGAAACTTACTGTATTTCTGTGAGCGTGTAATTCTCTTCAAGTGCGGCACAAAGCGTCTCCGCATTCTCGTCTGTGATGTTATTGTGAGACAGACTGTTAAAACAACGCAAAGAAACATTTTCGTTAATCTCGATTGTCTAGCCAGGACAGCCGCGCAAAGGCAGAAAGTTCAATTTCCAACCTCTTGCTGATTCGGAAATTCAATCGACGTACTCGAGAGTCGTCAAGGACTTATTTTGTTTGAGCCCGTGCGAGATCGCAGCCATATGATTCTCAGATTGTAAACCATTATTTGCGGACAGACTGAAGAATGACAAAAAGTTACAGTTAATCACTTCAACAGCAAACACTGACGAATGGACGCATCAACCTACTTCAGAAGGGTCAGTGTGGAGTTCATTTCCAGCGCGCGACCCAATTCTTCTGCAGCTTCGGTATTTATTTTGCAGAGCCTGAGGCTATCAATATAAAAAAAGCCCACGTTAGTGAACGAGCCACACAAGTCACACAGTGCGCGATTTGCGGATCGAATCGAAGATGAAAAGCCTACCTCAGAAAGGTCAACGCTGTGTTCTTCTGCAGCGCTCGACCAATCGCCGCCACCCCTTCTCCACTCGTTGAATGGTTAAGGCCACCCGAGAGACTGATAAGATAGGTGTTAATTCAGCGCGTTGACACTCTCTATTCTTGCTCCAAGCAATTGCACAGGGACTCACGTGACCTTCGTCAATCCAGTGTTGTTTCCAAGCATCGAACCCATCGCGACCAAACCTTTATCTCCGTAGCCATTTTGATGCATGCTATTTGGGTCGTAAAATCTCAATAATATCAGCAAGACGTAGGCAAAGGTACTTTTCAACGCCGCCCAATTCGCAAAAGCCAACGCTGTTTTTCATGGACTTACCAGAGGCGCTGTAGTGTGTTGTTTTTCTCCAGCGCATCAGCAATCGCGCAAGCTCCAAGGTCAGTGAAGGTATTACATGCAACACTAAACGACTCAATATTACATGTCAGCATTTGGGTCTTGGCCGTTCAAGAATAATTGACTGAATACACTCATTCTCCTCCAGTATTAACGTACTTCAATTCTGTCAATGTGCTATTCTTCTCCAAGGCACTCGCGAGTTTTACCGCCGAGGCATCACACATAACACAGTAATTTAAGCTTGAGGAGTGAAGTCGAATGTTTTTTTACAGGATCAATAGTCAGAGTGGTTGTATCAAAAATAAATTTTGCACCGAAGCCGATGACAAGAGCAACTTACTTAAGACACCTCAGTGTAGTGTTCATCGTCAACACTGTACAGATCGCCATGTGCCCACCCGGTCCGATTGCATTCATGGACAGACTAGCTCATTTACGTTTTCCTGTTAAATTTTCTTGAAGTTCATGCTCACCACCTGTGCTAAAAGGCTGGATGCTTCCTTCAGCATTAACCAGACAAATTAGAACGTACTCGAGAGTCACCAAACCTTGAACAACACAGGACCTGACGGTTCCACCATTTGAAAGAATACTTTTGAAAGCAGTGAAACTGTTGGGTACAACGGGTGATCGCAGTCAGTTTAACTGTAAATGAGCCACATTCTTTCAGTTGAACTAAATTTCTTTACCGATTCAGAGCACTGATCGATTTCTTGCAAACCAAAGAATCTGAGTCACTTGTAAGTCACGTACCCATCGAGAATAGCCAATTGCAAATACATAAATAAATCCTGGGTCTCACTATTATCAGGAATTCCCGCGAGCGTACACTCCCAGAGAGTTTCACTCAAACTATACAAGTCAAGGAGTATCGTTAGTGTCAGCAAGAGTCTAAAGATTTGGCTCAAAATCAAAACTGTAAACACTCTCGTCTCCCTTGTCAGGATCTTCGATCTCCTACATACTTGAGGGAAGTCAACGAGCAGTTTTCCGATAGCCCCAGACCGATTGCAATCAATCGATTGCCTATCGTGAAATTGTGAGCCAAACTTGAGCACGTGAGAAAAGGGATACAAAAGTCAGATAGAATGAGCTCGTGACGTGTTGCAGCCTCTGTTCTTAAGGCAAGACGAATGCCAACGTACTTCAGGGTGCTCAGTACCGCATTTTCCCAGAGGCATTCACCGATCGAGACTGCTCCTTCTCTACCAATCTTATTTTTGGACAGACTGATGATAATTACGCCCTTCGTTAATTGACTGTGCAA